>JAQPZY010001500.1:1845000-2117500 GCA_029931535.1 Margaritifera margaritifera | reverse complement strand
AGTAGAGCAGTAGGGTACATCCTCTCCAAGGAATTAAAAACAAAATCATAACACATGATTGAAACCCAGTGAGCCATCACTTTACTAAACACAGACACAATGAAGAATTAATTATTGGAGATAAAACCAAAATCAAACTCTAATGGATAATTTCATACCACTTGACTCTCTGTACCTGTGCAGTGTTCTCTTATGCACCAAAATATTTTTTTTGGGTGGGGGGAGAGAGAAGAGGGGAAAAGGGGATTTTCCTTCGAACCAGAATGATGTTTTTTTCTTTTACCTCTAGATAATATATTTTGTCAACTAGTATAATGCATATACATGTAATTGGTTCTTTTTTTTCTACAAATCAAAGCAAATATTTTGTTTTCCAAGCTATTTTAGGGCAAGACATTTTTTGCTATAAAAAAAACAAAAAAACAGGACCCTAGCCCACCCCCAAGAAAATTAAATGGTCAGTCCCTTGCATGTTCACCTGCAATATGCTGCTTGAAAAATAAAAGCAAGAGTTTAACTCTGGCCTGAAAGCAATGTACAATGTATTTTTGAGCACTACATATGGCTCAAACTAAATCAAAGTCTGTTCATTCATTTTTCCTTATAAATTTGGCAAAAATAAAAATAGAGTGCAATTTATTAGGATCATGTAAAATTCAATGCTGTACCTTTAAATGAAGTTATTTCAATTTACAATTTGAAATCTGAGTCCAAACTTGTGCTTAAATGTTTAACATGTACACAGCCTGCTGACTTGATTTCCTGAATCATAATGCAGTTATGAATCACAGATTCTTTTCTGGAGTTTTCTACTTTAAAAATTATTCTGGTGCCTACAAAAAGCAAATGAGACAAGGAGACTATCTATGTCAGCTGTAAATCCATGTTATGTAAGCTTCTGACTTTTATATTTTTTTGAAGACATGTTGATCAAACTTAATTGCCTCTGACATTTGGTCTCAAAAAATGGAAATACATGTAGTAAATACATGTAAAACTTAGACATTTTGCTTACCTTTTTTTTACAGTTTCGACAAAAAATTCTTTCAATAAATTATTATATCTATCATTTGATAAACCTGGAAGAAATTTGCCTGAATTGTTGATCTAAAAGCATAACTGATCTTGGGATTTATATGGCTTCTATGTCTATTTTTGTTCTATTAATTATTAGAAGGATCAAAAGCACATAAATAGATGAGTGTTTTGACTCACAAATGCCAGTAGTATGCAGTAATAATCCTGCTAAGTCTTTGATATCTGCAACTTAAACTGTAAGGATAGCTGGAATTTCCTTCTCTTTCCAGCAATATTTTTACGGGGGTAACAATGTCCTACTCCAACTAGCCTGGACAACCAAAAGTCATAATTGAACAAGTGAAATTTCATATGTTAATTTAGATTTTCAAAAACAAGATAAACCTACAGCCACATCCCTAGGGGTCATATCAAGATTTTAAATCCACTACTATGCACATCTAAATACCCCCCCCCCCCAATAATATCTCAAAGTTTCCAATTTCTATCTTCAACAGTGCAGATGGAGACATTATTTTATTAAACACTGAACAGACACAAGTACATATGGAGAGAATGACATAATCCCCTCCTTTTTTCCAAAAAGCATGTGGATAAAAAGATTTGTAACCAACACATGTAAATGTATAAAACTTACCGCATAAACTCGCGTAATATACGAGTCCAAATGCCAACAACAGACCCTGATCTGCTGTCACATAATGTGCCGGCAGATCAGGGTCTTTGTTGTTTGTTCTACTGATTAGTCCTTACAAACTGCATAGACCCAGATCTGCCAGCACATTATGTGATGGCAGATCTGGGTCTATGCAGTTTACAGTTGGTATTGGATTATACGTGAGTATAGACGGTACTAATATGCAAAGGCATTCTAAGCAGGGATCATAGGAAATTGGATGAAGGTTGTGGAGCAGAGGATGTTCAAGTTGAAGTTATCAAATCACTAAACAAGAAATGTATCAATATGACATGGACACCCTGGCCAATATACTGTAATTAAAGTGCAAAGTTCTAAGTCAAATGGAAGCTATAACTCTGTTAAATGATTCTTATCTGATTTGTCTACAGGTTTATTAAGCATTCAGTCAATCTACAGCTTACAACACATGGTTATTTTTGATTTGACTTAGTTTAATGTACCCAACCCTAGACAGCAAATCTAGTTCCCTTGTGTACCAAAATTAAATACCAGTAAGTCAATCAATTTACTATAAGCCCCCAATAATGTCAGCAGGAAACATTTTAACACAACAAATCACCTTCACACTAACAGAGTGGGACTGTGAAACTGCCCCCACTTCTTTGAAATTTTATCTCATTATAGAGGATATCACAGGTACATAGATATGTTGCAGATTTCTAGTGTATCTTTGTACAATCATGCACGTAAGTTTGTACAAACAAAATGCAGACATTTATACATCATCTTCTTAAATTACCCTCTGCAGGTTCCGGCATGTAGAATAGGTCTGATATGCTCTCCAGCGTGTCATAAGAATCAACTTATGGAGGTAGGAGCCACATTGACTCAGTGGTTAGTGTGCCAGACTCACGACTGAAAGGGTACAGGTTAGAACCCTACCATCGGATCAGCCCATGTGTGCTACCATGGTGTGTCCTTGGGCAAGGCACTGTACTCCAAATTGCCTCAGCACTATTTGTGCTGCTGTGCCATAAAACACCAAACACCAAACCAATCTTCTTAAGTTTGTGTAAATCACTCAACTGCATATGCAGTGAAAGAGTGGCATTGCATGGGGATGGGGAAAAAAATTTTACAAATTGCCCAATACCTGTACCATTTGAGCCTGACAAGATAGTCATTCAATGTACTTGTCCATGAACAGATGAAGCATTAGAACTTAGGCCCCTATGACAAAAGATTTATCTGCGAGCTTTTCTTGAGGAATTATTTATTATTTAGCGGATGGAGTAATTGATCCTTCCACTGCATGTACATGCAAGATATATTTAACTTGCTTGCTTACTTGCAATAACTTGGATTTTTGTTTTCTTATAAAGTTCCACTTTTAGCTTCAGAAAGCAGGTATAATTATTAATTTGCACAAATCCTGCCTAGTTACTGAGAAGTAGAGAGAAGTTAAAGAAGTATATGAGCTCTATCCTTGTTTCTACTTGTAAAGAGTCATTTAATGGCTTGGGCTAGGAGGGAATATATTTCACAGAGTTATTTACATTTTATCTTTGCATACAAAATAATGCTACAGCTACCAGTATAAAGACAATACCATATGTTCACCATATGTACTCACTTACAAGTCGAGTCCAACTGCAAACTGCACAGACCAAGCTCTGCTGTTGCATAATGTGCTAGCAGATCTGTGTCTATACAGTTTGTAAGAAGTAATCAGTAGAACAAACAACACAGACCCTGATCTGACATTGCATTATGGGGTAGCAGATCAGGGTCTATGTTGTTTGCAGTTGGACTCGACTTAAAAGAGTACAACGGTAAGTGCTTTCCACAAACTCAACATAGGTTTTCCTGGTCAAATGAAGCAATGGAGTTGACATCAAACAAATGCCTCTCTGCAGGTTCCAGAAAGCCCTGTACATTGACCAAGATAAAAGTACAATTTAGATGCTTATCAAGTTCATATATGAGATCAGGCCCCAGTTTCACTCAACATCTCAAAACTTATTCCTCAAATTGAGATTTTTTAATATTTTTCTTATTGATTGGTTGGTAACTGATTCTTTCAAAGAAACTTTGGCAGGTACTGGGATTAAAATACGGTGATAAAATCCTAAATTTTCCTTAAATAAGTCTTCCATAATCTGTAAGGAAATTTTTAAGATTTTCTCAAATCTTTTTTCAAGAATAACAAGGGATTCAGGTGTTAAATTTTAAAACAAAATTTTATTTTTTCCATCCATTCCATTAACTCTACCTCTGACAAAAATATTGATCTTGCCTTAAGTATCATAAGCAAGATAATGTAAAACCTCAATCTGAGGAGACATTTTTAGAATTTTGGTGACACTAGGGTGTGATAAATCGATAAATCCAATGGGTATCAGAAATGTGGGTATGATTCATTGCTTTTTTTCTTATTGTCAGTATCAGACAATCCCTTTATTTACAGCTCTTGCTTACAGTCAAAGCACTCTGTAGGTTTTTAAAAAATGAAATTCGAGGACATTTTCCCCAAAACTGGGAGTACTGTACATAGAAATCGGTAGATTCAATATTGAAAATTGACAGTCCAGGACTAAAAACGGGCATCCTGGAAGCAGGGACTCCCACTATAGAGCGCTCTAAATACAGTCTAATACTTGTACTGTTTAAAAACAATGATACATTGATGTCAACTGCACAAAAAGCTCTATGAACTTGTCTAATGGTTACATACACTTCAGGCTTCAAATGTTGAAAACAGGGCTTGAAATTAGTAGTAGTCCACTAGCCCAAGGCTTGTACAATTACAACTGGGATAGTAAATTTCATAATTTTGGTAATCCTTCTGGCTAATAAGAATTTGAGTAACCATCCCGTATTCACAAGTGATCTTTAATTGCAACTGAAAGTCAATGTGTTCAAGTTTTCATGATATGCACTGAAATGTACATGTAGAGACACCTGTTAAAAATTATCCAATGATATAAACCAGTCACATTGTCACTGTGATGTTACCCAACTTCTTTGGGGGACTAGTAAAACTCCTGAGGACTAGCAGACTTTGAAACCTACCAGCACCCTGTAGCCATCAAAACTTTTTATGTAAAATTCAAGCCCTGTGAAAGGGTCTCAAATGGAGGAAACAGGACAAGTAGATTTTGAAACCTACTTGACTTGGTGGCTATCTAAACTTGATTACAGTATTCAAGTCCTGTGAAAAGGTCTGAAATAGCAGAGGAAACAGGAGAACCCAAAGAAAAACGGATGACCACATATCCTTGTACACGTCAGAACTGGGAATTAAAACTCGAGGCCACAGAGTCGTAACGTGAGCATGTTTGCACTGCATCATCCAAGCCTATAATCATACTAAAATCATTCTTATAAATTATAAAATGAATCTGTCAGATACAGTAATTGGATTCTTTGTTTCCAAGATGTGCAGTAAATATTTCCCATCAAAATATCATACAAAGAGATTGTTGGATGAAGGAAAGCTGGTTTATAAGACCAGGCTTTGCAAAGTGGTTTTCTTTTTGGGGTAGGGGGTGGAGTGGGCTAGTTCTGGCACAGCAACACTTTCAAGGTTATGTAGTGCCAAGACAAGTAGAGCAAAGTGCCTTGACCAAGGGCACACCACAGTAGCCGATCCAGGCTGATCCAATGCTGGGAATCAAACCAGTACCCTTCTGGTCACAAGTCCAACACCTTAACCACTGACTTGTATGTCTCCTGGTACCGGTTTATAAGTTATAGTGCATAACACAGTTATGACTAACAGGTCAGTCTGCGTAAAGTAACAAGATTCTTTGGTGTTATGGAAGAACACTCAATCTGTAGCCCAAGCAGCCTGGATTTGATTCCTAATCCACAATGGAGATCAGAGTTGTTTATTTCCCTATATTTTCAGGTAGATATAATTAACAGTGACATAGATACAGAAGATTTGAGCAAATAATGAAGTGACTGAAAAGTTCATCCCAAATGAAACTAACAGCTAATTGAACATTATTACATTTTAATCACCAAAACCAAACCTCTGCACCAATCAAACTGCAAGTAGAGGAATGTTTAGCTGTTATAATGCTGACCCAGTTTCATGTAACTAAAGAATAGTGCATATGAATCATAATTGTGCAGTGTAATTAGTTTCCAGGTAATCCTGGATTGCTAAATCTGCACACAGAAAATACTTCTTAGAGCAAGTGCAACTACAAGTATATACAAATGGAAAATCAACACCTACTCAGATCTAAATATTGTCAAACAATGTATTTTCTTGAGCATCTATTTTCATGGTTTTGCAAAAGAAAATTACATCTTCATCTGTACTTAAATGTGCCTCTATGCCTCTGATGTGTTGAGGGGTGGGGGAGGGGATGGCTTTCATGTATTTTTTCATTAGTTGGTTATGCCCTTTTTTAATATTGGTTTGAAGCAACCACAAGATCCACAAAAAGTAGTACCCAACAATTAAAGTTAATTCACTGAACTGTAAATTGTCAAGTAAATTACTAATTTCATGAGGGAATATTCACCTTGAACTGGGGACTAGAACCTGGAAAAGTGATAGCAGATACAGTATTGTATTACTGGTATTAAACCTTGGTTTGTAGCAACTACACATTCCACATAATTCATAACCTCCATTTTCAATTTAAAACTGTACTGTAAATTATCCAAGAAGTTAATTTAGAAGAATGGCATATGGCGCAAGTATACTATCAAGTTCTAACTTGCCGGGGCTCCAGGTGGCTGATATCGTCTAAGGCGCTGGCCTTTACATATCACTGACATCTCACCTCTGTCCACATGGGTTGGAGTCTCGGGTTTGGCCAATGTGGGTATTTGAGAAAGCTTGCCAGTAGCTTCATGTGGGTCAGTGGTTCTTCCCGGGTTTTTTCCTGGGTTCTTCATCCACCAGATATACTGGCCACCATCTATAGTCTATTATGTGCTGAAAAATGGTGTTAAACCCACAAAACCACAAACAATCTAACTTGTGTATTTTATACATGTGTGTAACAATATACATGGGTTTAGTGAGTGGTTGTATTCCAGCCTCTAATTAGGTCATTGTACTGCAATTCAACCTGTAGTCATGGGAGTGGAGTGAAAAATGAGCAACTGTCAATATTTGATGTATGTATAACATATAACAAAGTTTGGAGTGTTTATTTTTTTGATACAACACCTTAAACTATGTTATATAGTACTATTACACAGCATCAAGGCTTCCATACTAACAGCACATGGCCGTTTGGGTCATGACCAGCTTCAGCATAGGGAAGGGTGCTTACAGTGTCAGATTTTATTAGAGATTACAAACCTAATCCTAAAACTCCCTGACATTCTAAAATTGAGAAGCATGATGGAAGTATCTCTTAGACACTCTCTGTTGTTTTAACACCAATTCTTACTTTAATTTTGATTTGCTTCATATGCAATTCAACATACGTGTTATGTTTTTTTTATATGAGTACTCTGGATACTCTCCAGAAAAAAAACTAACCTGCATGTATCTAGCTGTACCTTGGACTTCTAAAATGGATTTAGTTGTACCTTGGACTTCTAACATGGATCTAGTTGTATCCAGGCCTGCCGACCGAAATTCCAGGCCCCTGAGCAGAGCAGTCATGGGCCCAAAATTAGTTTAATTTTTATATATATAAAAACCTGTGTACAGTTATTCATATAAAACATGTAGTAATCTAGCATAACTTAGACTCTTGCAAGGAACAAATTTTAATATTTACTGCAAAGATTAATTAATTTTTGTATAACTGAGTTGACGGCGGGCACCTAGAAATCACCGGGCCCTTGGGAAAATGCAAGCCACCATGCCCCCCCCCCCCCCATCACCTCAGCAGTCCTAGTTGTACCCTGGACTTCTAAATCACAATGAAGATTCAGCCTACTGTACATCTTTTTTTATTTGTGCTTATTGACTGACAAACTTCATGAGCAACTCAAGTTATATTTATGCAGGCTTTAAAATATCAGTAGTAACATAATTCTCATTCCTAATACAAGCTAAAACAGCATATAAAAAAAATGAAGAAACAGAGTATATTCAAGTTTTAGTTTTTGAACTTGATTCATATGCATGCAAGGTGGAAACTTAACACTAAACAAAGCAGGCATCTATAATTAGCTCATATTTCTTGACCATGATGTTATCAATGTCTATTCATGGAACATTTAAAAAATATTTCTGGTATTCCACTCTAGTGAATTATCAAAATTATTTCTCTTGGAAAATCTAGTAATTCACAGCCTAACATAAAATAAATGATGTTTACAGATAAAAACTGTGCACAATTTTTTGCTTCTTGTGTACCTGTACCACACTGTCTCAGTGTCTAATTTTTCACACCCACCCATTCTGCATACATCATCAATCTATTGAAATTTATAATTATTATTGTCTTCTTATATTTATACAGATAATTAACTTCTTTCTTAGCTCAGTTGCCAGTGTGCTAGACTTTCAACCAGAAGGGTGTAAGTTCAGATACTGCCCTGACCAGACTGTATCGATCACCCTGAGTTGTCTCCAGGCGAGGCATTTTACACCATTTGCCTCTCAACAATAAAGCCTTTCATGTTTTGCTGTGCCATTAAACACTAATCAATCAATCAAACAAGAAGATCAGGGCCTGCAGATCATGTCCATGATCAAAGCACTTCTGTAAAATAAGTGACCCTGACCTCAAGTTTAAAAGGTTGGACATCCATGTCACAGAATAAATTGTCTTTGCTTCATAATGATTCATCTAAAGTAGAAGAAAAGCCATCAAGGGGTTTAATAAATATAAACAAACAAAAACCTGTTTTCTGGTGAAAACATGATGTTATGATGTTCCGTTCAGGAGAAGTAGTGATAACAAGATTTTCAAGATGACCCTGGTCATATTGGACATCAGATCAACATCATTTTCATTTAGGACCAACCAGACATCATAAGAAGTCATTTAGTGAAAACACCATGTTCATATGACCATCCATTCTGGAGGAGTAACGATTACAAGATTTTCAAGCTGGCCACTCGGGCAGCCACGTTGGACATCCAAGCAGCAGCTTTTTATTTAGGACCAACTAGACCAGGCATGTGCAAACTACAGCCCACAGGCCAGATCTGGGCCTCTACCTGGTTTTATCTGCTTATATACATTATATGGCGAGGCTTTAAAAATAGCTAATCTGGCCCGCACCCTGGAGGAAGTTGCACATGCCTGAACTAGACCATGTGATGAATGTGTGTGTAAAGTTTCAAGGCAATCCTCCAAGTAGTTTAGGAGGAGTGGTGATAACAAACTTGGGCTAATGGACGGACAATGGACAACGGACAACAGACCATCTTGTATGCTATTCTGGTCCATGACCAGCAGAGCTAAAAATGGAGATGCAGATGGTTGGTTTAAAAAATCAAAATATTTGAAAGAAACAAATCATTTTTCAGCAAATTTCAGCAATGACGTGCTTTCATTTAGTCAGAGGTACAGTACACATGGGTGGAAGCCGCTGAGGTTCCTGGAGAAAATTGTTGAAAACAATTTGTTGTTCTACAGGTGAAAAGAACAAGCATTCTTCCTAATGTTGGAATGAACTACCATTTTACTACAGCCTGGAATCAGCAGTGAATGTCAAAGTCTCCACATTATTCTTACTTTCCCCACCCACCCATCAATCTCTGTCCTATCTCTTTTAATTAAGGGAGATGCAGTAACTCAACTGAAAGAGTGTCAGACTCATAATCAAAGGGTTGTCTGTTTGATACCTGCCAAGGTCAGCCCAAGGTGTGTCCTTGGGAAAGACATGTAGGTCTCATTTCCTTGACTTGCTATAGCAAATAATGTGTTCAAAGTGCCATTAAAACCAACACAAACCAACCTCATTTACTCCAAATCCCCAATCCCAATAATCTGGACGACTCTTGTAAACAGCTGGAAACCACCCCTAATCTTATCATGATTTCTAAAGTCACTATTTTAATTCATTGTTTATTTGGTGCTTAAAAGCACATCAACAGATGAAAGGTTATGCAGTACAGAGTCAACTGGAGTAAAGTGCCTTACCGAGAGATACACCAGAGCAGCTGACCTGGTCTGATCTGGTCAGGATGGCTCCCGCTATTTTAAATGCACAACATTTTAAACACACTTAACAATTTAAATGTTAAATACACAACATTATGCAGGCATAAGCACACTAATGCACACATGGACACTGGACAGAAACGATCATATAAATGTCATTTTTTTTCTTCTTCAAAAAGCATGGCAACAACCTTTTTTTGGTTGAAAGTGATTCCTAAGCGTAGGGATTATTAAATTTTAGTGACATTATAATGTATGATCAATTTGATGTATCACTGGATTTGGCACAATGACAATATAGGCACACCAAAAAAAATCTACGATATTGTCTAGATTCTAGATACTGACCTCACCCACCCACCCCACACATATAAATTTCAGTTACTAATATCATCTGCATCATCAGCATAAGTCCATTTACAATGAAACACGTCTGTCAGATATAAATAGCAACAGTCTACAGGAAGCGGTCAATGGGAAGAAAAAAAAACTGAATTTTCTGTGAGCTGTAGAGAATGACTCATTGCTAACATAAACATTGTGACATTATCGTGACAATATCGTATAAAAAACATAGAGATACAACATTAGGCTTGCAAAAATATCACTATTAAATTACACATCTGTAACACCCACCCAGCAGCCTGGATGAAGACATCCCATCAAACCATATGCTCATAGATTGTGGTCATCATTTTTTGTTCAAAATCATGATATGAATGAACATAGAAGACCCTGAGCTGCCCATGCAATATATGATTGCCTGCCTGGATCGACACTGATTACAGCTGAGCATATTATACCAAAGTAAATCGAGAACATGGTTCATACAGCCCCTGAGAGTTAATTTTCAAGGACTTTTCAAGAAGTTTATAATGACTTCCAAAAAGTTTTCAAGGTTGTTTTTTTCCTCATGGAAAATGAAATTTCTCCATATGTTACTTTGCTTATCACTGCAAAGTAGAAGAAAAAACGCACACAGTTAACTAATTAGTACAGAGATGCTTCTCCACCCGGTAACTACCCATGATGTGCATTACTTCATCCAGCCAATTCTATCTCTTTATATATTTGTGGACAAATACATAAATAACAAAAATTCTGAATTTAGAAAATAATTTATATTCTATTCAGTTTTAATGATTTGTATTCCCTCAGATAAATTCAAGGTTATTTTGGAAAAAATTCAAGAAGTTTTTCAACAAATTCAAAAAATTTCAAAGATAACGTCAACTTTTTAAAAATTCAATGAGTTTTCAAGGCAACCCCACAAATTTAAGGATTTTTCAAGGTTGTACAAACCATGGAGTAACTGTATTCTTATATGTATGACAGCGCTCGATGTTACAACTAGTGTGGTCGCATTTGTGACTGAGAATTAAAAAATAGCAAGTGAAAAATTGTCAACTGGTTGCCCTCTTGGCAACATTCACAAAAATTTGCAAAAGCACTTTCTAATTACAAGTATATGCCATGTTGTATGCTAATAACATTAGGTGGATACAATTAAATTTACAGCAAAATCCCTTTTCAATTGTGGGTCTACCAGTTCTATATTAGGTCGCCATCTTCGCATGTGACTAGTCTGGCTTACAGCCTACAAGTGACGTGCAAATCAACCCAAGTTAACAGTATAGATCTGGAGAAATATGCACATAAGACAAATATAAAAGATTTAGTCATAAATTTACTGCCAGTGAAATAAACACTGATATGGCTAAGGTTTTATTAATATAAACTATTATCAGAAGAAAATGAAGGTTAAGGCCATTTATCAGTGAATTTGAGACCAGGCAATAAGAAAAATGGTTTAGAGCTAGAACTCCTAATTATGATTTTTTACTGACTAGCATGAAGGTGAAGCAGATGATGGCTGTTGACAGTTCTGTCAGACAGATCAAAGTATACTATTAAAAATAAACTTAATGATTTGTTATTATTACTGTATATACTCGCGTATTAGCCGATACCAACTGCAAACTACCGTTCAGGCTGCTCCATTTTATCAGATGCAGGACTCATCTTGGTCACCACGCATTTTGTTTTGCAATGCATCAATGCTTTAAAAACATCTTATTGCCAATTTTATGTCTTCACTTAAATTTTGAAGGTATTATAGTGGTATCTTCAAAACAGCAGAAACAGTGCAATTTCCTCATGCCAGGAAAATCTTATCTACAAGTCCAAGTGTGGGAGGGGAGATGAATAAAAAACAAAATCCTTCACATTGTACTTCCTGCAGATGTCATTAAAACAATTACCACAGCCACAGACTCTCGTTTCTGTCAGTGAAAAAGGAAATTATTATTATTATTGACAATTGTTATGTATAATGTTTACATATTTAACTTTTGTATTACATATTTTACTTTTCCTTGGTTATAGGATGTAAACAAGTTGTTTACTTAGAATTCAAGGTCAGGGTTGCTTTTGTTTACTGGTTTTTCGACTAGAATTACTGATATTTGTCAGGTAAGCCATATAATTTTCTAGAAAATTCTGTCAGGTGACCTGTGTTTATATAGTTAGTTTGGTAAGCAGTATTTCATTCCTATGCTAACTATCAGTCTTTAAGGAATTTGGTTTAATAATCAGATGTTTACAGTTGAGTTGTGAAAATCAGAGCAAATTCCAAGAGAGGAATTATTTATTTAAAATATTCATTGGAAATACTAAAATGCTCACAGACTTTAGGACTTTTTGGGATTAATATATGACTTTAGGATTATTGTGAAATCATTCAAAGACATTCTGGGTTACATCATTGTGGTACACCTGGACAGTCAAGACGCCAGGTACATCAGGACAGTCAAGACTACTGGCACATCAGGACATTCAAGACTATTGGTATATCAGTACCTTCAAGGTGACTGGAATTCATTCAGAACATTCTATATTTTGGACTTGTGATTAATACACTTACTATTATTGAATTATTTGGACTTTAATTCACAATACTGTCAGTATCTTTTGAATTTTCACTTTGTCTATAAATAAACTGCTTGTTGATTTTACTTGATTTTGTTGGTTTCACTTTCTTTCTGTTACATATTTTTAGACCATAGAGTCGTAACACAACACCCACCCCCCTTCTACAAATTAACAAGGTGACTATAACTCATGCGGTTTGGAATCTGCCCACTTGCCGATTCTGTGCTAATTTTTTTTATCCAGTCGGCTCATTCAGTCATTGATTACATATATCAGTGTAAAAGGAGACATTCAAAACTTGTTCCCAGTGTATGATTTAAGTAATTTACAGATCATTTAATTTGCCACTTTTGCACAAAGTTTCTCTGTTGCTTTGTATCTATTTGGATCTAAATTTGGATGCCAATACTTCCAGTGTGTCACGCAGTGAATAAGCTACAGTAGTTCTGATTGGTGGTTATTGTTTTACCCTCAACTTGAAGAAAGATTAACCACCAATCAGAATGTAATGTAATATATTTTACTGCGAGATACACCGAAAGTGTAGCCCTAAAATTTGATCCAAGTAGGCAAGACACGAAGTAACAGATAAACTGTGTGTAAAAGTGGTTATTAAATGATTAGTAAAGTACTTAAATCATATATGGGAAACAAATCTGGAATGTCTTCCGTATGTTGATATATGTTATCAGTGGCTGAACATACTGATGGGATAAAATGATCAGCATGGAATGGCAGGTGGGGTCAGATTTCAAACTACGTGAGTTAGTCACCTTGTGTTTGTTAATTTGTAGAAGGCAAGTGGGTGTTGTCAAAAGTTTTTTTCTTTTTTACTGACAGAAATGAGTGCACATGCCTGCTATGCCTGTCTCAGATGAATTTTCAATTGAAAAAATAAAAAGGCAAATGACTAATAATTATTCACGAATGCTGAAGATTAAATTAAAGTTTGTTAGGAATAATCAGTAGAACAAACAAAATAGACCCCAATCTTCTAGAGCATTATGCAATGACAGATCAGGTATATGTTGTTTGCAGTTCGACCCAACGTATACACAAGTATATACTGTAGTATGTTTGCCTAATTTTGTAAAAATGAGGTGGGTTATCATCAAGCATGGGTTTACCATCAGATAAATACAATACTATCTTTTTATCTTCTGATCTTGTACAATACAGGTACATGTTGCTTACATTGAACTGAAATGCATTTCATGTCAAATTATATTAAAAAGCTGAATGACTACCATCCGAAAATTAATTTATTCGCAATGAATTATATTTCCTGTTGCACCTTATGTTCATCAGATAATACTTAAAAGTACAAAGGACAAATTTGCACCTTCAGCACTTTGCATCCAAGTTTTGCAATCTGATCCAGTAGAATATTCATAGGTATAAAGAACCCAGATTTTAAATTTCATGAGTGGACAAAACTCTAGTAAATAGAGTTAGGATCTGCTATTTGCTTCACAATGCAGGCAATTTTCAAACATATGGTTCGACACGTTTTATACTGCATGTAAATGTAGTCACCTGTGAAACATAACCTCACCGCAATTACTGGTAATAAAGCATGTGCTTAAATTTCAAGTGTGTGTTACTCATTTTTACAGGGAACATTAAATTGCAGAGTTAACCAATAATCTGCATGGAAATCACATGATTGAAAATTGGTGTCTTAAAAAGCTACTATTTCTGTTCAATAGAAAATGGTTTATATAAAACAGGATCTGTGCAGAAAATCTTTATTCTTGGTTCAAAAAAAGGCTGATCTCCTGAATATTGTCAGTGCTGGTGTGGGGGTTGAGGGTGGGAGGTAGAAGGCTTATCACACACACACACTTTCATTTTAATCTTAAGACAAATAACCTATAATTTATTAATAAAAAGAGTTCAATCACTGCAAAGTGATATGTCTGATGTTTTAATGACAATAGTCTCTCCTGTAGCAAATAGTCTAATGATTTTCATAACATATATGTAATTGCTACCTCATTTTAAATATGCTGATGGCTTTACTTATGTATGAAAATAATGTACCCCTATTTTAACATGTTCACACTTTCTGCCAATAAATGTGGTCTCTACACTAATGGAGTTAAAGATAACTCTGTCATACCTGCTGCTATAACACTCCTTTTATAGTTTACAGAAGACACCTCGCTACCAGCAAACATTTTACATCGATTTAATGCAAATCACTGCACCAAGCACTATCCAACTATCTTTTGAGCTTATGAAAGAGATGAACAATGTTCCAATTGTGGTACATGCTCATCTTCATCAGTGTGAAGGCACCTGCTAGAAAATTCCAGGAATTCATGAAAAGATTGATCAACTTTATTTTTATGTATACATCAGTCATTTCTATCTTTATTCTCATCAGGAGAAATATGTTGGAAAGGCTCTACCATTAAAATCTTGCATCACAGAGTTCTTTCATTTTAAAATTCTTGGTAGCAAAATTTTGCCACCAGATTTTTGTACCAGTTAGCAAAATCACAAAACAGGTAGCAAAGTTGGCTACTTGCTACATGTATTTCAAACACTGTACTAGATGTATCTAACATTTTTAATAGAAAACAACATTCTTGGCACAAAAAAATATAAACAAAAAATATAATTATTACTTTATGAGCTAATGGTGTACAAAAAATTAGAAGATGTGACATATTTATTACTTGTATGAACTAATGATGTACAAAAAATTAGAGGACAAATCGTAATTATTACTTCTTTGGACTAATGGTGTACACAAAATTACAGGTCAAAACATTTCTATTGACTAGTGATGTACAAAAAATGACAGAACAAAACATAATTATTACTTTTATGGACTAGTGGTGTTCAAAAAATTTAAGGACAAAACATAATGAATACTTTCATGGAGTAATAGTATAAAAAAAATTAGAGGACAAAACATAATGAATACTTTCATGGACTATCAGGATATGAAAAATTAGAGGACAAATCATTATGAATACTATCATGGACTACTGGTGTACAAAAAATTAGAAGATAAAAACACAATGATTACTTTTATGGGATAATGGTGTACAAAAAAGGCACCTGCCATACAAACAGACAGTACAGTCCTCAGGTGCTATCCCTGGCTGTTATCCACTTCTGACATATGAATATAAATTATACTGACCAGGTAGTCAATGCTGACTTGGGCAAGCCTCTCCCTCAGCCCTTCCTAACCATTTGTCATAAATTATTTTGTCTAGACATGACTAACAAGGAGTATACAATAGCATGTGACACATGAATGAAATTTGAGAATATTAGTTTGGTTTGGCATTTTACAGCACAGCAACACATGAAGGTTACTTAGTGCCATGACAATTGGTGTCAAGCGCCTTGCCCAGAAACACACCACAGGAGCTGACCTGGAATGATCATATGGTAGGATTTGAACTCAAACCTATGTCATGGACTCTATTGCAATAGAGATCCCTCAATATGCAATAATTCAAATGTTATGACAAGGAATTGGTTAGAATAAAGTATTGTCTATATGTTGCCTTTATGTAGATTTATCTCTCTTTAAGTGACTTATTACAGTGAAACTTCTCAAGACCAAAACTCACTAAACCAAAATTCCTTATAAACCTAATGATGTTTCATATCCCGAATTTTTCTTGTTTAATTTTAATAAACTTGAACTCTGTAAAATTAAACCCTTCTACTTTGAAAACATATAGAAATTTGGTCCCAAATGTGACTTTTACTAAAATGAAGCACGTAAAGCCCAAACAATTGAAACAATTAGCCAATAAATGGTTTGTAAACAGTCTAAAGCTATGCAGAGTAAAACAAATGCAAACACAAAAGCAATGAAATCGTAATTATCACAGGTATAATTTTAAAAATTGACTAGCTATTGATATTTGTTGATACATAAAAACACTTAACAGTGTACTTGTATGTAAAATGACACCTGATCACATTTCATTCTTTAAATCTTAGCTGAACATAGAGATGTGTCCATATGATATGACCTGCCAATATGATGCAAATAATGGAAAAAGTTCTAAGTTAAACACAGGTCTTAAATCCATACAATTCTGCCAAAAAAATAAGTAAAATTAAAACTTAACTAAAGCCTACTTAATGTAAAGCCTCAGGCCAAATCTGGTTTTAATCCATGAAGTCCTTTGAAAGTTATTTAGCAGAAATTGAAGAGCAAAGTTCAATGTCAAACAGAGGCAAAAACTCAGTAACATGGAAAATGGTGAAAATCTAACTTGACCTACATGTACATCTATTTTATATAAAGCCTCAGGCCAAATCTAATTTCAATCCATAAAGTTACTGAACTGAACTGAAATGGAGCAAAGATTGAGTAGAATAAGAGCCACATCTCTGTAAAGCTTCCCCAGAAAATGGCAAAATCGAACTTGACCAAGGTCTTTTAAATAAACAAAATTTGATTTCAGTTCATGATGTCATGTTTTTGAGCAGTGCCTATCAAACTTTAGAACCCATAGGACAACCTACTTGTTATGTTAGTAGCCAGTCAAGTTTTCAACAGAAAATTGTCAGAATCTTGACAATGCCAACTAGTCTCACAGATTTCAATGGATCGCCATGAAGCCTAGACAAAATTTATACCTGGCCAAAAAAATGGAGTCCCACTCTTTTTGCTTTTCAATTTACTGTTGTTGTCCATGAAAATGGGGGAGAAATCAAGAAATATGGAACATTTTGGTATAAATCAGACATATTAAAATAAATGTACATTTTTGCTATTTAGTTAGAAGGCATTCAGGCATGCAATGCTCTCAAATGGTATGATATATACCTCCAGGATCATAATTTGAGGAATCTGCTAAAAATGTGAGAAAAATGTCACGATTCCAGAAAAGGGCATGTAACATAATACTTGATCGGCAAATAGATAATAGTCAGCAATGGTGCACCCTGAACATGGGATCACGAATTTCCCGCAACTTTTTGTCTTATGTCCACCAAATCTTTGCCCCTGTGCACCCCCTGGATGCTTGTTCATCAAGAATTTTTTTTTAAAATGATGCCTACTACTTTAGTGCATTCCATCCAAATCTATGTTGAAGCCTGCATTGACCAAAGTCACTAAAGGCGATAAAAACTGTAAGATGGCAATTAATATCCATTTTAAAACAACATATTTGGCAATCAAAACATTGGAGGTTTGTGGTAGTATGCCAAGTTGCAATAAAGTCTTTGACAGGCATAAGTATAAAGTATTTTTGTGGTTAAATGCACACCTACAGATCCAAAGATTTAATTTATTTCCAGGTTGGCTTAATGACAAAAGTAACTAAATTTATGCAAATACATAATTTGTCATTTAATTGATCAATATATAATTTGAAAAGAAAAGTAATTCAGCAACAAAAACGGGAATTATTATAATAAATGCTGGCAGATAATGAGTGAACACAAAAATTAAATGAAAATATGATCGGGAACAGAAAATTCCATATTGTGGCTCATTTCAGATGAACCAGATATTTAGACATGTTACTGTTTCCACGAGTTACTTGAGCACTTCATAAAATGTTTATTAAAATAATATATGTGTTCAAGGAAAAGATAATAATACAGTGCCCATGACAAAATTAAGGTGGCAAAACTGTCAAAGCAAATAAGATGCCCTAATTGTTTTTAGCACTACTAGTGCATTAAGTACTATCTACCATACATACTCAACTGCAACCTGCATAGACCCAGATCTGTAGTTGCATAATGTGCTGGCAGATCTGGGTCTATGCATTTTGTAAGGACTAATCAGTAGAACAAACAACATAGACCCTGATCTGCTGGCACATTATGCGACGGCAAATCAGGGTCTATGTTGTTTGTATTTGGACCTGGATTATACGCGAGTATAGACAGTACTATTTTCCATTTTCACTTTAAAATGTTGCGTGTCCCCCAGATTGGGTGATTAGCACAGTGCAAAAAACTGATTCAGAATGCAATGCTTACAATCAAAATGTTACCAATGCATGAAATAATATTATAAAGAATGGCAAACAAGATGCATATTGCTAGTGTTCCTGTTTACATGTACAGAATAGCAGTCTTATAGTAAGATTAGTTCTTATATGAAACTAATTCAGTCAAACTCTGAAAACAAATTTATTATTATTATTATTATTATTATTATTATTATCATCATCATCATCAAGGAGACTTACAATTCAGACTCAAAAATTTTGCCAAATAAATAAGACAAACTAGAAATCTCCATATACTGTATAGCTAATCAAGAATTGCCTTATTTATTGTATCTATATTTATGAAAACCTCCAAAAAATGAATGCAAAAATCCCCCAAACCCCTTCGAAAGTATCATGTATGTAACCATACTGATCAACATGTATATTTTGAAGGGATGGGTACTGTGTCTTGTGATAATTAGCAAACAAAATGTATAAAACCTAAAAACAGAGAAACCTTCTGCTATTAAAACGAATGTATTGAACAAATCATCAATGCCATGCAAGGTTTTGCAAGGTTCTTTTTTGTGAAATCCAATAAAAAATTTTTTACACCAGTATATTGCAATGCATGCGAGTCCAAAACACTTGATAAGAGGTCATCTAGTGTAATACTCTTCACAAATTATACCCAGCATTCAATTTTAAACCTCTCCCACTAAACCATCTCATTGGAAATGATGACTCCTGACTATCAGATCTGCTATGTTCTGAATGCATACTATTACTAAATGAGCACAATCAAGTGGCTGTATTATATTTTGCCAATAACCTTTTCCACCACAAACCCTAAATGTCAAGTATGTTCTGCCTGACATGTTCTAATTAGCTAGCTGAAATATTGGTGAATTTGTTCAAGAGCTAAACATTTAACTGTTTATAACCTACATCCCCAACTGCAGTGAAAACCTCATGCATGGAAATCATAAAACTCTACAGCTTGGGTTTAAGCTTAAGATTTCTTCATCCAATCAAAATTGCATTATTTTTGAAGGTCGTTTCTGACTGGCTGAATGTGAAAACTCAGAGAGTTTTATAATCTCCAGGCCTGATCAGGGTCTATGCTGTTTGCAGAAGGTTGTGTATTACATATGGCAGACACTATATACTAGCATATAAGTTGGATCCAACTGCAAACTACACAGATCCAAATGTGCCATCACATAATGAACTGCCAGATATGGGTGTATGCAGTTTGCTCACCCTAATCAGTAGAACAAACAACATAGACTCTGATCTGCTGGCACAATATGACATCAAATCTGGGTCTATGTTGTTTGCAGATAGACCTGACTTGTTTGTGAGTATATACAGCATAGTCTTTTTTAAATTAAAAAAATTCCTAAAACAAGCTTCCCCCACAAGATTTCATCACTACCTAAATGAACAAATTTGGCTTATGAACAAGAAGCCTGTGATATATCACTAAATAATTTGTGTAAATAAAACAAATAACCAATCATCTGTGCACTTTTTGTCAGAAAACAAGGGATCCTTTTATGCTTCTGTGCATGTCTCTTTGTTGGTATATGCAGTAATTAAGTGAATTTCTAAATTTACCTTCTTATTCCAAAATACCATCTTTCATTTTTTTGAGATATGACATAAAAATAAGAATACGCTAATGTTCTAAAACTGTACACTGCCAGATGCTCAAGCAGCAAGAATGTAAAGCTAATCGGTCATACCATGTGTATGTCCAACACTTTATGCTATTTTCAACCATACTTGTAATAAGAAAAGTTTAATCACCATTTACAAGTCTAGGTACCAAGGTTCAGTGGTGAACCCAGAACCCCACCCCCTTTTCAGTTAATATAGTAAACTTTTCATATCAAAAAGAACAAGCTGGCAATTTTAACTATTTTAAATGAAATGAACCACATTTTCTCAAAATTGAATGCTCAAATAAAAAAATCCTAGAGCTGCTCCCAGTATTGCAAATTGGTTTACTGATGAGGGAACTGCAGTATTGAAATAATGTATGATGTTATTGTACAGTGTATATCACCATCATGATACATTATCGTCAGATTTGGCGAGACAACGATATCAGTGAAAAATACAGATCAGCGATATTGTGTAGATCTGGGATACACCCCCCATATAAATTCATTTCCAATTCACTGCAATACGGAACACTAATAAAGAGTAGCATGTGGATTCAATTCCTACCATTGAATCTGCCATTATCAGCTACTGTGGTGTGTCATTGGCTAATGCACTTTGCTCTACTTGCATCAGCATGATATAACCATATAAGTGAAATACACACACACACACACATGTTTATCATAATCAATTGTGTCCTTGGCATTAGTACATTTCAATTCATACATGTTTGTTGGATATAAATAGCAACAGTCTACACACAATGATCAATGGAAAGAAGAAAAAAAAACATGAAATTTTATGGGAACTGTTACCTTGGCCCTGGCACTGGGCCAGGTGCACATCTTCAGTGCACTATGTGGAGAATGACTCATTGCTAATTTTACTGATTTTAAATAGTATAAACATCAGGATATTATCCTGATGACATTGTAAAAAGTGACAGTATCACAATACAACTTTAGGCTCATCATAACAACACTAAAATAATGACTGGTGTATGTTTACAAAATGGTCTTGAGTATAAAGCATTACTCTAACTCATGCTGTAAAATGAAGGCTGCAACATTTACCAAACTTTATAAACATGTACGCAGTTTACAATAACTGAAACAATGGCATTTAATCAAAATGACTAGAAACTCAGCTATACCTCTGTCTACATGTTAGGCTTATTAAACAGCTGACAGGTATTATAATGTGCACCACACTCAACTTGCAATCATTTCATTTGTTGTACGTCTTTTACCTCTTATTACACTGTATGACAGGATTCAGTTTGAAAGACATCCTTTTCTTGAATATATCAGACCGTTTCAGTAAAACATCTCTAGGATTGTCATGATATTGTTTCCTACTATTACTTATTGTATGACAGCAGCTTTCTCGATGTCTGATGTTTCATGTGTTCTAAATTCTGGTAACCCATGGCTAGGTCATGGAGTACCAGTAACAGTATTCCACAGATGGGCATTACCAAATGGAATATTCAATAATGATGTCAGTGGTACAGGGCAGAATATGTAATAGAGTGCTCTTCTCACTGGTGACGTAAAGACAAACAAATGAATCAAAGTTTGAGTAAAAAAAACACCCCAAAAAATAAGACTATGGTGTGTTTGTGCCCATGTGTGTGTGTGTGAGAGAGAGAGAGAGAGAGCATAAATAGGTCAGGTGAATAAAAAAACAAGTGAATAATTTTTTTAAACAAAAATTGATTTTTATATAAACAATTAAAGAAAATATCAAATCACATATGATCATTCAACTAGAAAAAATTAATCAAATTGAGTAACAGAGAACAAACAAACCTTGTTAAGAATCACTATGAAGAACATCATCCAGAAATTATGCTTTAACATTCTGTAACACTAGCTTAGTTTAACATTGAAAACACAATATGAAACAGATCCAGAAAATAATTCCCTACTTCTGTCAGGTAGATTTATAAAGGATTATTCAAATTTCACATTTTCAAAGCAGTTTTGCCTTAGTGGCACAAATTTATCCAGCTGGTTGGGTTTCTCTACGCCCTTAAATGGGTTGAGATTTTCCTCGATCTTGGGTGAGTTCAGAATGTTGGAAATATCCAGCTGCACTTTATCAGACACTTTTGTCTATTTATGTACATCAGCAATGGATTTATCGTCAGTTTGTTTAATAATTTCATCCTCTGGAACATCATGCTGATACATAGATGTGGCACACATTTTCTTGCCACTGTGGTTGGTACAGCGTCCTTCATGCCCGCTTTGGAGCACATACATGAAAGAATGTAGTTTCCTAATACAAACAACCTGAGAGCTGTAACACAAATTTTCTCCCTCTATTGGCCTGTGGTAAAAATATCCATGATTTCTGAGAGCTTTGATATACCTTTAATACATATGTACGATTCCACTTCCTCTGTTTTAGTGGCAAACATGCTTAGCTTCCATGCTGCGTTGTTTGAGTCCTCCTTAATTTTTTTATTAATTTTTTTAATTGTTTTCCATAATATTCAATATAGCTCCCACTTTTATCTGAACCGATTAAAACTTTTTGCAGTTGAAGAAAAATACAGTGACATTCTCAGCCTTTCCTTAAAAAAGATCCGAAACTTGAGACAAAAAAAAGAAGGTTGTATTCTTCCGAGACAATGTCTGCACTGGCCATCATACATATACAAAAAAATTTTGACGAGTTTGGTGACCAACAATTATAATCAAGTAAGTAATTTAAATTGATTGGATGCTTTCAGGTGCTCATTTTGATGATGCAACAATTTCAATCAGATAATTTTTTTCTTCTTCTCAAATTGGAGCAAGAGTTACAACAGGGAGATACTTGTGACATTTGGAGAAAGAAATGCTGATTATGTAAAAATTGGAAAGAAAGCCACATTTAATAGCAGCAATACATTACCCTATCACTATTATATAGCTTATTACTTTTTCGTGTCGAAAAATCTCGTCCGTTTGATGTGAAAAAATCCTCCCACTTAGAGTGGAGATTTTGTCAACAAGACACGTCACACCCGTGCACCTCTCCGCGCCTGCGCGAACATTCAGCTTTTTCATGGACGCCATGGCTAATGGTTGTGTCGTGCGAACGTAACCAGAGGAAAATTGTCTGCTGCGGTTTTCAACCACGTTGGGTTCTCCTTTCAGCCTAAATTCATCTGGGTTACATTTGTCCATCTCATCTTATGTGTCTTATGCTGCCCTACATCAGTCTTTGTTCTAGAAAGAGTCTTTCGGATTGCAACGTGTATTCTGTCCTTAGGGGTTAGGGTACACCATACATTTTTTCTTTTCAGAAATACAATTTAGCTCACGGTAAGTCTTGTGTGTTCATTACAACGTAACATAGACAACCGGGATAGCGCCGCAATTAGCAGGCGCATAATTCTACCAATTAAATATTTCATTAAATATTCTGTTTGCTAATTCATCAATTGTATTTTTAATAACCACGCGTGACGCGTCGCATTGCTATTCTGTACTTTCTTGAGAACAATAAAGTTTGTCAAGAAAACTTGACTTCTAATCCTTGTTAATATGTATATGTATATTGTTTACCTTTAGACAAAATCCACTGTGGTGCACACAGACCGCTAAAGTATAAGCAAACAGAGCAAGGTGAACTGGTGTGCATATAGCACGCGATATATACAAAAAGGGTGAGTTTTTCACGTGTGGAAATAAAAGGTGAGTTTTACACGTTTTATTATTGTATTATTTTATATAACAATTGTTTACCTTTGAATATTCACTGCGGTGCATTTAGCACGCAGTGGATGCAAAGAGGTCAGATGAACTGGCGAGTTTTCACGTGTGGAAATAATACAATATTGTTATTATTATTATTGTTCTCCTTCGGATAAATTCTTAATTCAGGGAACAACTGGTTACCTTGTGCAAATATACTGGGGGTATATAACACGTTTTATTATTGTATTATATTTCATTAAACATTTATTTCAGAATAGAACAATGTCGGCAAAACAGTCTGTAGGAGAGTGTGGCCATAAGAAGGCCCCTTGGGATACACACCCAGACTGCCTCACATGTTCCAAGTGTAAGCGAAAGATCGCTGCACCTTCTGCACTGAATGGACGAATGAAACCTGGAATCTTGCCGATTCCAGGCGTACATATAGAGGGTGGAAGAAGATACTTAAATCCCCCTCATCGTCTGAATTTTCTGGATTTTCTATTGCAGGTACTCAGGCAAAGGGAACGTACTGTAAGAAGACCACTATAGATCAGAAGAACATTCCGAGGCCCCAGGAGCCTATGGTACCAGCCAACCCCCGGATATGGTTGAGGTCCCTCCTGTAGGAGGCAGTGAACGTTCCAAGAGTAGATCGCCTCTCCCGGGAAGGGAGAAGACGAACATGAACAGTAGCGTGTTGCTGCCTTCCACCAGGAAGGAAGTGCACCACTTATCTCAGAGTAGCGTGTCGCTGCCTTCCACGAGGAAGGAGGTACACCACTCGACTCAAGGTAGCGTGTCGCACCCTCCAGAGTGGGAGGAGTTGCACCGCACCAAACACTTCTGCACCTTGGGTAGTGATGAAGACAAACTGACATCTGATATGTCTTCTGACCGGTCACTGATCAGTGTCGGGTGACCGGTCCGGTCACCGGTCAGCGTCTTCTGACTGGTCACTGACCAGTTACCGGTCTGGTCACCAGTCAGTGTCAGGTGACCGATCCTGTCACTGGTCAGTGTCGGGTGACCGGTCACCAGTCACCAGGTGCCCGGTACCGGTCACCGGGTACCGGTCACCGGTCGAATCAAGTGACTGGTCTATGGTTGATAAGGAACCGGTGACCGGTCTGGTCACCGGGCATTGACCGGTGGCCGGTCTGGTCACTGGGTATTGACCGGTGACCGGTTCGGTCAATGGGCATTGACCGGTAGAAATGACCGTTCAATGTATGATGGCCGGTCACCGGTGACTTCGTCCCGGTGGCTGCTTATATCGTCACAGGCCGTCGGTCATCTCACACCTTATACCGGTCATCACCCAGAGGTCTCATAGTGCAGGGATAGGGGATCGGACCGAAAAAGGACCCCATCTCCCAACTCTACCATCATACCTTGTACAGGATTGGGAGTCTGCCCACAGGGTTCACACGAGGGAAGGGGATCGGATCGGGATCCCCCCGTTTCCTATTATCCCAATGAATCCGTACGAGAGGTGGGGCACAGAGTGGAGGCGTGTCCCGCCATCGCTTGACAGGTGGCATTCACCAGCAAGGCGAAAGCGTAGCATCATCCACGAAAGACAAGCGGTCTCGTCTTTATCCTGGAATATCTAGAGCACATAGACGAACAAGTACGGGAAATGGCGTCAAGTACACCTATGTCACTGTCTCAGAAGGACATAATAATGTCCAGCCACTCTCCTGCTCGGAGTGTTCTAGATGATGATGCATTTATCTACCCTCGTTGACTCCAGTGAGATCGACGTAGAAACAGCTCTTTTGTCGCCTCCTATCAGTCCCACCAGTTCCTTTCACTTACATGATTTGGAAGAGATCTGGTCTTTTCATAACGCTGTAACTTGTGCCCAAAGCCATCTTGCGCACAACCCAAGAAGATCCTTTCCAGTTTAAAGGATCTCCGGGACCCAGCCACAACCAGATCTCCTGCTCCTTCTACATTCCTCAACAATTGAGGAAATGTCATAGAGGTTCTTCCACAGGCCACCCTGTGCTACACGGCGTAGAGGATGGTCTGTCTCTCCCTCTTCTTTGAGACCTTGGTCTCTGCCTCTATTTACTGGGTACATTCCCGAAGTGAAAACCCATTAAGAACCTCTCCAGTTGGATGCAGATGTCTCAAGTGGGTATTATAATTGAAGCCTGGGCATGCCTTCCTATTAAAATAATCAAGCCTTTGAGCAGAAAGGCCGGCTTCTGGTCACCATAGCCTCCCATGCAGACCTCTTCTCAGCTACTTCGTTTAGTATGCTGAAGGAGGCTGCTTTGAACCCAGCCGCATTACTATGCGTGCTGGAAGCTGAGATCAAGACATCCCGGAATTCACTCTCTGTCGCAATGGTTTTATCAATGGAACTTCTAACATCCACCATCACATTGTGCTGGACTCCTCAAAGGTCTTATTTAACCATAGGAAAGACCTTCTAAGGGCTGCTCCATTGGAAGCCAAGAGCCTCTTCGGAGGACTCATCCCCACTGTGGCTTCACAAGATTTGAAGGATCATGAACATAGATCCTTCACAACTGCACCTGGCCCATCACTAAGGTGAATTGCCCCCAGGGGCCACCCACTAAATTTTAAAACAGATGCAGCCCCAGTCCAATGCACAAGTTCAAATGAGACCTCCTCCTCCTGAGTAAAGTCCTCAGGAGGAACTTCCCAAACCCACCTTCCTTTCCCAAGGAAGGCAGTGGGCGGGGGGTTGGCCCTAGGGACTCTTATCCTCTCCTGCCGTGCATTCCTCTCCTAATGTCCCTGTAGGTGCTTGTCTAGGCCTCTTTTCAGAGGCTTAGTCAAGTAACTTGGATGATGGGTGTGTCCTTTCTATGGTAAGTGAGGGTTACCTGCTTCAGTTTCTGGGAACAACCTCCTCTATCAAGGACCCTGATGTTCTTTACAAGTCCAATTTGGGGAAAATTAAATGAAGAGGTGCACACCCTTTTACAGAAAGGGGCAGTCAAGAGGTTCCTGAACGATCAGTCTCCTGCATTCTACTTCCAATTCTTCCTGGTCATCAAGAAAAGTGGGAAATTTTGTATCATTTTCGATCTCCCCCTGTTAAACCGGTGGAAATACCTACGGGTTTGCTTGGACCAGGAAGTCTTTCAATTCTGGGTTCTGTCATTCGGAATCGCTTCTGCACCCCGAGTCTTCACCCATGTTATGGGAGTTGTAGTGCCCTTTCTCTGATTACTGGGAACCCCGATTCTCCAGTATTTTCATGAATAGCTGATCCATAATGTTCAGGTTCAGTCACTCCATCAGGACCTGTTCCGTTGTTGGTTCACAGTAACTCGGTTGGGTTTGTTTTACCCAACCTTGAGAAGTCAGAACTCGTTCCATCTAAGTTTACGTAGGGATGAACTTCTTCGTGAACCAGAACTTATTCCGGGTTCCACCGGGTCACATAGATCGAATCCTGGCACTGCTAGAGGCGCTACGAGCAAGAACATTGTTGTCTGCTTGCCTTTAACTATCACTTTTGGTAACCTTGAAGGCCGCTGCAGATCTGGTTCCCTTAGGACGGCTCCATATGCGCCCTCTACAGTTTCTCCTTCTCGCAAGGTGGAAACCACACAAGGATTCTCTATCAGCTCTGATTCCTCTAGGAACAACCTAGAAATGAAAGCTGTATTTCTAGCGTTGCAAGGGTGCATCGACAGAGTAAAGGGGTTGATCTGTCATGGTCTCCTCCAACAACATTTCCCTTTGAGTTCACCACATCCCAGGGAAGAAGAAAGTTTTAGCGGACAGTCTGTCCAGGTCAGGCAAATCAGTTCTCATGGAATGGACTCTTCACTGTGAAGTGACAGAATCCCTTTTCTCACTATGGGGAAGGCCCCTCGTGGACTTGTTTGCGACCAGGCTCAACAACAGACTTCCCTTTTATGTCTCTCCAATCCCGGACCAGAGAGCTTGGGCAGTGGACGCATTCAGCTTCCAGTGGGATCGTCTGTTCGCATACGCCTTCCCACCATTGCAACTACTACCGCAAGTTCTGCAAAAAGTAAGAACTTCCACTGCCCGGATCATTCTCATAGCTCCATTATGGCCCCAACGATCTTTTACACCTATTGATAGATCAACCCAGGTCTCTTTCTTACAGGAGGGATCTTCTGTCACCACACTGGGGCTCCCTCCTACGCAACAGCCCACACATTCTCCACCTTCACGCTTGGCTCATCTCAAGCGATCTATCCGCCAGAACAAGTTTTCGGGCTGGGTTGCCAGTTGCATCATTCAGGCCAGGAGAGCTTCTACATCCAAGGCCTATGATGCCAGGTGGAGAATCTTTTGTGATTGGTACAGTAGGAAACGTGTTGATCCCAGCTGTCCCTCGGTAAATGCCATTGCTGATTTCCTTTTCTTCTTTTTTGAGAACAAAAGACGTTTCAGTTTCAACTATCAAGGGCTATAGAGCCGCCATCTCTAACACACTTAAATTTTCTCATGGCTCGGAAATCGGTTCAGATCTGCACCTTGCGGATCTCTTTCAGTATTTTGAGCTACAGAGACCTGTCTCCCGCTCTCTTACGCCCAGATGGAATCTATCATGTGTTTTATGGTCCTTAACCAAAACCCCCTATGAACCATTGAGTGAGGCTTCCTTTCAGGACCTCACACTCAAGACTGTGTTTTTACTCGCTTGGCGTCTGCGAGAAGACGTAGCGAGATTCATACATTGTCTGTTGACACTGGCTGTCTCCGGTTTAATGGCAATTACGAATCCATTTCCCTCCTTTGTCAGCCAGGATTTTTTTTTTTTAAAAAAAAAAAAAAAAATTCAGTTACCTGCGGTAGCTTGATCATCTATAGAGATTCCCAGTGTCAGTCGAATCTGTGCTGGAGATGATCAAGATAGGCTTTTATACCCAGTTAGGGCACTGCGTTTCTATATAAATGCTTCAAAGTGAAAAGAAAGGGCAGGAAACGTCTTTTCCTTCCCCTTAAGGGTCCCGTTGATATTTCGGCCTCCACTATTTCACGGTGGATTGTCACCTCAATTAAAAGAGCTTATCAGTCCCTTACTGATATAGACCTCTCTTTTACGAATCTAAAAACCCATGAGGTTCAAGCCGTCGCCTCATGGGCCTATCTAAATCACTCTTCCTTAGAGGACATCATGAAGGCAGCATTTTGGCGATCCCATACTACCTTCTCTACCTCCGCTAATTGCGCAGGTATTCTCTCTTGGGACCCATAGTTGCAACACAACATGTGGCCCAGAAGGACTCCAACAATTTGTAAAGTGGATCTCTCCCTCAAATGGTGAGTACTTTCCATTTTTCTCTGTTTTTTATCAGTTTAACATCAGCCTACCCACCTAACTGACCAATTCAGCTATATAATAGTGATAGGGTATGTATTGCTGCTATTAAAATGCAGTTTTTTTGGGGGGTAAAACTAATTTTAATTATGCAATACTGACCCATCCCTATGATCAAATGCCCTCCTCCCACCCCGCTCTGATGTCCTGGCGTAATTTCGTCTATGAAAAAGATGAATGTTCGCGCAGGCGCAGAGAGGTGCACGGGTGTGACGTGTCTTGTTGACAAAATCTCCACTTTAAGTGGGATGATATTTTTCACATCAAATGGACGAGATTTTTCGACACGAAAAAGTAATAAGCTATATAATAGTGATGGGTAAGTATTGCGTAATTAAAATTAGTTTTACCCCCCCCCCTAAAAAAACTACATATCATACAATAAATCAGTTAGACAATATTCTCTTGTGTGATACCAGTGATGTTGTAGAGTGGGGGATTCAAAAGGTACTGGCAGAGAAAACATGGGCACTTTAGCGCCCTTGATTTCTCTACCAAAACCCTTTTCATTGCCCCACCCTTCAATATCTCTGGTATTCCACTCTAAATATACAGGCAGCCCAACTAATACATATATCTATGTGATGACAAAACCAATAATGGAATGGGATGTACTGCCTGAAAATGCCGTGGAATGCTTTTGTTACATGTAGATCCGCAATGACTAAGAAACTATGCAGTGGCTTACACACTTGAAACGTGTTTCTTTAAAATCGAATGTTACTAATTAAGGTTCGGTTAACAAACACGTTGTTTAATCAAATACTGTAGCTTAAAGAAATTTTTATCAGCATCATCAGTAAATCAACCTGATATGTAGTGTTCACTATAAACAATTCTTGTCTTCAGCTTTTTTCCTAGCTATGCCACACTCAATGTGCAAATCGCAGAAATATATAATTTAATTGGAATGGTTAGTTCTTGCATCGGTGACAGCCACATGCATGTTCGTTTACACGTTAGAGATTTTGTAAACATTTACAGGCAGTAAAGTAAACTAAGCCGTTTACATGTGTAAACATTCCAGGCTCATGTAAGATAAGGAATATTAACATGTTTTTACATTTTAATAATGAAAAATAATGACTGCCAAAATTGTATATCATTAAATTTTACATAATTCTCACTCTGGCCTTGCTTAATTGAGTGTAATTTCTAAGGAGCAAAAAGAAAAAATAATGTCACATGCAACTGCAGGGCTTGCGATATAACAAGTCTCTGCTTCCAGTACCTCCAGCTTCTGGCTTTGGATTTGCATTTCTCAAAAATTGGAACTACCTTTTCTGCCTCAATAACTCCGTGCCATTTAATACCATATGGTACTTTCAGTAGAAGTCTTTACATAAGCAGGAAACCTGGGGATATGTTATATCTAGGGGTGAAATGATACACCTACATGTCACGTATTGATAAGTATCAGGATACACAACATATGATACAATACATATCGACACACATAAAGAAAAAAGAAGCAAATGACTAACAATTATTCATGGCAGTTGAAGATTAAAAGTAGCTTTTATAAGGTAAATATCATCTGGAATCAATTCCCCACCTTTAGTACTATGTATCAAAACTGCAAAATTATTGATGCAACAATACATTGGTGAACTTTCTACCCTTTGGCATCTCTTGATGACATAGTGCTATACTACTTATGCTAGTACTCTATTGTCCAGCACTCAGAATTTATATACTAATTATGCTACACTTTGTTTCCACTGTAACATAAAAAATATTGAATGAGAAAAGTACAAAATCACATCTTAACACAACTTGCTTGACATGTGTACAAAGTCTGGTTTAAATACCTTGAAGGGTTTGAGAGTTATGGTACAAAAATGAAAATGTTTATGGAGAGACAGAGAAACATTGCGATGTAAATGCAAATATTAATACTAATAATTTTTGTCTGATAATATGCCAAACCCCCACACACACACTTTTTGACAAATTTATTTGGCTTGCCCTCTGGTCGTATCATGAGAGAAATACTACATGTTTTAGAATCTGTATATATAAGAACAGCTTGTTTTCATGAAAAATTACAAATTTACTTGTATATAAAGTTACCATATATGTAGCACAGAATTTCTGTAACTGCAAGCACCTATAGGAAGACTGAAGAATATGCTATTTAAATTACCATAATGATCCTGTCTGGAAAAATTTGATTGTTCTGTATGATCCGCTTACTGGTACGTCATACAACACTGAATGATAATCCTGACATGTCAGACTTGGAGAGAAACTTAATCTTATCTAAAAAGACACGAGAGCAAGAAGGAACACAGTCTTGAGTGGAACCTGGACAAAGTTCTGGTTCATGAGGAAATTCATCCCCATGTAAACAAAGTCCTGGGATGGAATGAATTCCGACTTCTCGAGGTTGGATAAAAGACCCAACCGAGTTACGACAGACCAAGAAAACAGAACAGATCCTGATGAAGGGACTGAACCTGGACATTGTTGATCAGCCAGTCGTTGAAATACTGGAGAATCGGGTGTTCCCAGTAATCGTAGGTAAGCCACAACCACTCCCATAATTCGGGTGAAGAATCTGGGTGTGGAAGAGATTCCGAATGGCAGAACCCGGAATTGAAAAACTTCCTGCTCTAAGCAAAACCGGAGGTATTTGCAGTGTGGAGGAAAAATCGGGATGTGCAAATATGCATCCTGAAGGTCGATGGAGACCGCTCAATCAAAGTGCATTACGGGTCGAAGAGGTTGTCTCCATCTTGAAAGGTTCCTCCAGAAGAAACAGGTTGAGTGGGGAGAGATAAATTATGATACAAAATGTCCTGTTTTTCTTGGTGACCAGGAAGATTGGGAGTAGAAGGTGGAAGACTGATCATTCAGGACCCTCTCGACTGCCCATTTCTGCAGAAGGGTGTGTACCTCTTCCCTCAATTTCACCAGATTGGACTGGGGAAAGAGAATGGGGGTCATTGATAGCAGTGGCTGTTCTCAAAACTAGAGTCGATAACTCTCGTTCACAATGGAGAGGACCCACCCATTGCCCGTGATGCTTGACCAAGCCTCTGAAAAGAGGCCTAGTCAAGCACCTACAGGGACGTTTGAGAGGGGGATGCACAGCAGGAGAGGGGTTGGATCCCTAAGGCTGTTACCACCCCTTTTCATCCAGTGGAAAAGGAAGGAGGATTATTGAACTTCTTCTTTTGGGGTCTGCAGCGACCTTGGCGCCGTGGACCCGACTGACAAGGAGATCTCATTTGAGGTTGCGGATTGGACTGGGGTTGCATCTGCTTGAAGAACTTGGCGGATGGCCCCTGAAGCAGATTCACATGAACACACTTCCTGTCCAATTGTGATGGGCCAGGAGTGGATGTGAAGGATCGATGTTGAGCCATGGTAGGTATGAGACCCCCAAAGAGGGTCTCAGCTTCTAGTGGAGCAGCCCTTAGAAGGTCTTTACTGTTGTTAAGTAAGACCTTTGAGGAGTCCAATGCAACATCACGCATGAACATGTTTTCTGGCCGATTGCGATGGGCCAGGAGTGAATGTAAAGGATCGATGTTGATGATCCAGCAAGTCTTGAGAAGCCACAGTTGGTATAAGACCCCCAAATAGGGTCTCGGCTTCTAGCGGAGCAGCCCTTAGAAGGTCTTTACTGTGGTTAAGTAAGATCTTCGAGGAGTCCAGTGCAATGTCACAGCGGATGTGCAGAAATTCCACAGATAAAGCCATTGCAACAGAAAGCACATGCCAGGACATCTTGGCTACAGCTTCCAGCACACGTTGTAATGAGGTGGTAAACAAATATCAAAGGACCAGACCTCTTCCTCCTCTTCCAAATGAGAGGAAGAGGTGGGCCTGAGAGAAGGTGTCAGTGCCACTGCTTCAGTCTCGAACTTATTTGAGTCAACAAGAATAGATAGGGCATCATCATCATTCAGTACACTCAGAGTCGGAGAGTGGGTGGGCATCGCTATGTCCCTCGATGGTATAGGGGGGGCATAGGAGCACTCTGCACCACACCCCATAGTTCAGCGCGAGTTCCAGTGGGGAGGTGAGACCGCCTGTCTACCCTGGATGATGTGACTCCTCTAGCCTTCTGCGTTGAGGCCACCTGGTGAGGAGGCGATGGCGGGACACGAGCCGCAGCATCAGATCGACTGTGAGGGCAAGGTCCAGTAGCCCACAGGGGCATAATGGTCCAAGGGCCTTGAGGTGGAGGGCTCCACAACCCATAAGGATTCATTGGGATAATAGGGAAGGGGAGGATGCCTATCGGTTCCCCTTATCAAGTCTGAGCCCAGTGGGCAGGCTCCCAATCCTGCACGGGATGGGACAGTAGAGGGGGCAGAGGGGAGAACTCGGTATGTACCCTGTCCCATGTACCATGAGGCAGACGAGTGATAATAGGAGAAGACGTCATCTTCAACTGGGGGGGGGGGCCAACATGCTACCCCGGAAGTGATGGGAGCGGTGCATCACCGCCTGAGGAAGCAACAAGCTACCATGAGCATGAGATGTGTTCCATTGCTCCACCTCCCTAAAGGGAGGGAGCAATTAGCTGTCGCAGTACTCCATCTAACGGCAGGGGGCAACCCGCTGTCGCGGTGCTCCACCTCTTTAACAGGAGGGAGCAACCCGCTACCTGAGGCCTACGCATTGTCTTGAATGTGAGAAGTGTTTTCTTCTCCTCCCTGCTGGGGGGAGGCGATTGAGTCCTTGAACGTCCAGTCCCTCCTTCTGGAGGCGCCTCACAGGCCACCAAAGAAGTTGGTCCCAAAAGCTGAGACCTCAGAGAGAATCCAGAAAAATCTGAAGATAAGGGGGAGGGAAGATTCCTGCGCCCTCAATAAGTATGTCTGGAATCAACTAGATTCCAAGTACCAGAAGGCCACAAATCGCAAAGTGCACAATGATTTTTCCTTGTTGTATGCAGTGCATACCGTGTACACCACTGCGTATGCACTAAGTACACTGTATGCACGAGGTAAATGATACATTTGACCTCGCAGAAATAAACCTGTCTTTTTCCTCTCGAAAAGTAAGATATTTCACACTGTGAACTTTATTACAGAAACACGCAGACACTTATGCAATGACAATGCGATTCTTGGTGCGGACATTGAATAATATACGTTGAAAATTTACCGATAATTGTCACTTTCTGAAGAGAGAGGAATACGCTGTCCTCCATGTTTGGCAGGGCCTGTTGTTATTTTTCTTTTCTTTCAGAACACAGGGACTTACCCATACCTCAGTTGTATATCAGTAAAGTAGGGGTGGAATACATGAGGTAGCCTAGGGGACCCCTTAAAGAACTAAGTCCTAAAAAGGGAGGAAAGGTTACCATACAGAATAAAATACAGAATGGATAGTGCAACACACCAAGACTTAATTATGAACTGCAGAATGGAGACCACTAATGCGGTAATTTGCTACAGACAAAATTTCTCTGGTGATGATTTCAGGCAAACGTCTACACAGTATGACATCTGTGAAAAAGATGACAGTTCTGCACAGGACCATATGCCGTACAGACTGGAGTGTAAAGGTCATATTAACCTTTTCTCCACTCTGTGGGAGGATGTATTCACATCGAATGGACAGTGATTTTTGGCACAAAAATAGAATAGCTAAACAATAGCGATGGGATAGGTAATTTCTGCTATTAAAATATCATTTCTTTGCTTCAGTAACCACTACTCATCATTCATACAAATTTTTGTGATTTTTGGCACAAAAATAGAATAGCTAAACAATAGCGATGGGATAGGTAATTGCTGCTATTAAAATATCATTTCTTTGCTTCAGTAACCACTACTCATCATTCATACAAATTTTAGTGTTCAATTTAAAATGTAATGTCTGATGTTGGGCTGTCATTTCATTTTACAGGAGATAAAACAGTATATAGTATAGTTCTGCAACTAATAAATGCACAGAGGAACCAAACTAAAACAAACTTTGTAACATCAATTCGGGTATAATACGGCAATTTTTTTCTTATATATCACTTGTTCTGCGACACTACTCAAAATATCAGCCAAGCTGACAAATTGATATAAACAATTTACCATGTGTACTTGCTTACAAGTTGAGTCCTACAGCAAACAACACAGACCCTGATCTGCTGTCACATAATGTACCAACAGATCCAGGTCTATGTTGCTTGATTTAATGATTGCTCCTAACAAACTGCATAGATCTAGATCTGCCAGCGCATTATGTGATGGCAGATCTGGGTCAGTGCAGTTTATAGTTGGACTTGAGTTGTTTAGACGGTAGGTAAGTTTCAGAAACCTACAGCTTAATGATCATAATTAATGTTCTTACACAGCAATTATTAATTTTCAAAAAAAAAACAATAAACACTGAATCAACATTGGAATGTGAACAACAGACCAAGTCCTTAAGCAGTAATGGTGATACACACTGTCAACAATAGCAAGTGTTCATGATCTTTGAATTTTTGGGACAGAAAGGGGATGATTGGGGGGTGGGTGGGTGGTAGGGGATAAAATGTTCCTCTGGGTAACTACATGTATAGTGCTCAGATTATCTGCATATAATTCCAAAATTGAGTGTTCAGTGATTTATACAGGTAATGCATTGGCTACTCATTATCCCATTATTAGCCCGTGAGCTTGAACCATTAAAGAAACAAGACTTGCAAATGCTTTTCTTTTGTGAACACACCAATATTTGATAGTGGTACCTTTCATTTTTGTCTTAAAACACACTTAATGCCTATGATCTAGTAGTATACTTTCCCACTGGTCAGTTGGAGAAATGGGAACTCGCCGTAGAGTATGTGATAGTTGTTTCTGTTGGCTAACTTTTGCTAAAGGAATTTGGAAAGTGCAGGACTCGATATTAGGATTTTCTTCACTAATCCAAAGGATCACCAAAATTTTTTTTTACTGATCCTGCCTAAATTTCACTGATCCTGCTAAAATCAAACAGAAGCCAGTTAAGTTTCTAATTCAACATTTTTATTCATTAACAATAACTCAAAACAATAACAAACAAGACTCGCAAATGAAGTAGCTCACGAATTTTCGTAAGTCTCCAAATACTAATAGCAGAAAGTGCACAACATCACAGCCTCTCCTGGGTCACACTTCATCCATTTGTGATCATTTTCCCTGCATTTCTGCTACTTTCTTAGTCTCTTCTCTTTATCATATTTGTGATCGTGCTCTCTCTTGTCATCATCTAATTTCTGCCTTTTTGGTGGCGACTGCACACATTGCAAATACTTCCATATGTTTACAATTGTCACCATACAAGGCACTGAATGTTTATCAACAACGATATTAATATTAAAACACATTGTTTGCTATAATTTTGGATTATTCATTGAGTCGGCAAATAGGACCTTTTCTAACTGGTCAATACTAGCCTGATACCATATACCTTTTGTTATAATCAGTAATGAAATCAGTGCTTGGTGGCAGTACACCAGACTAGTTCCGCAGCACAAAGACCATTTTGACAATAATCACAGTAATTTATTTGATGAGATGATGAGTGGTTTAACATCTGTCCATTTGCGCTGTGAGCATTTATTGCACCTCATCAAGTGCATGATGTTGGTAGGTACTCAATTAACACAATAAACAGATCAATTAACCATTAAAAGGAATTAATAACTCACGATTACTTCTTAACTGTTATGATAGCGACCTGCAGTAATTTTCACTGCTCCAACGGATTGGTGACAGATGGCAAAATCACTAACCGCAGGATAGTGGATTAGCATTAATTTCAAGCCCTGAAAGTGCAATGAATCAAGCCAGTCACAAGTGTTTTTACATACTATATTGGCTTGTAAGGTAATAGCTAAGCGAAAATCCCATGTGGAAAGTTTACATTTACGTGACAGTTTTGACACAGGAATAATAGTATCGGATTAATGATAATGAGAACTGTAATGATATAAACTCAGATAAACATAACATATAAATAAGTTTCTGGTCAGGGGAGGCCAACTACTAGATTGCTGACGGGCAACAAGACACCCATCAATACCATTACAGGTCGGGGGTGGGGGTGGGGGGGATTTATTCGACTATAAAATATCATTAAAAAAAAGAAGGAAATTGTTCAAATATCTTTTATTTGCTGATCTCAACAGATTAAATAAATGATGTGTAAACAAACAAGTATGACACTTTGCATTAGCATGACTGATGGTGAGTTACAAGTATTGTATGCAATTAGGTATATATATATATATATATATATATATATATATATATATATATATATATATATATATATATATATATATATATATATATATATGTGTGTGTGTGTGTGTGTGTGTATGTGTGTGTGCGTGTTGCTGATAATTTTGATTACAGCAATCTTGGGGGCAATTACAGAAATGCAAAGATCCACTGGGCAACCAGTTATTCAAAGCTGGTTGCCCAAGAACAACCATGGATTTTCAACACTTTTCTAACCCTATATCTTTATCTGATAATAAGCCCACCCCCTTCTTCTTGCCAAATAAATTAGGCTGGCCCAATGGGAGTAATACTGTATTGGGAGTATGTAAAATCATACACTCTGTAGTGAAGATCCCCGCTTAATGGACCTCCAGTTTCTGGACCTGTTCTCTCAGTCCTGAAGATTAGGTCTATCATTTTTTTAATTTTTTTAAACAGAAACATAGCTCTGAACTTACATTTCTATAAGACTTGATAAAGTGAGCTCTGCCGTAGTACTGTTTTTTTTAGTACTTAACTTTTATGGCAGTGGTGTTACAACTAGCAGTTCATGAATGGGGTTCCTTCAAGATATTTTTTTTTACCACTGTACTTTGAACTGCCCATATTTAACAACATTAATGACACTAATGCACCACAAGATGCCTGTAGTGATCATTAATCTGTTTTTTAACAGCACTCAGTGCCTCAAGATTGGCAGGGGTAGAAATATTTCTGCACTACAAGCCAGTGTCTGTGACTCTTGAGGTGTAAGTGCCATGTTCATTGCCAATCATAATCTAAAACAAAAAGATGTCAACAAGCAAACAGTTAAAGTCAAAGTTTTCAGGTGTTATCAAGAAAACGTCCTTGACAAATGTATTCAGTATAACAATATGCACAATAAAGGTATGTAAAATTTCCTCTCCTGTTCAGAAAGTTACACAGAATGAGGTACCATACTTTTAAACCGATTACAAATAAAAACCAGAAGGTAATCAACAATTACTCAGCTCGCCTCTATTCTTTTCAACAATATCAAAGTAGAGTTTGTGTAATAAGTTGATGACAAGAGTACCATAAACAACACATTATACAACCACCCTGTGTTTAACAGTCATCTATGTAGACAACTGAAATTCGTACATGTATGCAGAAACCATTTGTCTTCTTTCAGTCACAGTCAAGAGTTTAAGGCACCCGGGGGCAATGTTCTTTAATGGAGCCCCACCACCACCAAGGTGCCTGGGGGTAATGTTCTTTAGTGGAACCCCCTATTTTGTCAATTTATAACATCCAACCCAACCCTCCATCTAAGCCCTGAAACCGTGGGCTTGAATAGGGAGGGGTGGGCAAAAAAAAGAAGCTCCCAATGCCACCCCTCCCCCAGCTCGGTGCCTGAGGGCAATTGCCCCCCCCTAACCCCCATCTCACACCACCACTGGTCACAGTGACCTAAACTTTTAGCCTTTTGACCACAAAATCAATAGGCTTCTTCCTTACCCTTAGTGCAAGAAATCAACAAAGTTTGGTCCTGGTTCAGAGATGCTGCCAGGATTTTATCTGAAGGGGGGAGCTCCCCCCTTGTCACCAAAATAAGGGGCAAGTAGAAAAAAAATGACGGGAAGGAGGAAACGACCACAGTTCAATATTTACCTAACACATAAATATCCGTCTCTTTCTTTCTTCATGTTCTATTTAAATCAAAATCCTCAAAAGATGTCTCCTTTAGTTGTATAAGCATTAATCTGTTGATCATTTCTGAGCTTTATTTGTTCATTATTGTGTATGAATATTCTGTGCTGAGAACCACTTTCACATATGCATAGCTAGCTAAGCCAGCTTGAACAAGTTGGAAAACTGTTCTTTATGGTTGTTATGTACAATTTTCAAGAGCTCATAGGTATTGTCTCTTGGATATCTCTGCTCCAAAATAATCTTTTAATTTTTTCACTAACAAGAGCTTTGCCAAAGTTTCACTTTTTTGAATCAGTGCTTTGCTGACTACTATGCCAGATATTTTAGCTGTTCCACAATGTTGTATTAGGGTTTTAAGTCCATCAATGCCATAGTCATCTTGTTCAGCCAGAGGTATTTTGATCAAATTAAATATCCTTACTTTTTAATTTCTTTTTAGATTCTTATTTATTCAATTTATCTTAACTCTTAGAGTGGTATATAGTTTTATAGCACAAGATCGCTCAAGGCAGAACTGTTTGAGAAAAAAAAATGAAAATTTCAGTCTACTTTTAAATTGCCTGTATTTTAATTAGGCGGAGATTTCTGCCTTTTTGGCATTTAATTTCAAAATACCGCTTAATAGGGGGGTTGACCGGCATGCCATCTGTTTTTGTCCGTCCAGCATGTACATCAGACTCATATTCAACATCATTTTCGGGTTCAAAATTACTCACTGGTATTTCCAGTAACACTTTCCGGGCTCCAATAATCTCATATACTTCAAAACTTTACAAATCATTGTCATCATCGCTATCATCGGCCAGTATTTGACGAACAAAATCGTCATCTGAAGATGAACCATGTTGTGAGTCAGCCATTTTGGATTTTCTAGGAGCCCTTACGTGAAACACGCATTGGAAAACTTCCTTCATGAATGCAATGTTCAACCTCAACAATGCTTGTTCCAGGGCCCATATGTGCCAATTAAATGTAGCTTAACAACCGTTCTTTTCAAGCTGAAGTACTCAGATGTGTAAACAGTTGCCTATCAGAAAAAAGACAGATAACAGGACAAGTGCTACGAGACCCCTACTGGCGGTGCGACTTATGCCGTGAGAAGCACTTTAAGGGTTAACAGTTAAATAAAGAGTGTATACTGCGCAGAGTACATTTTTATATGCGCGAATTTAAACTAATTTGTGGGACTTCTCACACATCATTGGTTTCCAAGTGCACGAATTCATACAAATTTTGCGCGATTTGCGCACCCTGGCAGCATCTCTGCTTGTTTGTCATGTAGAAATATGTTATTGGTAGAAACAATGTTTCTTCTTTCAATCACAGTAACCTTGACCTCTGACCCAATATCATGTGATGTTGAATGAATGTTATTGTTTGGAAACCATTTATCTTCTTTCACTCATAATGACCTTGATCTCTGACTACAAAATCAATAGGGGTTCATCCTTACCCCAAGCACAAGAAATTCACAGTCTGGTAACCACAGATGATGGAGAACAAAAGTTATTGTGCAAAAACCATTTTTCTTCTTCAGTCACAATGACTTTGATCTTTGAGCCCAAAACTGATAGGGTTCTTCTTTACCTGAAGTGCAAACCATCCACAAAGTTTGGTAGCTGTAGATGGTGGACATCTTGATATATTGTGCTGAAACAAAATTGTTGCAGATGGATGAACAAGTGGACAACATCATTACGTACTACACTCTGCTTTACTACAGGAGTATAAAAACCAGAGAATAATTTTGTTTTTCTTGTGTATTAAATCATTATTCTTAAAGTCTGTATCATAAGATATTATCAGAGTCCACCCCAAGAAGCCAAATTTTACTGGAAGTCACAGAAGTAACCATGGAGTCACACCAGTATGATCACTACTGGAAGCATAGTTTATGCATTAGTAAGTACTTGATTAAGCACTACAGCAGAAGCCTCGCATGAAATGCTTGCAGTCCACTTATTAAATTCCTGGTCAGATTTAGCTCAGGCAAGCTGAATTTTGCAAGGTGCTTGCCTGGGACAAGTCAGAAAAAGTTGAAGTCAGAGAGAGGTCACATTCATAATGCTTTATGCTCTGTAAATTTCATACTTTGCGAACTCATCTCAATGCACATATCAGCATCTTTATTTAGCATTTATATGCACTGCACGCATGTGTAACATAAATGCCTACAATGTTATTTTTGTATCAATCCTTTATTTCACAATACACCCAATATATGAACTTTAAACACAAAATTTCAAGAAAATCACTGAAGCATTAATATACAGGTCACCGAGACCTCTTTTTGCAATCAAGGTTTAGTACTCACGATGCATTCCCACACCAAGTTTCATTATTCTAAGTGGGACTGCATGCATATATATGTAGCATGCCAAAAACATGACTGTAGTGTGAACACATCAAACAAACTTTAACCCAAGTCATGGAAGCCCAAAATATGGGCCATAATGACCTACTTAAAAGTATGCAATGTGGGAACAGTGCTCATCATGATGCATCCCGTCAGCAAAATTTCATGGTTCTTTAAAGGACAGTATGTACATAGCATGCAAATGCATGTGAGCTAAAGACAAAAAAAATTACCAAATTTTTTAAGCCCACAAAAATTTTGAACATAGGACACAGTAACCTTCTTTTCTTGTATGGATGTAGTACTAATATACATGTAGATGCATAAAGCATCTTGTTCAATGATTCTAGCATGAACAGTGATTCAGAGATATACTTACAATACAATTTTTTTTAACCAAAGTCAGTCAATCTTGAAATAGTCAGTGACCTACTTTTGTGATGAGAGTGTCAAGATGCATCCCATGACCAAGTTTCACGACTCCAGGTCTAACAGTATGCATACAGGGTGCCAAAAACCTATGTGGTCATGAGCTAAATGCAAAAACTCAACCTAAGCCAGTAAAATGTGGAACGTAGATTAGTCGCCTTCTTTTGTTATAAGCATGTGGTATCCCCTTGCTCTGCCCTTATCTGTTATACATGTACCTCGCTTGGCATGGCTACCGGTGCACAACTAAAACCTTTGATGCAGACTGAGTATTCACTGACACTATCACATGATGTATGTATGTATGTATGTATGTATGTATGTATGTATGTATGTATGTATGTATGTATGTATGTATGTATGTATGTATGTATGTATGTATGTAGTGTTTGATGGCACCTCAGCACAATAGTGGCTATATGGTGCCAAGTAAAGGTAAAATTCAAAAAAATGTGTGCATGTTATCAGTGATTAGTGTGTATTACATTACATATCATCTTCACTATCAGCTCAAAACGTGTAACACATATTACTTTCTAATTCTGTTAAATCCTTATACATGATTATGGATAAAAGATATAGAAGTACCCAGAGTCCAGCTAGCACAGTGCTGACTTTAATAGGAAGATAGGCTGCAGAATTTGCCAGTTCAGTTTCCAACAGCGGTATTTCTCCCATGAAGAGAAAGAGAGATACAAAGAAACAAAATTCTGATTTTAAAACTGAATTGATGCTTTCCTATCTTTGGGTGGAAATCGTTGGATCAGATTAAAAGTCTTCCATATTGCTATCTTTTGGTTTACTTAGCAATGGGTGAAGGTGGAGGGTTGAACTGCATAAAGTTGGAACTACATGATGGTTTTTAAAATTGTAAATTCTTCTATTATAAAAAAGTTCATTTTTGTAAACTGCATCCCCTCCATGAGGTGCTCAGACTTTTAGTTAGTCAAGTCTGAGCAAGAAAAAAAGAATTGTTTGATCAATAGAACTTCAAATGCATGCTGCTCAAAGAATTTCTGATTATCCATGTATCCATCTTCAAAATGTTCCTGTTTAAACAACATTATTCAGAGAAAAACATCGTGGATTATTTCTTCATTTACATTTCAGATATTTTTCCAACAGTAAGTAACTAGTTTCCAAATATAATACATATCACCCTCACATTCTTCAGACATTTATTTCACAATAAACTGTAACTAATTAATTAGTAATGATTTTGTATTTTTATTACAGTTGTGTTCCATCTTTTTTCAAACTGCAAGAGACTTTTCAATATAATGACTTGTTGCTTGAATCTAAAGACTAACGAATCTTGCTTTCAGAATGTGATGTAAACCAGGAAAATAAAGAATACCATGAAAACATATTTACATTCTTTTATATTCTATTGATTTTTTTACTTTTCTCATGATAACATGCATTTAGAACACCTTTTGTGACACTATGACTCCAAAAATATAAAAAATTCCAAGGGAGAACACTGCAAAATACTTGATCTCCAATGTTTAAATTATGTGAAACCAATTCTTTCTTTTATCTTTCCCTTTTACAATCAAGATTTAAACAACTGATGCAAAAAATCCAAGTAAACCAAACATATTTATCATAAAATTTAAAAAGGACAATATGCTCTTTGATAAAACAAGGAATGTAAGTAGAGACTTTTTCCAACTTTTCAGATCGAAATCAAAAATTGAATGCAAGTAACAAGTTGCCTAAAAATTACATCCATATTTAAAAAAGACAAATAAACTACATGTATTATATAACGTACATATGTGGTCATTTTCCCCTTCTTTAACATTAAAGTAAAAAAACTGATGTCATAAATCTAGGTTGAATACACAAATTATTCTCAAATTTGAAAACAAATAAATTAATGAAGTATGTGTACTTAGATAGAAATCTCAAATTTGAAAACATAAATTAATGATGTATGTGTACTTCGAAATCTCAAATTTGAAAACAGATAAATTAATGATGTATGTGTACTTTGATAGAAATCTCAAATTTGAAAAGAGATAAATTAATGAAGTATGTGTACTTAGATAGAAATCTCAAATTTGAAAAAAGATAAATTAAGGAAGTATGTGTACTTAGATAGAAATAAATATGCACTTATTTAGATTTTGTTAGAGAAAGATAAAAAATCAATACCTGAAAAACAGATTGCTATCAAATTTAAAAGAATAAATAAATGATCTATCAAAGAAAGACCTTTTCATACAAAAGTAATGCATATGTGGATTTCTGCATTAGTCTATTAATTGATGTACTGCCCCTTTCTCATACTGATGCCATGGCTGGTATGGGAAATCACTCCTACATACTCAGTGCGAGTTAATGAAAGTATCTATACAAGATCCTATGCAAGTGATAGTTTGACTTTGCCACTGCAAAATTTCCAAAATGTCCACAGGGCTGCGGATAATTTATTTTCTACCACTGCATGGGGTTGGAGGGAAGCTCTAAATCCAGCATGATCTATCAATCTCCTTATCTGCCTTTGCTTACAAAGATGAAAGGAATACAGATCAATTAATCTACCCAGAGACCATTGTCAGTGAGCTCAATACAGCACCACAAATCATATCTACAAAAAGACCATGGCTGCCAGGGTGTAGTATGTTCCACTGATTCATTCTGCAACTGCCCCATGCGAAGAATTAAGGCATTTCCTTCCATGTTTCAATTTATGACAGCCTTGTCTGACAGGCATTAATTTAGGACTCCCAAGTGTATGAAAACAAAAACAGACAAGAGGGAACAACTCATTTTTCATGTTTGGGATGTTACATTTATTTCCCGAAACTGCAGTAAAACTGGGTGAACTTGGATCCTGGGTAAACATCTGGACATCTATGCATGCCCTTTGGCTAGATAAAGTCACAGCTGTCTTCAAGGCAAAAGCCACAAGATGGACAAGTGCAGAACAAATTATCACAAACATACATGTACAAAGATAAAGTAGCAGAGGTCATTTCACTAAGCATCCATATGTAGTATTGCAAAACTGCAACCTATGTAATTATCTCCCAAACTTTATATCATGCTGATTTTACCTATTTTACTGTATCCTGATAAAAATTCTTTATAAAGATAAAGGCATAATATGCATGTTCTCTTGCTCATATTCGAAGTCAGCCAAGACCTTTGTAATATAAACCCATTTACCAAGTTTTATACAAATTCGATGAGAAATATAGTCTCTAGAAAAGATATGGAAAAGGTGGGGCCCAATCACCCATACCAAGATAAAAGTGGATTGGAAAAAAAAAAAAAAAAAAAAAACGGTTACAAATATGTTTACCTGTTTCTTCTTGGTTCAAGAAATTCAAATATATGTCATTATCACAGGCACTTGCATCAAGGAATTATTAATTTCAGCAATAAATATTTGCTTTTCAAGCATTATATGTGCTGAAACTGCCATTGCAGAGTCAGATAATAGCATAATTTTCTACAATTTCCTTGTTCGCTAAAATAACCGTGTCCTGAACAGTGGACTGCCTGTAATCTGACCCTACAACTGATTCAAAGCATATAGTGCTGGAAAAGTTAATATTTACTGCAGAAATTAATAAATACACAACATGAGCATCAATGGTTATTATCAAACGCCCCTGTTGTGAGCCTTCCCTACTGGGATTTTAATTCCTCATGCTCAAGTAACAATGCACTCTTAGAAATTATTTTGGACATTCGAGTCTACAGTTTTTTCTCCATGTATGCTACTTAAATGCTTATGCTAAAGCAATGGTTCCCAACCTGTGGGCCGCAGACCCCTGGGGGGCCACAGGGTTATTCCAAGGGATCTTGCTCTGCTCTTACTTTCCTGTTATCCGCACCGCTGCGAGCAAGGCATGCTCGAATTTAGCGCGCCAAGCTCCTAAATGTTTATCCCTGCCACAGCCTAAAAGTACAACTATATGCATGTAGGGGTCTGTGCAATTATTTTAGATTAAAAAGGGGTCCTCATACTCAAAAAGGTTGGGAACCACTGTGCTAAAGATTTCATATTCACTTCTTCACATTTTCTATCAATGATCATTGACCATCTGCTCTCATACATCTTGTTCACAACTGTACTCATCCAAGATCTTGATGATTTAGGCATATTTGGTACAGAATTTGATGTCATAAAATGTGTAACATCTAAGACACACTTTGTAAAAAAAATTTCAGAGTTATTATAACTCATCCATGTTACATAATTATAACACCTGATAATGGACTATTTATTTTTGTATGAAAGGCGATAGTTCATTGTGTGTAAATTATGAAAGGAGATAGTTCCTTGTGTGTATTGTGTACACAAAATATTTTTGCTTTTTCACGATGATTGTGAAATACATCAAATGGCTATCCAAATGAATGATCATCAATCTGAAACAATGAAGTTGACAAATTTTTCACATCCTTATTTTGCAGTTTTATAGGTTTATTGCTCTTAAATTGTGAAGATGACATTTTTTATTCCACAGTCATCCAAGACAAGGGTTTTTCATTCCATTTTGGTCATTAGAAATGCTCATGGTCTCACGACTTCATCCCCTATCACCCAGCAATGTACTGTAAGTTGGGTCATTATTTAAACCACTTTCTGTTCTTCTTGCAGATGTCTCATTAACAAGCATAATGTTTCTGATGAGAAATGTCATGTGAAACCCACTTATACTTTACAAGTCCCTACTATAATGTACAAAATGATCTTAATATATAGATATAATGAATGTAGGCTACTCTTAATGCATGTATTTGTGGAACAACTAAAGGGAATGTGCAAATAAGCAACCAAAGAGACCAAAATTTTAGGCCAGATGGTCAATTGGCCAGAATATAGTGGCTAATCAATAGTAACGAGGCCAGAGTAAACCCATTTTTTGTGCCACAATTGCCAGGAATAAAAAATACTCAGGGGCTAGATTATACAGGTTCCACTTTATATGAACTTAAGGATGTTAGTTCTCTTTTTATTGGTACAGATTGTGTTTTGTTGGAAAAATATAAGAAGAACCATAAAAAAGCAGATGTCATGTTATTGCCACCTTTAGTCTCTGCAAATACAACACAATTTTCCATATTTTAAAAACAATTTTGTTTTCTTGTGCATTTCTTATGTTCAAGTTGTATCAAAGCATAACTTCTGCAAATCATATTTAATAAACAGAAAAATCCCTGTCAAAACGTGCTTTTATTTAAATTTCTGATGTTAAATCATTGTTCTACTTGCCTAAGATTTGTGCATCAATAGTTTGCATGTTTCAGTTACTGTCACATTATCTGTGTGTGTGTGTGTGAGTGTGTGTGCATCTTTGTGTTTTTACACTCTACTGTGTTGCATTTTCAAACAGCAAAAATGTACCAGAACATAACCACTCCTGCACATAGTGTACTTACATTTTTTAAAAAAATCTTTTGTGTTTCAGCTTACCTATGCATGCAGTGCACAGCAGCTGAAAGGCCAAAAAAAAAAAATATGTGTGTTTCCTATTGCACTGGTTTTAAAATTAGGAAAGACAGGTATTTTTTTTTTTTTTTTAACATTATATATAAAAACAAATAATATTTCAAGCGCTTCAAAGTACTGGGCAAAACTGGCTCAATTAGATGCACAAATCAATTTCAGCTATGTCATTTTTTTATTTTTAAAAAAAAAATCGGGGGTGGGAGGGAAGTGCTAGAGTCGGCAATGAGAAACAGGGACGGTCGGCTTCTGCATACTTAACCCGTGTTTACTGTTTTCTGGTTAATAATCTGATGGACATGCATTTTACACATTAAACATATATTAAAGTTGGTAAAAAATTACTTGTGGATAATTTTTGAAGAGTAAAACACCAGCCCTGGGCCTGTGTTTGAAATTTTTTTTTTCCTTGAGCACTGCTTCCAATCACTAGTCTTCAATTCTAGGGTGGGGAGGGTGCTTGATGTTACCTTGTCATCGTAGTAAAGACTAAAGTGATGTCTTTGTTACATCATGTTTTATATTCTAACTTATATTATATCTTGGATTCCTTGTTAAACCTGATAAAACAATATTTATGTGTCACCGCCTTGCTGCCCATTTGCTTACTAACGGAAAGTGTCCCTCTTCTAACCACCTTGCATCATTTCCATACATTGTGTCATTTAGTTGGTCTATGGGGAACATACATGTAATACTTGGGTAAGAAATTATACACAGAGATGCAAGAAAGATGTGAATTTTTGTTATCCTTGTTACATCTTCACTGAGCAGTTACATATCATTTCAACTCAAGCTTTTGCAAGAAACATTATACCGGTAATATTATATGTGAAATCATGCCCAAACCAATGAATGTTATTTATATTGAAAATATTTTTAGAATGTTAATAATATTTAAAAATGTTATTTATTTTTAAAAAATCAGACAAAGATGAAACGTGGATTCAAAATTAGGGCATTTTAAATGGCATACATGTGACATCTCCACTATCTAATTTGAAATCAGAATAATGTTTTACTCATATTAACTAAACATGACAAATATCTTCTCTTTTTCCTTAAAAAGTTATTGTTACAAAATCATCCTCAGATCAATACCAATGAATGTTAATGACATTTAAAAATCTAACAAATATGTAACAATCGACACGAACATCCAGCATCAATAGCAGCTGGAAAAAATATATTTCTTGAAAGTCATAAGCAAAACTCAACCCATTTCCAAATGATTTTCAAGCAAAATGCGAAGTAATTTAAATCCTTCACCAATTTATGACTAAAAGGGCTATTTTTCCATCTGTCAATATTCGATACAGAGACAGTTATTTTGAGAGATGTAACAGTCGTAAAAAAAATACACATGCATCCCACTCATGGCCGTTCTTCCAAAATCATGTGCTTTGACCTGAAGCTATCGTAAATGAGTCATATATACATGTTGTAAAATAAACATGGCTTGATTAAGATCAAGCCATCCTTTTTTCCGGTTGTTATCAATATTTTATAAGAATCCTAGATGTAATACTCTGAAACAAAACCGATTTACGTAATTGGAAAAAAGGTTAAGAAAAATCGATTGGTGATTTCTTTTAAGACTTTTACAATGAATTACAATACATATTCATCTTTCCACTCGAGTTGAAACATGGTCTGGAGCTAAAAATTTTGGCATAAATTTGTCATAGACATGGTGACAAATAATTTGTAAGTTGATGACTTTTTTTTCTTTTGAGGATGTATTTATGATTTTGGATCTGCATTTTTATGATTTCTAAGAAACTTTAATGTCAATGGCGGCTCAATTTTTGAGAAGATTGCCATTGTGACAGCAATTAATTATGACACCATAACATTTTACTTCAAAATTTCAAGTTTTGAATTAATTTAACTTGTGATTAATTAAATAGATATCAATATTATCTCTCTATTGTTGACTGTAAATGACACAAGAACCAGGTTTAAGTTTTGTTTATTATTTCTGTAAATATTGACATTTTTCACAGACATAACATTTATTTTATGACACTGAGTTCACAAAAAAATGCAAGACAAGATTGACATACGATAGATGGAAAAAACTGTCGCCAGTTATGTAATAGAAGAATGGGTACATATAAACGCTAAATAAAAGTGCTGATTTAAGTACTGTGGTGTGATTGCAGGATATAAAACTTGCAAAACATTAGGGATTACAAACGGAACACTTCCCCTTTCATTCTCACTTGAGTTTGCTCGAGCCAAATTTGAGCTTGTCCCAGGAGTCAGGCAAGTGGATTTGTAATCCTTGGACAGCATACAAAACAAAGGTAAAGGCAAAAGACGGTAACATAAAAAGTCCATTTTTTTTTTATAAACCACACTCAAAGGTCAAAAGGTTACCTCTATTAGTCGCCTCTTACAACATGCAGGAGGTCACATCAGGCCTATTCTATGTCCCTGAACCGATGTGTGTGTGATTTTTCACGTTTTAGCCAAACAGTACAGTGTCTGGTTGTTGAATTCAACGCAGATGTAATGTCAAACAAAGGTAAAGACAAAAAAGGGTAAAATAAAAAGTCACATTTTTTTATAAACCACACTCAAAGGGCAAAAGGCTACCTCTATTAGTCGCCTCTTACAACATGCAGGAGGTCACATCAGGCCTATTCTACGTCCCTGAGCCCATGTATGTGTGCAGTGCAACGCAATGTGATTTTTCACGTTTTAGCCAAACAGTACAGTGTCTGGCTGTTGAATTCAATGCAGATGTAATGTCAAACATACTCCATTTGTACACACGAGTAGAATAGACCAGATGCGTAATCCTGCATATTATAAAAAGCACATAATGAAGGCAACATTTGTATTTTTAGGATTTTGTTTTTTTTAACTGTCTTTTAAGGAGATTCCTAAACTTACACAGCACTATATGGTCAGGATTCTGCTGATATGCCATTAAGCCCTATACATACATATTTTTTTGACAAGTATTTATACTTGTACATGTGCTCCTTATTAGAAAAGCCACAAGTACTTGTATTCATACTCTAACTTAACAAAACAGCTTGTGCTCATACCTGAGTAACAGTACTACATGTCTGGTTTGTGGGGTTTAATGACATTTTTCAGCACATGACAGGCGGTCCCTAGATTTACCAGAACAAAGGGAATTACCAAAACAAAAAGGTAGTAGTGGAACAAAAAAGACAGTAGTATTGTCCTTGTAGAAGAATTTTTAAAAAATCAATATATATACAATATATATATATATATATATATATATATATATATATATATATATGTTAATAGTATTACATTAACATCAATATTAATAAATATATATAATAAAAATATTTATTATTTTATGTAATTTATACCTTTTAGTGAATTGCATATTGTGGCGAACATTAAAATTAAATCATCTTTATGTTATTTATTAGCATTAAGAATTATGTACGCAATATTCATGATGAGCTTAAGTTTTAACAGATGCTCCAGTTTTTTTAATAAGTATTAATTTTAACTTGGTCACATTATGGAACGTCAACACCGCATGTTGACAGTTATTGCTTAATTCAACTTGACCACTTCGACACTCACTGCTTCCTTTTCCTTACTCAATAAACAAACTTTGTGGCTTGCTTTCTATTGTCTTTTAGAAACAAGGTGTGTATGCGTTACTGTTACTAATCTGATATGATGCATTGTTTCTCAGTGTATTTCTACGCTTCTAGTAACCCCTTAAAAATGTCAAAAATTTCAGTAAAAATAACACGTTTGTACTAAGTCAAAATTTTTAATTACATTTATGAAGCATTTTAATTTTGTGATTATTATGAATATTTTTCCTTTGTTCCAGTAATTTCATTTTCATTCTGGTTATTCCCTTTGTTTTGATTTGTTCTGGTAAATCTAGGGACCCCATGTTAGACTATACAGTGGCCAGTATATTTGGTGGAGAAAGAATCCAGGAAGAACCACCGACCAACGGGAAGCTACTAGCAAGTTTTTTCACATACCGATCGTTGTCGAGCCGAGACTCGAACTCACATCGACAGAGGTGAGATGTATGACTGATCTGTAAAGGCAAACGCCTTAGACCACTCGACCACCTGGGTCCCCCTGCACTACATGTCTGTACACAGATTATACTATGATAGAAAACAAATGTTCAGACCTAATGAAAGTATATACCCACATATTTTGAAAAAAAAATCTTGATCCTTTCCTTGTTAGACACAGTAAGGCAAAAAAAAAATGTGTTTCCGGTTGGCTGACTCTCTCAGTGCCGACCCTAGCACCTTTTCCCCACCCCCGCCAAAAATTTTTTTTTTTTTTATTAACAAAAAAAATCACATTCCCGAAATTGATTTGTGCAACTAATTGAGCTAGATTTGCCAAGTACTTTGAAGCGCTTGAAATATTATTTGATTTATATATAATGTTTTTAAAAAAAAGTAAAAACATACCTGCCTACACTAATTTTAAAACCAGTGCAATGGGAAACACACGGTTTTTTGGGGTGCCTAATTATAAGTTCAAGATACAAATATTTCTTGTAAGATACGGGTAATATTTTCCACCAAGATCCTTAATTACATGTAATACCATGTTCTATCAATTTTACATGGATACTGTACTTCATCTATCTATGTATTTGATTGGCTGGCTGTTCATCTATCAATTCCCCTATGTTTACATGATAGAAAGATATAGACTAACGACAAACATACTTAAACATGGACAGGATCTATTTATTATACAACAAGCAATTGTCGGATTCACTCCAATTTCTCTAAATTCACGCCAAAAAAAATCAACCAAAAACACAACTGTAATAATAATAGCTTTATTTAAAGTCTCTGGGTGACACAATTTGTTGCCTGGAACTAATCCTCCTTGTGGCCCTCTCTGTTGCATCATATTAACACCCCCCCCCCAAAAAAAAAAAAATTCTGTTTTCGAGTAGACTATTTTTACTTCAGGAGCTAGACATTTTGCTTTATCCATTTGTTAACATATTTTTTTAAAATTTTAATTCACTTCAAACTCATGCTATTTCTGCACACATATTTGTAACCTTACTAGACTATAATAAGCATTTCAAGACAAAAAGTAATAACTATTTAAAGAAATATAGACTTCAAAAATCAAAGAATGAGGAAAAGAAAAATCTAAATAAAAAGTATTTTCAGGAAGATAATTTTTTTTTTTTAAAGAACAAATGAAAACTACAGTGCCCAGATCTAGGCAAATGAAAATACACATTTACTTACCTTCAGGTTGTGCACTGAACGACAATCCACGCGCTCCAAGTATACATAAAACAAAGAGAAAAGTAATTCCCATTATGAATATGAATTATCCTCCCCAAGATGTTTCTGTCCACGAAATTACCGCCGATAGGATACCAGGCGTCGACAGCAGAAATAGATTGCACCAAGCAGATCTGTTAAAAACAGCAGAACACTACTTTTTAAAGGTTTCTGAATTTAACATTGTTAAATCTAAAAGTCATTCAAACCAAAATTGATCCTTTCCAAACCATCTTTGTTAAGTTCTTAACTTCACAAGTTCGCGAAGGATAACATCACATTGTACGCGTCGTTCTACCATGAAGTGCAGATCGCTCTTGGACTTAGATGGTGGGGAGTTCCTGTCTGACATTTAATGTAATGTTTAGTGCATCCAACTCGCCTCGATAAATTTTTTATCCTTTTTCATATTATCTATACTCCTCAAGTGTAAAAGAATATAATGGATATCAAAACTATAAAATATTATTTATATATTTTCTTTAGTTAATTTAATCAATTTTATGAGATAAACATATTGGAATTAGTTTATTTGCAAAATCTTGTTGATTCTAGAACAGCCGAGGGAAATCCTCAATGACGTCTGCGACGGAAGTGAAAGATAAACGGTTTAAATATAGTTTTTATACCATAGTGAAAAGCGCCACAACAATGGTCGTTCTCGCAAAGTTTTAAAGAGATATTATTATAATTACTTCTTAAATATTATTAATATAAAAAACCTAATACAATTAGGTTGGACCTTTTTCAGCTTTATCAAAAGTATTTAATCACGGGCATGATATGATATAATTAATATAGTATACTTTTTACCTTGACACCGTAGAGAACAGTCTAGCCATGGTAAGTGTACATGATTACGAAAAAGAAAATATATTTGACGTTTTATTACAAATATTCCAATCGAATCTGACGTCCAAGTATGCCACATATGTCTCTTTATTGCTACATGAAAATATAGGTCTATGAATGTTTGGATTGATAATTCCTTCCATTGATTTTACACTGCAATGAAAAGTGATTGTCATGCTGTTAACACCTCCCCCCCCCTTTATTTTTGGTTGCTTATAGTTAAGAAAGCAATGAACCGTGTTCAAAGATAGGCAGTATACGTTGATGACACAGATAAATATATGGAGAGTCTAGTCAGTTTATTTTTCATAGACATAAACATGCAAGCAATATCAGTATGTGTTCTTTTTACGGAAAAAGAGTTTAATTTACCAAAAATGGTTGTATTTATTAATTATACTTTCAGCAGTGAACTTATTTACTTTATATAATTTTTAACAATGAATATATAATGTTCATTTCCATTACAGTAGAGCTTGTGCAATTAATCACATAATTGGATAATCTCAATACCAAAGTTACATAATCAGTGTTTAAGAAAGAAATTTTTTAATTTACAACTTAAGTTCACCTACTATCGGCCATGGAAGCTTGACATGATAGAAGTAACCCAGAAAAATTTTGAAAACATATGGTTTTTCCTGGGCAGACAGCTTTAAAAATCTGGTTGCCCAGCAGATTTTCTGGTTGCCTGGTAAATTACTGCAATTTACCCTGAAGATTGCTGCAATGTTTATCTGAGTCAACATCATTACAGTTCATGGTATCATTAATCCGACACTTTTAATTCAGTGTCAGCACTGTCAGGGATCTGTTAACTTTCCAGGTGGGATTTTTGTTTAGCTATTACCCCACAGCCAGTGTGGTATGCAATGACAATTGTGATTGGTTTGACTATTTAAATGCTATAATCCTTTGCTAAAGTTAGCCAACAATGAGAAGGCATATTAAATACATGTACTAGATCACAGGCATTTAGCATGTCATGTCGAAGATGAAAGAAACTGCTACCATATGGTGTGGTGTCAAAAGGTAAACATCTTCAGTTTTGTTTCTTTAAGGGTTATCCCTGAGGGGCTGATAGTATGGACTGTGATTATTTAATCAGCTAATGAGTAGCAGACACATGAATTAGTGTGACCTCTTAAACGACAGCAATCACCCAACACGTAAGGAATTATATGGAGATAATTCAGGCACCCTGCTCTTGGTACCCAGAGAGACCCAACACGTAAGGAATTATATGGAGATAATTCAGGCACCCTGCTCTTGGTACCCAGAGAGACAATTCAGTAATCAAATGTTTGTCATTGGAAAATATACAAAATTCTATTATAATTCTTAACACAATCATTTTTTAAAAATGAGGCTTTCACATTGGGAAAAATGGTTGCCCTGGATTCGCTTTAAGTTGTCCCGGGCAGTATATTTTTCTACCCCTTTAACCGATTAACTGTGTATGCTCTTAACTGAAGAGAGCAGGGGAATCCACTCTGTTCAGTGTCTGGCACTTAATTTCAATTCCACCGTCATCTTTACACAGTACTGTTTGGATAAAAGGAAAAACAATTGCCTCTCAATGCACTACATAGCATATTAGGGTCTGTACTTGGAGACGATTCAGGTGAATAAATGCCCTCATGTCTGCCATTTTGCCTAAACACACCCTAAAAGCAAAGTTCAAAAGTTTAATTTGCCTTGCCTTGATTCACCCCATTCCCCCACTCTGTTTTGGTTCAGTTATATGTATTAATAATCAAAGTAAAATGTCAACTTTTGTGTAAATTTTCCCTTCAGAGAGGGGAGTGGGGGTGAAAAGTTATAAAAAGAACCTTTATGCTCTATTACAGACTATAGTAAATTTTGGTGCTAATCTGATAATCATAAAAACCAGAAATTACATTGCTATCTGTGGAACTGATGCCAAAAATTCACACATGTTCCTTTAAAAACAAGTGAAAAATTTAGTTTGTATGGCCCAATTGGAAGAAAATTATGAATTGGTGGATGTATCCAGGTCCATTACTAATCAAATGAATAATTTTATCTAACATTTTATCCTATAAACCTCAGAATAGAGGACTTCTGTTCTGGATGCAGTTGTGACCTATTTTCAAGGTTGCTTATAATTTTATGGTGACACAACAACTGTGGTGAAGCAAAATAAGAAAAGTTGTAATAATTTTATAAAGTTTGAATTGTATCTCGTCAGTATTTTAATCATCTGACATGAAAGTATACAAAAACAGAAGTTTAAGGCAACTAAGTTGAACATTATAAATTTTGAACTTTCTACACTCACTTCTCCATTGCCAGTTTTGCCCTATGCTGTCTGGAGAGAGGTTATTTTGAGCAATTGTTGAAGTCCAGCATAGACTCGGCTGTATTCCTTTATTCTTAGCATTAGCAGACCTGCCAACCCTTATGAATTTGCCATAAGGCATACTAAAATGGCCTTTAAATTATGAACTTCAATCATTGCAGTCAAATCTGGATGTTGGCTTGTTTGAGTTTTGGTCCAAATCCATGCTTTAGAATCAGTGGAGTTGGTCAGGGAACAAGATTAACTTTATAGAGGTGCTTCAGGCACTTTTATCTACCCATGTAATGTGGCTGCATAAGCAATCTTTTGCATTATCTGAAAATGTCATCCAGCAAACAAAATCACATTGAAGGTCAATCAGCCTCTTTAAAGGTCCAGACAACCAGCACAGAAAAAAACAGTATTCAGAATTTCAGATATTTGACCATCCTTATGAAAAAATGCAGGAAGGGCAAGAGTTACATTTATTGGACATAATGTCATGGCATGTTGATTTGAGTATTGCTCATGGCAGGTAAGATGATTTCTGCCACCACATAAACTAATAAAACATAAAGATTACGTCAAGTTGAGAGATCTGGCAAGAAATAATGGACCTCTATGCAGTTTGGAACTGCAGTTTCTGAAACTGAATTGGAAATCATTATGGCCAAAGTGTAATTTACAAACTTTTTAATGGAACATAATGCTGTCTTTGCTGCATCAGACCACACTTCTAAACTTTTGGAATGAATGTTTTCCAGGTCGACAATAGCAGTTCATGATATTTTGCTAAAACCTTATTAATAATTGGTCTAACTTGTGGAAATATATCATCTGCCTTACTGAGAAGGTCCTTTTAGGATTTGCAGGTCTGCCTTAGAGGTGTAATGATTCATCAATACATATCAGCATTGCGATATTTTCTGTGACAATCTACTGCATTGATATCTGGACTTCTGCCAGCATATCATAATACATATTGCATAACCAGTGTGACAATACATTGATGTAGTGGCACTTGATGGTTATATATCAAAATATACATGCATTAAAATTGATATAAGAAAGAAAAATGAACAGTTATATGTCTTGTAAATACAAGTCTTGTAAACAAGTATCATCATATGTATCATTTAGTGACCAAGCATGGAATGCACAGCTTTCCTTAACACAAGTCATTTTTCAAAACAAGTTTTATTAGCTCTACTGATCATAGACCAGAAGAGCTTATGGGTTGGTCTGTTGTGTGTTATCAGTTCATTAGCACAGTTTTGTTATTGTCACTCCTTCTAAACTACTTGAGGTATTGGCATGAAACTTTACACACACACATTCATCCCATGGTCTACTTGGTTCTAAATGAAAATTAGCTGCTCAGACATCCAGTATGGTCACCACAGCAGCTATCAAGAAATTCTTGTTATTGCTACTTCTCCTGAACAGAAAGTCCTATCAGCACTGGGTTTTCACCAGAAGACTTCTTATGATGTCTAGTTGGTTCTAAATGAAAATGGTGCTTCCTGGACAGCCAGTATGGCCACAACAGTGGCCATCTTGAAATTCTTGTTATCACTACTTAACCTGAACAGAAAGTCATATTGCCATGGGGTTTTTGCCAGAAGACTTCATATGATGTCTAGTTGGTCATAAATGAAAATGGTGCTGCCCGAACATCCAATATAGCCAGCAGAGCCATCTTGAAAATCTTGTTATTGCTACTCCACCTGAATGGTTGGTCATATCAACATGCTGTTTTCACTGAAAGACTGTTTTTGATGTTTTGTTTGTCCTAAATGAAATTGGTGCCAATCTGACATCGAATATGGCCAACAAGGCAGTATCTTGAAAATCTTGTTATTGCTTCTCCTCATGAACAGCATGGGGTTTTCACCAGAAGACTTCTTATGATGCCTAAGTGGACCTAAAAAAAAATGGTTATACTCAGACATCCAATATGGTCACCACAGTGGCCATCTTGAAAATCTTGTTATTGCTATTCCTCATCGATGGTCATATTCACTAAAAGATTTCTTATGATGTGTGCTGGAAGCGGTGGCCTAGACGTTCCAGCATGTGCTTTCTGTTGCAATGGCTTTATCAGAGGAATTCTGCACATCCGCCATGACGTTGCATTGGACTCCGCGAAGGTCTTACTTAACTAGAGTAAAGACCTTTTAAGGGCTGCTCTGCTAGAAGCCGAGACCCTCTTTGGGGGCCTCATACCAACTGTGGCTTCTCAAGACTTGCTGGATCATGAACATTGATCCTTATATTCACTCCTGGCCCATCGCAATTGGCCAGGAAGCGTGTTAATGCGAATTGCCCTCATGGGCCATCCACCAAGTTCTTCAAGTAGACGCAATCCCAGCCCAAGCCGCAACCTCAAATTTTACCTCCTTGTGCGTCAGATCCACGGCAAAGTCACCGCAGACCCCAAAAGAGGAAGTTCTATAATCCTCCTTCCTTTCCCACTGGAGGAAAGGGGGGGACAGCCTTAGGGATCTAACCCCTCTCCTGCAGTGCATCCCCTCCCGAATGTCCCCATAGGTGCTCACCTAGGCCTCTTTTCAGAGGCTTGGTCAAGCATCACAGATGATGGGTGGATCCTCTCCATTGTGAACAAGTATTATCAACTCCAGTTCGAGAACAACCCCCACTATCAAGGACCTCCATTCTATTTCCCCAGTCCAATCTGGGGAAATTGAGGGAAGAGGTGCACACCCTTTTGCAGAAAGGGGCAGTCGAGAGGGCCCAGAATGATCAGTCTTCTGCCTTCTACTCTCGAATCTTCTTGGTCACCAAGAAAAGTGGGAAATTTTGGATCATAATCAATCTCTCTCCACTCAACCAGTTTCTTCTGGACAAACCTTTTAAGATGGAGACAACCTCATCAATTCAGAATGCACTTTGTCCATCCGATTGGGTAGTCTCCATCAACCTTCAGGATGTCTATTTGCACATCCCGATTTTTTCCTCCACACTGCAAATATCTCCGGTTTTTGCTTAGACCAGGAAGTTTTTCAATTCCAGGTTCTGCCATTCAGAATCTCTTCTGCACCCAGAGTCTTCACCCGAATTATGGGAGTAGTTGCAGCCTACTATTGATTACTGGGAACACCGATTCTCCAGTATTTCGACGACTGGCTGATCCACAATGTCTAGGTTCAGTCCCTTCATCAGGATCTGTTCCGTTCTTGGTCCACCGTAACTCAGTTGGGTCTTTTACCAAACCTCAAGAAGTTGGAATTCATTCTATCACTTTGTTTATGTGGGGATGAACTTCTTCACAAACCAGAACTTGGTCCGCATTGCACTAGATCGTGTAGATCGAATCCTGGCTCTTCTAGAGGCGCTACAAGCAAAAACATCGTTATCTGCTCGCCCTTATCTATTCCTATTGGGAACCTTGAACGCCGCTACCGACTTGGTTACTTTAGGACGTCTCCATATGCGCCCTCTACAGTTCCTCCTCCTCGCAAGGTGGAAACCACACAGAGATTCTCTATTAACCCCGATCCCACTAGGACGGGACTTTCACCACCACTTGCTCTGGTGGATGAATTGGGACAAATTCTTGGCTGGGGTCCCAATGCATGCACCCAACCACCACTCTTATCTGTTCACCGACACGTCAGATTCGGGTTGGGTTGCTCATTTAGAACCGAAGGGCATAATTCTCCAGGGTCTTTGGACTCTGGCTGAATCATCCCTCCACATCAGCAACCTAGAAATGAAAGCAGTATTTCTAGCGTTGCAAGGATCCATCGACAGAGTAAGGGGTTGCTGCATAATGGTCTCCTCAGACAATACGTCCCTCGTAACGTATCTACGATGTCAGGGAGGCACACATGCCCCTTCTCTTTGCATGGAGGTCTGGAACCTCCTCCTGTGGGCAGCCTCAGAGTACATCACAATCCGAGTTCGCCACATTCCGGGCAAGAAGAATGTATTAGCGGACAGCCTGTCCAGGACAGGTCGAGCCATCCTCACGGAATGGTCTCTTCACCACTCCATAAACCGAGTCCCTGTTCACACTCTGGGGAAGTCCCTTAGTGGACCTGTTTGCGACCAGGCTCAACAACAGACTTCCCTTTTACGTATCTCCGGTCCCAGATCAGAGAGCATGGGCAGTGGACGCATTCAGCTTCCAGTGGGATCGGCTATTCTCATGCACCTTCCCACCATTCTGACTGCTACCTAAAGTTCTGCAAAAAGTCAGAACTTACACCGCACCGATCATCTTCATTGCTCCACTCCTGATGCCAGGTGGAGAATCTTCTGTGATTGGTGCAGCTGGAAACACGTTGATCCTATATGCCCCTCTAACTTCCATTGCTGATTTCCTTTTGTTCCTTTTGAGACCAAAAGATGTTCAGTATCCACCATCAAGGGCTATAGAGCTGCAATCTCCAACACACTTAAATTCTCTCAGGCATGGCAATCAGTTCAGATTCATACCTTGCCGATCATATTAAGTGATTGAGCTCCAGAGACCCATCTCCCACTCTCTTACGCCCAGATGGAATCTTCTTGTGTTTTGTGGTCTTTAACCAAAACCCCCTATGAACCATTGAGTGAGAGAGATTCATGCCTTGTCTATTGACACTGGCTGTCTCTGGTTTGACAGGAATTACGATTCTGTCTCCCTCCTCTGTCAACCAGGATATCTCGCTAAAAATCAATTACCTTCGATAGTTCCATTACCTGTAGAGATCCCCTGTCTAAGTCAAATCTGTGCAGGGGATTATCCAGATAGATTATGCCCCGTGAGGGCCCTCCGTTTCTCTCTTAATGCTTCCAAAGGAAAAGGAAGGGTAGGGAACGTCTCTTCCTTCCTCTTAAGGCTCCGTAGACATTTCAGCTGCCACCATCTCCTGGTGGATTGTCACTACAATCAAAAGAGCGTATCAGTCCCCCTTACTGATCGAGACCTTTCCTTTATGAAACTAAAAGCTCATGAGGTTCTAGCCGTTGCTGCCTCATGGGCCTACATTAATCACTCCTTCTTAGAGGACGTCATGAAGGCAGCTTCTGGTGTGCCCATACTACCTTCTCCTACTTTTATCTCCTCACATTAGCACAATAGAGCGCAGGCATTTTTCTCTGGGGCCCATCGTTGCAGCACAACATGTGGCTCAGAGAGACACCAAACTTCAATAGGATGTACCTCTCCCTCTACGGTGAGTACATTACATTCTCTGTGTTTGATCAGTTTAACTGGAGCATCAACCTACCCCCCTAACTGACAAATTCAGCTAACAAGAGCGACAGGATAAGTAATTGTTGCTATTAAAATGTAGTTTTTTTGGGGGGGGGGGGGTAAACTCATTTTAATTATGCAATACTTACCTGTCGCTATTGTTGAATGCCCTCCTCCCACCCCGCTCTGATGTCTTGTGTAATTGTTGTCGATGAAAAAGATGATGATTTTAGGCAAGCCTAATCGAGGCACAGACTGGAGTGCAAAGGTCATTCTTACCTTTTCTCCACACTGAGAGGGTGTATTCACATCGAACAGCCGGTAATTTTCGGTACGAAAATGGAATGGCTAACAATAGCGACCAGTAAGTATTGCATAATTAAAATTAGTTTTACCAAAAAAAACTACATCTTCCTTCGGCATGATAACACAAGCTAACCTGTAATTAACATATTATATGTCTCAGTACATGAAAGATGCCTACATCACAGTAACATTGATGTAATTGATTACTCTAATTTCTTGTTAAATCACACACTGTAAACAACTCATAAGTTGTAGATTTTGCCATATCTATGGATTGTTGATCAAAATTAGCAGTGATACATTCAGAAACAAACGTGCAAGCTCTAATAAATGGTTCCTAGCACACATACACCCACTTTCTCCCCTACTGTTAATGAAAATTTTAGTCTCCCACACCATCTCACACCCTCACCTGTGCTGTGGTGGATATTTATCACTCACAAGTTATCGAGAAAGAGGTTTACTACACCTTGGCATGAGTTGAGATGAGAGGCCCAATGCTTCCCAAGCACAGGAAGTATATATGCAGTTATTGATGTTGTTCATCCTTCAAGTTCAAAGATGACCATGACATCACTAACTGGTTTGGTTTCTGTGAGCATATGAGCAGCTGATCAGGCCAATTTCTGCTCTGAACTGTCTGTGGCACACTGGACAGGATATGCTGCTTGCGGCTGCTTGATCAACAGTGGATGTGCTGCAGTTCTGAGGTTTATGCTGCTAATGCTTCTGCACTGCATCTGCAGTTCTCCTCGGCTCATTTGTCTGTAGCTCCTGTACGGATGAGACTGCTCCAGGTGAAAATATCTTGGGCAAGATCTTCCCAAGACTCGGTGGTCAATATTGAAGTGTTTCAAGGATGACTTGAGGAAGTCATGAAGCATTTCTTGCGACCTCCCTGAGATCTCTTTCCCTCCTTCAGCTTGCCATAGAATATCTTCTTTGTTAGTCACTTGTCTGACATCCTGGTAAAGTGGCCTGTCCATCTCATCTGTGATTTCATCAGCAGATGCTTGGAGTGCCTGCTCATGTGAGAATCTCAGTATCTAGGACCTTGTACTGCCATCTTATCCTCATGAGTACATCATCCAGGTTTCACATGCATACAGCAGGGTCAGCAACACATTAGTTTTGTAGACCTTCAGTTTTTTTTTTGCAAACTTATGCCTCTGCGCTACAACACATTTGCATGTTGTCTGCTATAGCAATTCTGGCATCGATTTCATCATTATTGTGGACTGCACGTGACATTGTACTGCTGAGGTAAGTGAACTTGTCCACTGCCTGGAGGATTTGGCCATTCACTGTCATGGCAGGCTCTATGTAAGGCTTTCCTGGTGAAGGTTGGTGCATCACCTGTGTCTTCTTGAAACTGATTGTGAGACCAAAATTGTCACAAGCTGAAGAGAAAAGGTCCATACTCTGTAGCATGTCAGACTCAGATTTGGCATTCAGGAAACAGTCGTCAGCAATTTGAGATAGCGAACAGTCACTTCTTGTAACTTCATCTTCGCCTGTAGTCTTCACAGATTGAAGAACTTGCCATCAGTCCAGTATCTGATGTCAATCCCAGTGTCATAATCACAGAAGGCATCTATAAGCATGGCAAATAACGTTATTGAAGAGAGTTGGGGCCAACACACAGCCTTGCTTGACTAGGAATGGTTTAGATGACTCACAGTCACTCATGATGCTAGCAAGCATGCCATCATGGAATTGCCAAACCATTATGATGAATTTTTCTGGGCAATTAAATTTTGCCATGATCTTCTAGTGGCCCCCTAAGACTGACTGTGTCAAAGGCTTTTGTCAGGTCAACAAAAGTTGTGTGCCGGTTGGAGTTCTCTTCCTGGCATTTCCTCTGGAGTTGACGAGCTGTAGACATAATGTATATAGTCCTTTCCTGAAACCACACTGACTCTCAGGCAGGAGCCATTGATTGATGTGATGCACAAGGCGATTCAGCAGAATTCTGGCCAGGATTTTGCCGGTTATTGACAGGAAGGAGATACCCCAATGGTTGTTGCAGGATTATTTATTGCCTTTCCCCTTGTATAAGTGGACAATGGATGTATCCTTGTACTTCTGTGGTGTAGTTCGTTGAGTCCACATTGACTGGAAGAGTTCAGTCAGTTTCTGAGCCATGTGTGAGCCTCCAGTTTTGTACACTTCTGCTTGTATAGCATTTGCATTGGACAGTCCTCTTGATGTTGGTTAAAACTGCCTTCTTAAATGATGAAGTGATGTCTTCTAAATAGGCCTTTCAGAGCTGATGTTTCTTGCTTAGTAGTCTCCATATGTCAGCATCATTTTCATCAAACCAGTTTTGAGTTAACATGTGGTGGGACCAAGGGTTTTAAATAGAGCCGAATACACTGAGTCTCAGAAGGATGTCCAGTTTTCCTCAACATTCTTGGAGTTCGTATCAATTGTTACTTCTTGGCTGCACAGTTCTTCAACAAACATCTGTTTCACATTCTCTTGTTTAAATTTGGAAGCATTGAGCTTTTGGAGTACTTTTTTTGCCTTGTGTGTCGTCTGCTAGGCTCAAGCAGTTATTGCTAAAGGGTATTGGTCATCATTGGCAATAATGCAAATGTCATTTCACTTGCAGAGGAAACAACACCGCATTTTAAATATTACAGTGACTGGTTTTGCCACATATATGATCCTTCTTGGAATTTATACTGAATGGATATAAAGAGTGTGAATATTTAAATCTGAAATATTTATCTTTGAAAATGAAGCAATATGGTGTGTATTTTTTGTAAATAATTTCCCTTGTCTATTTTATTTCTTTTTTTTACTTTTTGACAAAAGCTTTAGCTGAATGGAGACATTTAAAAGTATGGTACATGGTTCAATCTAGAACATGTTTTTGTACATGTACTGATGTTGCAATAAAACAAAGTCTCTGGCCAGGCCAGGGTGATGCATACAAATTGCAAGTGAAGCACTCCCTGTATTTGAATGTGCCACCACTGAACTTTTTCTGAACAGTACAGTTACCGATAATTAAAGCATCTACATCAGTGATATGCTTATCAAAATACAATGCGACTGAAGCATGGCAAAACACAAGCAAGTTGCATAGTTACAACAGTCTTGTTCCAAGTTATTGCATCACGTTCACTCACTTTTACATGCCAAGTAGAGCTATTATATATGCAAGATCACTCACCCAAAGATGATATATTTGGTTAACACAGCAGACTCCAAATATAGCCCTGATATTCATCATGACCCAGTTGGCTTTGAATCATCATCATCGGTCAAAATCTTGTGAGAAAATATTCCAGCATGGATGGTTAACAAAACCTGTGTGACTGCTTATTGCTAACAAGCAATAAAATACTTAACAGTATTCAAAACAAATCATTGTGATGACTTTGTAATAATTATACTAGTGACAAGTGTGACAAATTAATCTTTATTACATTAACTGAAACATGTCAGTGTTAAATTATTTATCTAAGAACAATCAACACAAATTAGAACAAAAAACACTGTTCTGTCATCAGCAATATGCTTTAGTTTGGAGTATAAAATAATTTTGATTCATTCTTGCTCATAATTTTTGGGTACATTTATTATCTAATCTTCATGTGAACCACTAGCCAATTCATGAAGAAAAGTAGTGGCCCATGTCAAATTCTTCATGGCCTTTTTTTGAAAATTGTGATGGGTCGGTGGCCCCATCAGGCTGAATCCTAGATTGATCATGAGGTATACTGAGTGAAATGGCATGTTAATAGGTCAAAATCTCTCTCTCTCTCTCTCTCTCTCTCTCTCTCTCTCTCTCTCTCTCTCTCTCTCTCTCTCTCTCTCTCTCTCTCTCTCAGATTAACTTTTGTGTAAAAAAAATTGCATTCTTTTAATGCTTTGGAACCCCATTTTCAGTGTTCAGAAGTTTACGAAGATAGAGACAAATTTTAATAATAATATGACACAAAATTCTCTCTGCCCAATTTGTATCTTTATTTTTTTATACAATTAGTTTACTGTTTTTAACTCTCCTGGCCATAAGGCCAAGTGAGTTTATGGTATGGTCCTTCATCCAGCAGCAATTGCTGTTTTAAACTTCTCAAAAACAACCAGAATAATTTCAACCAAATTTGGTACAGAGCATCCTGGCATGAAGGCCTTTTAAATTTATACAAATGATGGCCACCATTACTAAAAATAGAAAAAACTTGAACCGACTTCTTTTGAAAAACCATTCAACAGAATTTGACAGAAAGCATCCTAGTATAGAGGGATATTACATTTTTATAAATTATCCCGGCCTGCTATAAAATATGGCTGGTGTTATTAAAACAGGCAAACCTTTAAATGACTTCTTTTCAAAACTGCTCAACAAAATTTTAATTTGACCTTTTGACTGAAAGCCTCTTGGCATAGAAGGATTTTTAATTTTTACAAATCATACCAATCCACCATCAAATATGGACACTACTAATACAAAAATTTTAAAAAATACTTTAAATGACTTCTTCACAAAAAACCACACAGCAGAATTTGACAAAATTTGACAGCAAGCATCTTGGCATATATAGCTTTCACAAATGATACCAGTCCGCCATCCAATATGGTCACCATTACTAAAAATAGAAGAAAAAAAACTTGAAATGACTTATCATCAGAAGCTGCTCAACGTAATTTTACCAAATTTCATTGGAAGCAATCTGGTATCAAGGGGTTTTCAATTTATACAAATGATGCTGATTCACCAGCAAATATTGCCACCATTGCTAGAAATGGAAAATTTATTGAATGAATTCTCAAGAACTACTCAGCAGAATTCTACTACCTACTTGTAAATTCTACAGAAAGCATTCTGGCATAAAGGACCTTTTAAGTTTCTACAGATGATGCTAATCTGCCATTAAATATGGCTGCTGTTACTAGAAATAGAAAAACCTTTAATAGCTTTTTTAAATAATCGTGTAACAGAATTTGAGTGTCATAGCTTGAATGTCTTTCAAATTTATACAAATGATGCTGTTCCATCATCAAATATGGCAGCTAAAAGTAGAAAAACACTTTCCAAACTGTATCTAAAAAAAAAAGAGTGGCATCCCTCATGTAGAACAAATCACACAAATGAGGTGGTACATGTATTGTGCTGGTCACATATAGGACACAGTACTTCTACCCGATCCATGTATATGTATTGAAGGATGAACCTGGACCAGAGTGTAGACAATGCCATTGTCCAATGATGGTAGAACACATCCTTGTGGAGTGTTATCAACTTCCATCCTGTGAGACTGAAGTTTTTTATGCAAACTAAATTGTAATTGTTTTTACTGATGTTCCACCAGTGAAAATCTTTTAAAAAGAATGCAGTTTATATTATTTAAAAAAAAGTTTTGACTATATTTTGTGGATTTTATTTTATTTTTACCTTTTATTTTATACATGTTCGAAAGAATTTTAAAATATTTACCTTTCATATTTTATCTTGTGGGACTCAAGTTCACATTATTTGGAAGAGTTTGTCTTCCTAATTTTTAATTTTTTTTTTATTTTAAGTTCTACTTTCACCTTTTGAGAGTTTTGCTTTTAATTTGCATCGTATAGCCATGATTGTGCTAATGTGCTATTAAATCCTATGCACACATACATACATATGTACATATATACCGTATATACTCCTGTAACTGTTGTTCATTCTTTTGAATTGATATTTCATTTAGGGATAGGATTTTTTTTGTTTTTTCAGCATGAGTTAAATCCCATTGTAGTATATTTTTCACAGTAAAACGAATTTGAACTCACATTTTCTAAAATTAAAATTTCCCTGCTAAAATGGTTTTAAAATAATTAACAGGAAATATTCTTAAAATAAATGCCGATTTTATCTTCAGGTGTCAAGGCATCATTCATGGTAGTCAGGAATTATCATAATTTATGTCAAGCTGAACAACATCGCAGTTTAATACATGCATGTGTTGATTTTTTGATGATATTGAGAAAATGCAGCTTTAAGAAACTTGCAGTTGACAATATAACTTTGTATTTGAGAAGTAATTTTTGGGATAAAGAGAGATTAAATAACGTCGTTATCTGCAAAGCTATGTAGACTATTTAGAATAATGTACCTGCCCATTTTGGGGGGGGGGGTTAAAAAAAATGGTCTTTATTGAAAAAGTTTTTTTGGTTCTAAAGCAGTAATTTGCAACAAAAGATTATTTCATTAAGTCAGAGAGGGGAGGGGGCTAATTGGTATACAGATAATTTTACTTATCTGATTTTGATTTTGAGATTAATCTAAACATTCAAAGATCACTGAAATTTATGGGCATTATAGTGTATTATTTTACTTTTTAGCTCTACTGGTCATATACCAGAGGAGCTTATGGGGTGGTCTTTTGTCCGTGCTGCACAGACATCCAATATGGCTTCCTGAATGGATGTTCATATCAGCGTGGGGTTTTCACTAAAAGACTTCTTATGATGTCTAGTTGGTCCTAAATAAAAATGGAGCTGATCTGATGTTGAATATGTGGCCATCTTGAAAATCTTGTTTTCGCTATCCTCTCAAATGGAAAGTCATTATAACCCACTTGGGTTTTCATCAGAAGACTTCTTATGGTGTCTAGTAGTCCTAAATGAAAATGACTAACCCTCAATATGGCAACCATGGTGGCTATCTTGAAAATATTGTTATCTCTTCTCCTCCCAAATGGATGACTATATCAACACGGTGTTTTCACCAATAGACTTTTTTTGATACCTAGTTGGTCCTAAATGAAAATGTTACCAGTTGTACATCCAATATGACTGTCTTGAAAATCTTGTTGTGACTACTCCCCTGAATGGATCATCATTATGATGTGGGGTTTTCACCAAAAGACTTCTAATGATGTCTATCTATGTGTGCACCACAGCAGCTAATTTGAAAATCTTGTTAACACTGAAGAATATCAGAGATGGTTTCAACACTCAACAGCTAAAAGGAAGAAAAACTCTTATCTTTAATTCCTGGAAATTCTTTCTGCCCAGTAGAGCATCAGTCTCTTCAAAGGACTCTTGTTTTGAGTAGGTATTTCCAGATTGTACTTTTAATACAAAGTTATTTTACTTGTTAGAGATTTTCATATAGCGTATCTTAGTAAAAGTTCCTCATCAGAACAAAAACAAAGTTTAAATGAAAAATGTTTTAAAAATCTTAGTAAAAGTTCCTCATCAGAACAAAAACAAAGTTTAAATGAAAAATGTGTTAAAATCTGTCTTGGATTTTTAAATTAACTCATGCCTTTGAAGATCAGTACAGTGCACCATATATGCTAGCTTATAAGTCAAATCCAATGGCAAACTGCACACACCCAGATCTGTTGCTGCATAATGTGCCAACTGATCTGGGTCTATGGAGTATGTTCGGAGTTATCGGTAGAACAAACAACATAGACCCTAACCAGCCAGTGCACCAGGGTATATGTTATTTGCAGTTGGACTCAACTGGTACACTAGTAACAGAGACATATATATATATATATATATATATATATATATATACACACACACCTGTATTATGTGTGTGTGTGTCTGACTGCCCTTCCCCATGTTTAGTGTGTACACATTATAATTGCCCTGAAGTTGTTGATGCCATGACCTTTTGGCCATAAATGTTCAGGATTTACTATGGCTGAAATCCTTTGTTTGCATCCTGCTTAACTAGGGTCCAACCAGATTATTATCTGGTGAAGACTGTTTGGCTACAGGTATTTCAACAATGTCAAGACGGAAGCATCTGCTCCCTATGTAACTAGATTGAAACTTTGAGAGGCTTTAATTTTTCTCAAAGCTTAAAATATCACAAAGTTTGAAAGAGATGCAAATATCACTGTCATACAAATAAGGATTCAGACAGGAAATTGGTACCATATACACTGGTATAAAAGATCGTCATAAATGCAGATTTGTGTATGTTAGTCCATTTTATTTTCCAACCCATTTATCACAGCTGTGGTAATCATTGATATAATCTACAGTGATAAATCTGTATAAATCATAATAATAATCTGATAAATATATCACAGTAATATATTACACAATGTAAACTTTTACAGATCTGCATGCTCTTTATTTTAAGCACAGTTTTAAGTTTATATTCTGTAACATTGCCTATAAAGAATTTGCTATACAAGTTTGGTTAGGTTTTGTGGGGTTTCATGCCATTTATCAGCACATGGCAGCCAGTATACATGGTGGAGGAAGAACCATTGACCAACAGCAAGCTACTGGCAAGCTTTCTCACATACCCTTGTTGGTTGAGCCAAGACTTGAATTCACATGGACAGAGGTTGCCATACAAATGAACCTGCAGTTGCTGGTTGGTTCTTGTAGTCCAGTTTTGTTGGCAATATTCAAAAGTTTGTTGATATTACAGATATAAAGGGGGTTTTCTGATTGTTCCCACATTTTTTAAAAGGAACATAAAAAAGATCAGTAGTTGAGTGCACATGTTCAGGAGTGCATGTCCATGTTCTGCAGTAAAGTTATGTATTATTCACTTCAGCATCATTAAACATAGAGTATCCATATATACTTGTTTATAAATCAGGTCCAACTGCATACTTCATAGACCCAGATCTGCCATTGCATAATGTGCTGACAGATCTGGATATATGTTGTTTGCAGTTGGACTCAACTCATAAGCAAGTATACACGGTACTAAATCCTTACTATAGAATTGGACTGTTTAAAAATAATATTGTAGATAGGTGTTAGTGATTATGTAATTAAAGCGACAATGAAACCTTGTTGGAGCATTTGGGTCTGATGCTCTGACACCTAGATGATGGTCAGTGTATATAAGATTCAGTCATAACTTAAATATTTCTCATCCAAGTCTCATGAAATTCTCAATATGTACAAAAAATTCATATACTGTAATTTAATCAGGGAATTATATTAGTGGGAAAAAAAAGCTGAAATCTGTTAATTGAAAGAGATTACAGGATGAGAGTTTTAGGATTCTGATTCATGGGATGAGAGTACATGTTGGTACGGGTTGGAGATAGATGGAAGAAGTGAAATATATGTACTGAAGAAAATTGTGTGACATGCTGCTATGCTTCAGGTTCATGTGGTCCTTGCCGGCTTGTGGCATCCTGCTATGCTGCAGATTTATGTGGTCCTTACAGGCTTGTGGCATTCTGCTATATGTATGCTGCAGATTTATGTGGTCCTTGCAAGCTAAGTTTCTTATTCACATAAAGTCACTGATGTAGTCAAGTGAGTATAGCTAAGCCAGGGTTTCTTATTGGAGATGAGAGAAAAATACCCAAAGACAAGTAAAACCTGTGTAATATGACATGAAGATTAATCTTTGGCAGAAATCCCATTTTTGACATCATAATCCCTTTATCCCATAGTAGTTAGATCTTCATTTCAAGTATATTCCTAACTACATATATTTGACAAAAATTAGTACATGGTGTGTTAGTTTTTGATGCAGTGTGACACATTTTTTAGTTTTGCCCACTAGCTTCATATTCACAGGATGAACTGGGTTCAAATTCAGTACACAAGTTTTGTTAAGACTACATTAAGAGATTGCAAGACAAAAAAGTATCACTTTTACAAGTGCGATGGTAGTGATCAGGTGATGGCATTGTCAAAACGATTCTATATTAAAGTCTTTGCAGTTCATGTGCAGCAGTGTTGTCCCTGGACCAAAAGTCAGGGCAGAGTGCTGGTTGCCTATGAGGGCATTTTAAGTATGGTAGGGTGCCTTCTGAGTGCATTTAAGATAATATTTGCCCCGCAAGTGAAAATAGGGGTTAATGATGCCAAGTTCTGCCATGTATTTAACTTCCATAAATTTAAGACAGGGCAGCCCCCAAGGAGGGCAGGGTGGGCCACTGGAGAAGGAATGGTGCCACCTTAATAATAGGGGTTACAGATCCCTCCTACTTAATACTTAAATGGGAGAATACTACATGAACCTGAAACAGTCAAGTATGGAATCCCACAAGGTTCAGTTCTAGGTCCATTACTTTTTTTTATTATGGGAGACTCTGTTTCATCTTCAGATATCTGTGCAGCTGACATAACTTTATCAGACATCCAAAAAATTCAAAGCATGAATTGGGAATTTCTTTATAGGTTGTCCTAAAAAAACTGAACAACTGGTTTATTGAGCTGTGGCATGGTACATAATACTGGCAAAACTAAAATATTACTTATCTCAAATTGGCACAAAAGACCAATTCTTGATAATGATTAACTGTGTTTAAAATGCAAGAATATAAATTTCCAAATGGTCTGTCATGATAGAGTACTTCGTGTTTTGTAGATAGTAATATGTGATGGATGGAACATATATAAAAAATATCAGTAATAAAGTTAATTCAAGTTTATGGCTTCTCAGTACTATGAGATATTTTCTCTGAGAAAGACACATAAACTATTTTATAACAGTTACATACAACCATATTTTGATTACTGTGATGCATTGTGGGATAATTCACATTAAAATACTAGCAAAGCTAACACGTCGTCAGAAAAGAGCATTCATGCTGATATTGGACCAGTCAAAAAACATTTGAGAAAGCTAAGTTGATGTACATGATATCCAATACCTGTGCTCCTATCTATTTACAGTATATATTCCAGCACATGCAACATGGAAATGCCTCCCAGCTGAGATCCATTTCTACCAAACAGTATAAAATTCCCAAACTTAACCAGGAACTAACTTTTCAAAAGAAGTTTCCAATGCACGATGACTTTGCTCTGGAACAGTATACATGTACCAATATAGATTAGAAATGTCCACTCTATTTCTTTCTTGCACAATCAGTGCATGCATATCCAGTGGCTTCAGAGACGTAGTTAAAAATAAAAATATAGTTCCAAATATATGAATATGGGTATATATTGATAATGTATATTTGTGGATGATTAATGAAGTATATGCATTTAAGTATGAAATGAAAACAAATGTATTTGTTTTCATGAATGGCTTTGGTCATATCATTAAATATGTTACTCATCTGTTTATTACTAATTGCTTATTACATGTATATTAACTGTATATGTGTTCATCTTTCTTCAGCAATATATTTTGAAAGATATCTATGGTGCGTTTTTACTTGTGTCTTGCATGCTGTATGGGACAGGGATTCATTGCCATGAGTAATTTGATGACAAACTAAGAAATTAACTATATACTGTAAGTACTCGCATATAAGCTAATACCAACTGCAAACTGCATAGACCCAGATCTGTCGTCACATAATGCGCTGGCAGATCTGGGTCTATGCAGTTTGTAAGGGCTAATCAGTAGAACAAACAACATAGACCCTGATCTGCCGGCGCATTATGCGATGGTAGATCAGGGTCTTTGTTTGCATTTGGACCTGGATTATACGCGAGTATATACGGTAAAAATGGAAAAGAATCTCATAAAGTGTATTTTAAGTCACATTTATTCCTACCAAGAAGACTCACAATATTACAGTCTTTTGTTTTTTAAATACTTAATATTTTCATCTCACTAGTTTTATCTATAAAAATCTGATACTTTTTACCATGAAAGTTTCTGAGGTGTCATTTTGCATGTAGATGTCTGATTTATGAATTTAAAGCTCCCCACCCCAACCCCATTTAAGATTAAATTTTCTTTGTGATCAAATTTAAATATAAAATATGCTCAACATCAGCTTTCTTGTGAGGTAATTATCTGTATACCAGTAGGTCTCTTTTAAGGTGGAACTTGGCATAATTGTATGGACGTATGGAGTAAAGAAAAAACATTCAAAATTACACTCACATGGCCTTTCATAACCAGTTTGATGCAAGTACGTTCTTGCAGTGAGCAAAAGATCAAAAGTGAAAACAACTTCCATTATTACCATTCATTTCAAAAAGATAGTGGTGACTTTTTTAAGGAACTCTCTAGTAGTCTAGGATTAGCTTATGTGCTTAAGTGCCAACCTTTTTATCAGGAGAGGCTTAGGGTGGGTAACTTTATTTTTTTTGCTTAAGCCATGGTATAAAATTGCTCTTATTTGTTATTACAGTCAGACAATTATTTCACCAGATTACATTATGGAAAGGAAAGGGGGCAACATTTTTTTCTAGCAAAGGGGTGACGGGAATTTTTTTTTCAAAAAATATCCCAGCTCCCCTCCCATGGTCTGTGCCTTACATGAATAAAATATGTACCTGGTCTTAAATTAATGATATGTGCAGTAATATTACAAGTGGAGTTTAGATACTGCAATTAAAGTAAGACTACTTTGAGTTAATGAAAGCTGCCAAGTTGTTACCATGGAAACATTTCTTGCACTTAAATTCAGTTATACATGCTGATACTTACTTGAATGTTCACTTTCTATTCAGATATATATCCAGTGTACTATTTGTGGAAGGAGAAGGCATGTATTAACTTACCAGTTCAATATATGTTATAAACCCCTTCCCTACAAATGTCAAGGGATGTTGTGAATCCCTCATTTTACCTCAATTACATTCTGTGGTAGGCTGCTACTTGATTCTAGAGAATATTTTGGCTTGGTAATTTTATCAGGCTCATGTAAATTCTGAACTGTAAATAGAAACTGTAATAACTAGTTATAGGTACAGGTACCATATATACTCGCATATAAGTCAAGTCCAACTGCAAAAAACATCGACCCTGACCTGCCGTAGCATAATGTGGCAGCAAATCAGCTAAACTCCTCCAAACTGCACAGACCCAGATATGCCGGTGCATTATGCGACGGCAGATTTTGGTCTTTACAGTTTGCAGTTGGACTCAACATATAAACGAGTAAAGATGGTACTTCATTATTTTTTGTTGTACCATATGTGTTCATCTGTATGATTTCCAGGCCTCAAAAAAGATTCCAGTTGCTACTTGTCTTGCACAGCAAGAAACAATGTAAAGTGACTATGTTATGATTTTTGGCTGTCAGTTAAGGAAAATGTTACTTGTCCTTGCCTAAAGACAACTTGTCAAGACAAGTAGACCAACAAGTTGTTCTCTGCCTACAAGACAAGCTGATGAGCAGATTTCTTAAACCCTGATTGCATTCATCTGCCAATAGATCAAGCTGTCATGTTCTCCAAGACCCTGACATGCAAGTTCAGTCACTTTACACTGCATGGGTCAAAGGTCATTTCAGGTCAAAATACATCAGACTGAATGGGATATTAAGTTCAAATTCATTAAGATAATTATAAATGGAAAAAAGCATGAATTTCTCAAACTTCACAGGAAATGCAAACTTTTGAAAAATGTACAAAATCATGCTTTATTTGAGTATTTAATCACCAAGATTTTGTTTACATAGAGATTGTTATTCCCCAAATTTGACCTATAACCAGAGCAGCGATAACTGCACCCACTCATTGGCATAGGACATCAAATAACATCAGAGTATTTTATGTTGACACTTACCCCATGGGAATCAGAGTTACAGTTTGCAGTGTATACTGAACATTTCATGAAAAAGAGTTGAAAAATGCTGAAGATATGTCTATTTAAATTTATCTATAATATATAGTGTCAGTCAGCTATATGATGGATATCAGGCCAGAATGTCCAACTAGCTTCTAGTAGACCTGTAAGTCACATGATGCCTGACACTTTTGCCAGCAGTGGTATTGGTCAACAGGCCATAGGTATCAACATGTGTTAATGTTTGATTGACATACATCGATACATTAATTACCTTCCTCCTTGTGGAGACCTCAAACAAATGAAAAAAATTGCTTGTAATAAATAGGCAAATAAAAGTGTAAATTTATGTACAGCATCGACCAATATACTGTACCTTATTTGCTTGCAGATCATACCTTTTTACTTTTTTTAACAAATGAGAACGGGGGCCCCAGGTTGCCGAGTGGTCTAAGGCACTCACCTTTACAGATCACTGACATCTCACCTCTGTCCACATGGGTTTGAAACATTTGGTTCAGCTAATGTGGGTACGTGAGAAAGCTTGCCAGTAGCTTCCCGTGGGTGGCTGGTTCTTCCTGGGGTTTTCCCAGGTTCTTCCTCTGCCAAAATATACTGGCTGCTATGTATAGTCTATCATGTGCTGAAAAATGGCGTTAAACCCATGAAACCAAACCAAACCAAACCAAACCAAACCAAACCAACCCAACCCAACCCAACCCAACCAAACCAAACCCAACCCAACCCAACCCAACCCAACCCAACCCAAACCAAACCAAACCAAACCAAACCAAACCAAACCAAACGATGTCAAGAAATATAACCAAATGATGTCAAGAAATATATGCTGGCTGGTCTGCAGCCAAACTTCCAAAGTCAAATCACCTTGAAAGATGATATACCGGGATTGGAAGTTTATGACAAAAATCGCTCCCACCCCCAAATCCACCCACCCCCATCCCAAATTAAGCACAAAAAAATGACTATACTGTTAAACTGCAGGATATGATTTTCTGGTTAATACCAACCCAGTTTTGTGTCCGTGTCTGAGTATAGAGTTTAACATAGTTTGGGGTATTTTCTGGAGAGAGAAAAAATACAGCAACGTGTGAGCTTTTTTAAATAAATGCCCCAAACTATTGTATGTGTAGGATATAACATAGTTTGGGCTGTTTATTTTTTCATAAAATACCCCAACCTATGTTATATGATGTTTAGCACATACTGTAGCATCAAAGCTGCCCTTAGAACTGAGAGCATGTGCCCCATGTGGTCATGATTGACTTCAGATTAGGGAAGGGTGTTGACAGTATCCGATTTTATGGATTTTATTGGAGGTTACTAACCCTAACTACATGTACCAATTTCTTAACCATTTCATAATTTTTCAAAAACATGGTTAAGATACTAAAGCATAAGTGAGGCTGATGTCATCTGCTATAATTTGGTGACCTGAAGGTCACACCCCTCCCCATTTTACATTTGCAAACTAGTTGACCTCGTTTGCAGAGTAAACACATCAATCAAATACATAGGAAAAGGAAAGACAGAGAAAGTAGGCATTTAAATTATATATAAAAAAAACACACAATAAAATATTTTAGTTAAATTTGCAATATCATCACAAAATCAAATTCCCCAAAAGTGAGAAAATACATATCATAGTAAATAATTAGATTTAATAAAAATAATTTTAAAATAGTCCAATACAACAGTTTTTTTCTTCCAGTTACTGTTTTTCAACAGTAGACCAGGTCAAAGTAGTCACATGATCACCTAATCTCAGTTCCTACTGATTCAAATGCAATTAAAATATCATCTGCTTTTTCCCTTCACATGTTGTTTGTATCACATGATCGTTTGACCAATTCCAGTTTTGTCACCACACTTTTTTGTAGAACTAGACTCATTTAGCACATTAAATAGTCAATTTATTGAAGATGTCTAAGCACCAAGACATTACTCATTTACCACATTAAATAGTCAATTTATTGAAGATGTCTAAGCAACAAGACTATATTCACTTACCACATTAAATAGTCAATTTATTGAAGATGTCCAAGCAACAAGACTATATTCACTTACCAAATTAAATAGTCAATTTATTGAAGATGTCTAAGCAGCAAGACTACATTCACTTACCACATTAAATAGTCAATTTATTGAAGATGTCTAAGCAGCAAGACTATATTCACTTACCACATTAAATAGTCAATTTATTGAAGATGTCCCAGCACAAAGACATTACTCATTTACCACAATAAATAGTCAATTTTTTGAAGATGTCCCAGCACCAAGACATTACACATTAACCACAATAAATAGTCAATTTATTGAAGATGTCCAAGCAACAAGACTATATTCACTTACCACATTAAATAGTCAATTTATTGAAGATGTCCCAGCACCAAGACATTACTCATTTACCACATTAAATAGTCAATTTATTGAAGATGTCCCAGCACCAAGACATTACTCATTTACTACAATAAATAGTCAATTTATTGAAGATGTCCAAGCAACAAGACTATATTCACTTACCATATTAAATAGTCAATTTATTGAAGATGTCCCAGCACCAAGACATTACTCATTTACCACATTAAATAGTCAATTTATTGAAGATGTCCCAGCACCAAGACATTACTCATTTACTACAATAAATAGTCAATTTATTGAAGATGTCCCAGCACCAAGACATTACTCATTAACCACAATAAATAGTCAATTTATTGAAGATGTCCCAGCACCAAGACATTACTCATTTACCACATTAAATAGTCAATTTATTGAAGATGTCCCAGCACCAAGACATTACTCATTTACCACATTAAATAGTCAATTTACTGAAGATGTCCCAGCACCAAGACGTTACTCATTTACCACAATAAATAGTCAATTTATTGAAGATGTCCCAGCACCAAGACATTACTCATTTACCACATTAAATAGTCAATTTATTGAAGATGTCCCAGCACCAAGACTAGTTACCTTATTTATCTGACTGATAGACCCTGATTGATGATAAATCCCACCCCCACCAAACTAATTTTTGATCAAATTTAGGCATATATTTCCTTAGAACATTTTGGATAATAAGCTTACACCCTACTTTTTGACAAACTTGTTTGGCTGGCTTCTTGAGTTTATTATGGGAGTAATAATGTATGCGAGATATTTTGCTGACACCTACACATGAGCATCCTCATTTGATTCTGGGGGACCGTGCTACATGGTTCACTTAAGTACGACTACTGTATATATTCACTTATAAGTTATGATTCAACTGCAAGCTGCATAGACCCAGCTCTGCCGTTGCATAATGCACCAGCAGATCTGGGTCTTTGCAGTTTTTTAGAAGTAATCAGTAGAACAAACATGGATCCTGTAACAGTATATCAGGGTCTGTGTTGTTAGCAGTTGGCCCCAACTTATAAGTGAGTATATATAGTATATAATGGTTAAACTATGGGTAGAAATGGATGTTGACTTAAAAATGACTGAACAGATTTTTGTATGTTAATGTGCTGCTAAGATTCATGTATATACAACAGTATGGATCAGTACCTAATATGTAGAATCAACCTTCACATACATGTAACAGTATTCCAACTAGATTCTGAAAAGGGCAAGACCATAGTCCCCCTAAAAATGCACAGCACAGGAAATTCTTTTAAAAGGGCCCAGGATGGCCGAGTGGTCTAAGACGCTCACCTTTACAGATCACTCACACATCTGACCTCTGTCCACGTGGGTTCGAGTCTTGACTCAGCCAACGTGGGTATATGAGAAAGCTTGGCAGTAAATTCCCATGGGTCGGTGGTTCTTTCCAGGTTCTTCCTCCGCCAAAATATACTGGCCGCCATGTATAGCATATCATGTGCTAAAAAATGGCGTTAAACCCCACAAAACAAAACCAAAAATTAAAAGGGCCCTTAATTTCATGTCAGTGTACAGGAGACAACATAAATCCAGCAATTCAAATTTACCAATTTAAAAACTATATTATATGACCGCTTTTTATTTACTTTGCAAAATTTACTTATTTACAAATGCTGCCGATTGTTTTAAGAGGGTTTGACAATTTCACAAATTGCATGATTAAGCAGCACATCCGCTCCAGACTTGGAATAATCCTTAAAACACTGCAAAAGTATTTTTATGATATGAGTATTTTTAATATGTTTAGACTTTATAAAATTCTAGTCCAATTAGAAATTCACACAATTATTGTGCCATATAATTGCACATACTAAAAGTAAGTTCCAGACTGCACACTGTTAGTAACATGGTACAGAGACAATATGCCAATCTGGGAGAGACATGGTACTGGAAAAAAAGACAGGGTGGCAATCTAACAAATGAAGTCAGAGCAGGGTGCAAATCAAAGGCCAGAAATAATGGTGGGGCAGAGCTGAGCTGGGTGCACCGAGTTGGGGCAGGGAGCACTGTGCCTGTCTTGTTGCAGCTATGTAATGAGCATCCACGTTTGCTTCTGTAGGACCATATCACATAGTTCACTGACTTACAGCTATTTGAGGGTAGAACTATTGGTAGAATTATGAATGTAAACTAGAAGATAACTACAATTTGCTTTAGATTTCTAGAAGTTAAAGTGCAGCTAAGATTCATATAAATAGAACAATATAACTCTGTACCTAATATGATGCAGGTAGTGTCGTACTAAGTGTAAATGGCACCCAGGGCGACGATGATGGCCCATAGGGCCAGAATACGAGGCCCAAATTTTTATCAGCTGTTTTGGCGCCCCAAGACCTCTAGCACCTGGGGCAACTACCCCGTCCCACCCCACCCTCTCCACCTCCCCCCACTCTCCCACCCCACCCCATTAGTACACTACAGGATGGAGGTAGAATCAACATCTGTTCTGGAAAGTCAGGCCTCATCTTATATGTGTGTACATACTGTAAGGCCTTATATTATCACAGTCTATTCAGGAAATTTGGGTCTTCTAATTAGTGTTTACAGTCTACATGTATATGGCCTTCCATTATCAAGGTCTATGCTGGAAAGGTGGGTCTCTTAATATTAGTGCCTTCTTTCTATTAAACCTTCCATTATCAAAGTCTATATGTAAAGCTGGGCCTTGTCTTATTAGTGTGTGTATACTGCAAGATTTTCCATTGTCAGGTTCTATCCTGAAAATATAGCTTCATCATAATTGTGTGTACATACTGTAAGCCTAATCATTATCTATCGTTTGTACAAAGTGTTAAAAGCTTCAAAGTGAGCAGCTGCCAGTAGTTTGGGTTGCTGTGTGTATCCTCTTCAGTTTGAATGTTTTCATACCTTGCTGTCTTTTATCTAGGAAATTGATGTTTAACAGATGCCACCAATATTAGCCCACAGCATCCCCTTGTGCCACATTCCCAAATTATGTGTAAAAATGAGGTCTGGCTATGAACTGTGTAAACCTAAATCTGCTGTATGAGAATGTTCTTATGAATCCCAATGAAAACAGCATAGACCCTGTTCTTTTGGCACCTCATGTACTGTGTATATATACATTGTGTTTATAAAATGTTCAGCCACTTTTCCTGTTGTTTTAAGCTCTACTGGTGATAGACCAGAATGGCTTATAGGATACCCTGTTGTCCATCGTCTGACATCTCTCCATCCATTAGCACAAATTTTTTTTTATCCCTACTCCTCTTAAACTACTTGGAGGTTTGCTATGAAACTTTACACACACATTGATCCCATGGTCTGTTTGGTCCTAAATGATAATGGTGCTGATCTGACATCCAATATTCTGTGGTGGCGCGAGCGATGGGGAGTTTAAGTTCTTTTGGACTCATATGGATATAACTTGATAGAAGAGGAAAGGGGTTCTAGCTGTTATCAGGATACATAAATTAATACCGTATATACTCACGTATAAGCCAGGTCCAAATGCAAACAACATAGACCCTGATCTGCAGTCACATAATGCACCAGCAGATCAGGGTCTATGTTGTTTGTTCTGCTGATCAATGACAAAAGAACCTTTTTTCAAGTGAGTAAATCACAATATTATTTTATGAAATAAGTAAAGGGAAAAAACAGAGAATCATGAAATTGGATCCCAAGGAAGGATTATGGAAGTTTAAACCCCAAAGAATGGTAGAGTTCTATAATAGAATTTTTCCTCCTCTCAGTATCCCTATCTTTAAAAAGATTGACCTGATGGATACAGTTATCTTTAGAGAAACAAGTTTTATGCCTTCTGCCTGTGGTACAGCTAAGTGAAGAGGGGTTAAGTACTGTATGTACTCACTTATAAGTTGGATACAACTGCAAACTGCATAAACCCAGATTGGCCACCGCATAATGCACCGGCAGGTCTGAGTATGCAGTTTGTTAGGACTAATCAGTAGAATAAACACCATAGACCCTGATCTGCCAGCTGTTTATGTGATGGCAGATCAGGGTCTATGGTGTTTGCAGTTGGACCCAACTTGTAAGCGAGTATATATGGTTTGTGGTTCAATCATAGATGAGCTACATCACTTGTACAGCAGTTCTGTAAAATATTAAAATATTATGATAATAATGCCCCTTCACCTGACAGACTCAACACACCATCAGTAATTATAGAGTACACTTTTGTCAGACACATTGCAACCTGTTGCTAGTTTAATATAGAAATACTTCCTGATAATATGTTATTGTTCCAAGAACGCATTGCACTTCAACTCAGTACCACAACAAAATTAGCATTTTCAAAAACATAGATTATATATGTCTCTATGTCCCCAGTGGCGTACTAAGGGTAAATGGCACCCAGGGTGACGATGATGGCCCAAAGAGCCAGAATATGAGGCCCAAATTTTTATCAGTTGTTTTGGCACGCGGGGAAACTGCCCTGTCCGCATTCCCACCCACCCCATTAGTACACTACAGTGTGCAAGGGACAGTTTTTATGCACAAATTTAATACCGCATCCACTAGTCTAATATAAAAAAAATCATAAAAAAAAAATACAGAAGTGAGGTCAAAAAGGTCCATATTTTTGGATAGCCATATTAAAACAAAGCATACAAATATTATTTACTTGACCTGACAAGTAAACGGCAGTTCATAGCAAAAGAAGTTTATGCATCCCAAACCCCAAATTTATACCTGCATTGTTCACGTCCGAAGGTCATTTTTGACACTAAGTGATGCTCACAGTGCAAACACAAGCCCATTTCCTAGGTGATATTTCCGCAAAACATTGTGTACTAAACAGCTTGATGCAATTCAAAGTAGTTGCCATCCAAGCCATTTTTGAGATATTCTTCTTGCCTTGAATCCACATGTTTACTGCTATGGTTGGTTAGCTCTACTTCCTAGCCAACTATTGATATTTCACTGTCTACATACTGTGAACTGACTATTTGAGGTGTACATGCCTGACATCAATTTGAAGAACAACACAAGCCCGAAACAACTAATTCACAAATATATCCAAATCTTTAATTATTAAACAATAATAGCTCAAAAAGTCACATCATAGCCGTAAGTTAAGAAATTTGACCGGAGCCAAGTTATGAAACTGTGCCCTGCCACCACAGTATGTCCCTGTCACTTCAGCTGCAGATATTGTATGACAGTATTAGGTCTTTTGTGGCCTTATCTTTGTTTAAAATATTTTCTTGGAAAAAATATTGCCTAAATGCAGGACTTATTCCGTTTAGGAATTTCAAAGGTGCAAGAGTTTTCATAAATTGGTAGAGGGACTGCACCATAGTAGCTGCATATCACAATCCTTTCCATATCCATAAAATACACTGAAGGCCCTGCATTGAGATAGAGATAAAGAAGCATATCACAATCCTTTCCATATCCATAAAAGGCATTGAAGGCCCTGCATTGAGATAGAGATAAAGGAGCATATCACAATTCTTTCCATATCCATAAAAGGCATTGAAGGCCCTGCATTGAGATGGAGATAAAGGAGCATATCACAATCCTTTCCATATCCATAAAAGGCATTGAAGGCCCTGCATTGAGATAGAGATAAAGGAGCTTATCACAATCCTTTCCATATCCATAAAAGGCATTGAAGGCCCTGCATTGAGATGGAGATAAAGGAGCATATCACAATTCTTTCCATGTCCATAAAATGTATTGAAGGCCCTGCATTGAGATGGAGATAAAGGAGCATATCACAGTCCTTTCCATGTCCATAAAATGCATTGAAGGCCCTGCATTGAGATGGAGATAAAGGAGCTGTATTGTCATCACCTTTTCCATCAGTCCATCCATTCATAAAAAACAAGCATAGTTTTGCAGTCCTTATACATGTTTGGATGCCATTTGGTAGGTGAATTGCCTATTACATGTAGATGTGTCTTTTAAAGGTTTCGTCGTTTTGGGTCCAATTATGATGGAGTTATTTGCCCCTTTTCCATAAATAGTATGTCGCCTCTACATCTGAACCTTCTAATATTCTTATTCTGATGCAGTTTTGCTGTGTACACTGTCTGATAGACCTAGATGTGCCTTTGCTGTACACTGTCTGATGGACCTAGATGTGCCTTTGCTGTACACTGTCTGATAGACCTAGATGTGCTTTTGCTGTGTACACTGTCTGATAGACCTAGATGTGCCTTTGCTGTACACTGTCTGATAGACCTAGATGTGCCTTTGCTGTACACTGTCTGATAGACCTAGATGTGCCTTTGCTGTACACTGTCTGATAGACCTAGATGTGCTTTTGCTGTGTACACTGTCTGATAGACCTAGATGTGCCTTTGCTGTACACTGTCTGATAGACCTAGATGTGCCTTTGCTGTACACTGTCTGATAGACCTAGATGTGCCTTTGCTGTTTACACTGTCTAATAGACCTAGATGTGCCTTTGCTGTGCACACTGTCTGATAGACCTAGATGTGCCTTTGCTGTGTACACTGTCTGATAGACCTAGATGTGCCTTTTACGTGTTTTGTCTCATTATCTCCATTTTAAGCTCACATGGCCTTAAAGCCATGTGAGCTTATGGCATGACCTTGCATCAGTCGTGCGTCGTCTGTTTTGTGTCCATCAACAGTTGGTTGCTATTTTAGACTCCTTATAATAACCCCTGGACCAATTTTGACCAAATTGGGCAGAGAACATCCTGACTTGAAGGACTTCCAAATTTGTACAAATGCTGTGGATCCACAGTCAAATATAGCCACCATTACTAAAAATAAAAATAAAAACTTGAAGCAACTTCTCAAAAACCGCTAACAGAATTTGCTTAAATTGGACAGAAAGCATTCTGACAGCAAGACCTTTCAAGTTCATAGAAATGATGCCAATTCACCTCCAAATATGGCTGCTGTTACTACAAATAGAAAATCAGCTGTTACTAAAACTAGAAAAACCTTTAAACAACTTCTACAAAATGCTCAATAGAATTTGACCAAACTTGACAAAGAGCATCCAGGCATGAATACCTTTCAGTTTTATACAAATGATACCAATCCACCATCAAATATGGTGACCATTTTTTTAAAAAATATTTAAAAAAAACATCAAACCACTTCTCTAAAACCACCAAATATAATTCAACCAGATTTGATAGAAAGCAATGTGGCATGAAGCCCTTTCAGACTGGTGTATATGATGCTGATCCACAGTCAAATAGCACTGCATTTAGTAAAAATAGAAAGAAAAAAAAACTTTGAATAAATTCTTCTCAAAAAGCATTGAACAGAATTTCATCAAATTTGACAGAAAACATCGAGGCAGGAAGACCTTACAAATTTATTCAAATGATGCAGGCCTGCCTTCAAATGTATGACTGCCATTACTACTAATAACAAAGCAGTCATTGCTAAAAAATAGAAAAGCCTTAAAGTTACATCTTCTCCAAAACAGCTGAATAGAATTTGACCAATCTTGATAAAAAAAATACCCTGGCATAAAGACCTGTGAAATTTATACAAATGAGACCAATCTGCCTTCAAATATAGCTGTCATTACTAAAACTAGGAAAACCTTTAAACGGCTTCTCAAAAATCATTTAGCAGAATTTGACCAAATTTGACAGAAAGCAACCTAGCATAGAGAGCTTTCGAGCTTGTACATCTGATGCTGCTCTATCATCAAATATGACCACCATTACTCAAAAACAGAAAAACCCTTTGAACAACTTCACAAATATCAATTTGACCAAAAGCATCCTTACATATTGGACTTTAAATTTCTTACAAATGATGCTGATCCACCATCAAATATGGCCATTGTTGCTAAAAATAGACAACATTTAAACGAGTTCTTCTACAAAACTTCTCAACAGAATTTGACCAAACTTTACAGAAAGCATCCTGACATAAAGGGCTTTCAAATTTATATATACGGCTGCCATTGCTAAACGATGGAAAAACTTGAAACAACTTCTCAGAAACTGTTCAGCAGAAACTGACCAAATTTTACAGAAAATATTCTGGTAATACAGGCTTTGAAAGTTATGCAAATGATGCAGAAAGGTGAGCGATCTCGGGCTAACTTGGACCTCTTTGTTGGTATAGTTATGGCCGATGATAATTGATTTCAATCTTCACATGGGATGTTGCTTGTAACCAGCTTAGCTCATCAATCCCTAACATAACTGCATGCCATTTGGTAGGTGACTTGCCTTTTACATGAAGAAATGCCTGTTAAAGGTTTTGTCTTTTCAGATCCAATTTTGTATTGCCCTTTTTCCATCCATATTAAATCTCCACTACAGCAGATCCTTGTAACCAGCTTAGCTCAAGAATCAATCAACATATTCTGAAGCAGTTTGGTGTGTACATTCTCTCAAGACATACCATATATACTCGCATATACATGTAAGCTAATACCGACTGCAAACTGCAGAGACCCAGATCTGCACGTCACATAATGCACCGGCAGACCCCGATCTGCCGGCGCATAATGTGACAGCAGATCAGGGTCTATGTTGTTTGCATTTGGATCTGGATTATACACGATTATATATGGTAGATGTGCCTTTTGGGGAGTTTTGTCTCATTTAGAAGAGTTATGACTCCCTGATTGTTCATCCTCCTGACTTTGGTGTCTGCAAGAAAACTCCACCAAAATGTGTTGGATTTTAACCTTATTGGCATCTGGATTCAGATTCATGAAACTTTGAGTGAGTTTGAATTCCAGTATTCTACTAGATCATTTACAGGAGTTGTGGCCCCTGACTGCTCATCCTTCTGACTTTGGTCAGCACATCATAACTTTACTAAGCTTTGTTAGATTTCAACCGAATTTGGCATGCAGCTTTTATATTGATGAGACCTTAAGTGAGTTTAATATCAGGTGTCCCACATCGCCAAACGTATGTTAATATTGTACACAAGAGTCCACAAATACTCTGCAAAACCTATGAGCAAGATGCTGACTTACACAATGTGACATCTGGATTTGGATTAACTTCAGCAATATTACATACCCAGTATTTTCTCTAGCTCTAGCCAAAGCATTGATATTGAAATAAAAATGTGGTAAATATCAACATTAAAAAAATCCTTAGTTCAAAAGTTTTATAATGATTTCCAAAACTATGTAACTCCTTCAAATACTGCGGAGTCTAATAAACTAAGGACATAGGGTATCTTCAAAAACCAAAATACCTGCATGCTGTGAAAAACCAAAATCACAAAAAAAATCAAGTCTTCACCTTAGCTGACATACTCTTGAGATTAAAATAGGTTGATATAAGAAAATTGAACTAAGTCAACATTTTTGTCATTTCTGTCCAAAATCACTAGATGATGAAAAACCAAGGACGTATCTGGGGTAGGGGTAGAGCCAGCATTCACACTCACACACCATAAACTCCCCCCTAAACAAGAGTCCAAAACAACCAAACATTTCCTAGAGTAAGTTTTCTTTACAAATAGAAGGTGAAAATTATGCCCTGGAAACACTTAACATGCAGGAGCTTCATGGGGCTTCACCACCCAGGCCCCTGTTATGTTCTATAGACCCCTTGCCTACTTGTTTATGCCTCCCCCCCCCCCACAACATTATTTCCAGATCTGCCACTGAAGACACTTCCTGCTGTCATGCTCTGTAAATAAACATTTTAAAAAAATACTTTTTGATATGCTTTGTCAAAAGGTTTTGATATTTAATCAGATAATAATTCAGATAAAAGCTATATGTTTTTAATGGACCCTGATACAAGTATTGCAAATATAATGGCTAAATTTGTATATGAATCTTGTGAAATTTGCAAAACCAGAGTGCTGTCATGTAGCTAGGTAGATGTACTCTATACACTTGGCTCCTTGCCACCAAATATCACCATAATTTCATTTACTTTTTTATTATTCTTTTGTTACATTGTTCCCTGTCAGTAATAAATGTTTTGTACAATTGATGAATTGAATTGAATTGTACACTTTTAGTGACCTTAGCACAGTAGGTAGGAACAAATATTCACTAATTTGCTTGTATGTTACTGCAGCTGATTCTTCGTGTTATGCCATGGCTGTAATCATGACTTGGAAAGAAGTCTACCATATATATTCGTGTATAACCCGGGTCCAAATTGAAACAACATAGATCTGATCTGCCGTCACATAATGTGCTGGCAGATCAGGGTCTATGTTGTTTGTTCTACTGATTAGTCCTTACAAACTGCATAGACCCAGATCTGCTGGTGCATTATGCGATGGCAGATCTGGGTCTTTGCAGTTGGTACGGTATTATACACGAGTAAAGACGGTACTGTACCTTACAGCTTTTGATTACAATACCACCTTCATATGCTACCTGTCTTCAAGATTACATCAGAAAAAAAACACAAATGTTCAAATAATTGGATACTCCTCTTAAAAGAAATGGCCTGGGGGCCCTATCTGAGCTGTTCTTTCTTTGAGTTTCATGGTTATCACTGTTAGTGTATTCTCAATGAGTCATGTTTCCATGTGGTACCTCCTCTTACATTGAAACACAACCCATGAATATTAAAATATGCCTTTGAAGCTGCTACATTAGTTCTCTTCTGATTCCTCCTGTCTGCTGTGTAAAATATTGCCTCATAAGCCAATGATCTCTCATGAAGGGAAGAAATTGTTTTAGAAAAGTTTAATGGACAGTAAACCCCCTCTTAGATGCCTTTCCCAAAAGAGACCACCCCAGATAAGATCTTATCCTACACCAAAAGAGTAGGGAAATTAGAGCAGTTTTCAGCACTAAAAATCCAAAGTCTGTCTGTGCAATAAGTTTCTTGGGAAATTAGGGCAGTTTTCAGCACTAAAAATCCAAAGCCTACCTGTGCAATAAGTTTCAATGTGTAGAAATTGTGTGCATGTGTAAGGAAATAGTAACATTGTTTCAGACTCCACTGATCTTGATTATATTGAAATGTAAGTTCCTGCATTCTTAAAATAAGTTCATATCTACATATATTGTGTATTTTCATGTGGTGCAACACATTTTTATATAAAAAAGATTTCAGAGGTGCAACTACAGTTACTTCAACCCAAACTGCCAAATATCGGATTAAAATTCTTGTTTGTACAAATAAAGTGCCATTTACAAAAATGTTCATTCAGTAATAAAGTATTATTATTATCATTATTATTATTATTATTATTATTATTATTATTATTATTATTATTATAACATTTCTGTAAAGTGTTGTGCCTAGTTACTATTTAATAGAGAAAACATTTGTTATTAAAATTATCTCCAGTAAATGGCATTTTTGAAACATGAAATTTTGTCATCTGCAGGGTAGGCATAGGATGAACATTTTACTCCTTTCAGAGTTCTCTTTTATGCATGATGATTTTTGTTTCCACCCATCCCCATGTGAGACCAGTGCTCTTTGTGAGCTGTCTCCTCATAGGTGAAATGGTGGTCTCGTATGAGAATCACCACTTGACTACTTTGATGCTGGAAGAGTTGGTCTCTTGTCAGCTATTGACACTAGAGATGGACCACAGTAGATTATTGTTCATCTTCACTTATTACTACCAGGGGTTTAGATGGAAACTTTAAAAGTTTAATCCAGTTCTTGCATTCAAAGTGGCATGTTGCATAATGTGTTTGCCTTTGCTTTTACATCACTTGGGCATAAAGCCAAGTGAGCTTATGGTACAACTCTGCATCCGTTATGTGTGGTCTGTCATTCATCTGTCAACAATAGTTTGTTACCACTCTGGAGTCCATATTTCTGATCCAGTTTCAATCAGACTTGGGCTATATAATAAAAATCTCGGACAAGGTCAATAATGAATGAAAGAATTGCATATTAATGAGGTGATCTTGCATCTGATTGGCCTTCTTACCACTTTAAAAACCATATTTCTGATTCAAGTTTGATCAAACTGAAATATGGGCTTATATCCAGATCTTGGATGGGCTCTGTAATGAGTGAGAGTCACGCATATTAATTAGGTAATCTTGCATCTGGTTGGTTGATCATGTTATTTCTCTGGAGGCCACATTTCTGATCTAGTTTTGATCAAACTTGGAATGCTTACTTAAATCATCAAGATGTTGGACAAGTTCAGTAATGAATTGGATATATGCATCTGATTGACTAAGCTTGTTACCACTGTGGAAGCCATTTTTCAGATTATACAGTGTTGATCAAACTTGAAAGATAGGCTTATATCATCAAGACGATGGATGCATTCGATACTGAGTGAGATCCACCCATACTAATGAGGTCATCTTGCATCTGACTAGCTGACCATGTTGCTACTCTGAAGTCCAGATTTCTGATCAGAGTTTAATCAAACTTGGAATGTATGCTTATATCAATATGATCTTTAACAAGTTACATAATGAGTGAGATACGTACATACTAATGAGTTGATCTTGCATCTCGTTGGCTGAGCTTGTTACCACTCTGGAGACTGTATTTCTGATCCTGTTTTCATCAAGCTTGGAATATATGGTTTTGTCATCAAGATCTTGGACGAATTTGATAATGAGCGAGATACATGCATATTAATGAGGTGATATTGCATCTGCTTGGTTGACTGTGTTACCACTCTAGAGGCCAAATTTCTGATCCAGTTTTGATCAGGCTTGGAATATGTGCTTATGTTATCAGGATCTTCGAAGAGTTAGATTACGCGTGAGAGCCATTCATATTAATGAGGTGATCTTGCATCAGATTGTTACCTCTCTGGAGGCCTTATTTCTGATCTGATTTTAATCAAGCTTGGAATATTTGCTTATATCATCAAGATCTTGAAGTACTTTGATAATGAGTGAGATGCACATATGTTAATGAGGTGATCTTGCATCTGTTTGTCTGAGCTTGTTACCACTTTGGAAGATATATTTGTGATCTGATTTTGTTTCAGATATGGGCTTATATGCATCATAAAGATCATGGATGGATTATATAATGAGCGAGATTCACTCATATTAATAAGATGCCTGTGCATCTGATAGCTGATCTTGTTTCCACTCTAGAAGCCGTAATTCTGATCCAGTTTGATGAAACTTGGAATATGGGCTTATATCAACAAGGTCTTGCATGTTTTCAGTAATAAGTGAGATCCACTCATGTTAATGAGGTGATCTTGCTTCAGATTGATTAAGCTTGTTTCCACTCAAAGCCATTATGCTGATCCAATTTTGATGAAAGTTGGAATATGTGCTTATATCTTGAAGATCTTAGATGAGTTCTATAATGAGCAAGATTCACACATATTAATGAGGTGATCTTCTGTTTGATTGCTTGAGCTTGTTGCCAGTCTGGAAGCCATTTTTTTTAAATTTCTAATGTTGATTGGACTTTAAATATAGGCTTATATGAGCAAGATCTCACATGAGTTCAATAATGTGCAGGATCCATGCATATTAATGAGGTGATATTGCATGTGATTGGCTGAGCTTGATACCACTCTAAAGCCTCTATCCCTGATCCAGTTTTGATCAAACTTGGTAAATAGGCTTAATTCACACAAGATCTTGGATGAATACAGTTATGAGCAAGATATATGCATTGTAATGAGGTGATATTGCATCTGATTGGCTGAGCATGTGAACACTTTAGTTACTGTTTTTTTGACCATATTTTTATCAGACTTGGTAAATAGGCTTATATCACCAATTATATAATGTTTTATTATGAGGAATATGTATCCATAATAATGAGGTGATCTTGCATATGGTTGGCTGAGCTTCTTACCACTTGAGAGACTGTATTTCTGACCTGGTTGTAATCAGACTTGGTAAATAGGCTAATATTTTGAGCTCCACTGGTCATAGACCAGAAGTGCTTATGGGATGATCTGTTGTTGTTAGCATAAGTTTGTAATCGCTACTCCTCCTGAACTACTTGGAAGATTGCCTTGAAACTTTACACACACATTCATCCCATGGTCTAGTTGGTCCTAAAGGAAAAAGGTGATGCTGGAACATCCAATATGGCCACCACAGTGGCCATCTTGAAAATCTTGTTATTGCTATTCCTCCTGAAATGGATCGTCATATCAACATGGGGTTTTCACTAAAAGACTCCTTATGATGTCTAGTTGGTCCTAAATGAAAATGGTGCTGATCTGACATACAATATGGCTGCCACAGTGGCCATCTTGAAAATCTTGTTATTGCTACTCCTTCTGAATGGATGGTCATATCAACATGGGGTTTTCACTAAAAGACTTCTCATAATGTTTGGTTGGTCCTAAATGAAAATGGTGTTGATCTGACATCCAATATGGCTGCCATGGCAGCCATCATGAAATTTTTTTATTGCTCAAGGCTGAGCAAATATTTCATTCATCCACTTGTCCAGGACAAGTGGTTTCAGAAAATTCACTTATCCCACCTACCTTTTCACTTGTCCCAAATTTAAATCACTTGTCAAAATTTGATGAGATGGTTGCACTTTAATCCATAGAAAGAACAAACAAAATAATGTACAACATATTTATTTCGTAAAAGAGTTTAATTTTTCAAAATCATAGGTTGATATTGTAAATTTTGATTTCATCAGACGTTTTAAGTTTTCCATTGTCAAGCTATCTTATATGCACTATTTCTTAGTCTAATACGGTAGCATCAGTACTTCCGTCAGCAAGAATGGAAATGAATTTACTGGAATTCAGACTTTCCCTAACTGCACAGGCCTTGTGAGGTCCAGAACTGTCATGAGGCTTGATTGGTTTAATCCTGAATTTGTCAGTTCCATTGACAAATACACTGGTTGAATATCCAACCTGTGCCAGTTTGGGATATTGTTTGCAATAAAAGCGAAATTTTTTTGGTTCTGAGTCAATGAATTCAAGCCAGGGATAACTATCAACCCAATATGGCTGAAAATTTCTCATTCTCTTAGTAGTCATATTTGACATTTTTTGTTGCCACCAAGTCTGGCTTATGTCTCTTTGGAGAAACAGTTACCTCACACTCAGTGCCAGTCTTATGTTATACCCATCCATGTTCCATTAATTTTCCTTATCCAACTCTTCCTTAATAACTTCCTTAAAAAAATAATTTAGTAAACTCATTTTATCCACATAGTAAATATCACCTTGCTTGACAACTACTTCTACAGTGATCATAACATGCATTTTGTCTTTTAAATATGAACAGAGACAGCTTCTTAATTAGCATAATTGTTTCGCTTCAATGCAATATCAGATGTGGAAGTTAATCCTCTGTATAATAAATTAAAAATTAAAGAATCATCACTGTCATTTAATCAGTTCATAAAGGGAACTGACACTAATGTCGGTAAAGTACCTTGCAATAATTTAATTGGATTGATTCGCTGGATAAAAATCATAGCATGTGTCGTTTGTGAGGATCAGGTCTAAGTAAACACAATTACAAGGAAGCCATTTAAAGCACTGCTAAATTAATCATACCAGCTTTGTTTTGTCTCACGTGTTTTGATTGGCCAATAATTGAGTCGCTTAGCCCAATCAGTTGAGCAGTAATATAATGTGCGCTGCACCAATCTTGAAAATGTTGTTATTGCTATTCCTCCTGAATGGATGGTCATATCAGCATGGGATTTTCACTAAAAGGCTTCTGATGATGTCCACCTGCACCTAAATAAAAATGATGCCAAGCTGACATCCAGTGTTGATGCCATGGCATCCATCTTAAAAATCTTGTTCTCACAACTCTACTTAAACAGAAAGACATATTGACAAGTGGTTTTCACCAGAAGACTTCGTATGATGTCCAGTTGGTCTTAAATGAAAATGGTGCTGATCTGATATCAAGTATGGCCACCATAGTGGCCATCTTGAAAATCTTGTTATTGCTACTCCTGAATGGAATGTCATATCTTGAAAATTTTGTTATCTCTACTCCTCTCCAAATGGATGGCTATATCAACATGGGTTTTCAGCAATAGACTTCTTATGATACCTAGTTGGTGCTAAATTAAAATAGTGCCAGTTGTACATCCAATATGGCTGCCATGATGACTGTATTAAAAAATATTGTTGTCACTACTCCCCCTGAATGGGATGATCATTATGACATGGGGTTTTCACCAAAAGACTACTAATGATGTCTGCTTTGTCCTAAATGAAAACTGTGGCAAGCTGACATCCAGTATGTGTACCACAGCAGCTAATTTGAAAATCTTGTTATTGATGAAGAATATCAGAGGTGGTTTCAACACTCCACAGTTAAATGGAAGAAATGGTCTTATCTCCAATTCCTGGAGATTCTTTTTGCCCAGTAGAGCATCAGTCCCTTCGATGGACTCTTGTTATTATAAGCAAGAGCTGTGCATATTTATGAGGTGTTTTGCATCTGATTGGCTGAGCTTGTCAACACTCTGGAGATTAATTCCAATCAGATTTTGCATCACTTTGGTAAGTAAGTTTATATTATCACTGTCTTAGACAGTGATTGTAATAAGTGACAGATGTACATATTGATGAAATGCCTTGCATCTAAATGGCTGAGCTTGTTGCCTCTGTAGATCTAACGACTAATGTATATTTCTCATCCAATTTCTATAAAACTTGGTAAATTGGTTTATATCATCAGGATCTTGGATGACTTCAGTTATGAGCTAAAGACTGCATACTAATTATGCCTTTATCTTTAGAAAGTACATTTATCATGTTATAGTAAAATAGGTAAATACAACATGATATAAAGTTTAGGATATGGTTTAAATCAGTTGTGTTCTTACACTGTTACATAAGCCTGCTTGATGAAATGATCAACTGTTATGTAAACCAAGTTAGCAATATCCGGCCTCTTTTTTTTTTTTTTTTTTTTTTTTTTTGTTCTGTATCCAGAAGTTTTGGTGATGTTGTGATCAGTCATATCTGTCCATCAGTATGTTGGTATATCCATCTGTCTGTACATCTGACAGTCAGTTCTTTCATCTGAACTCATTCTGTGTTGATTGAAAGAGGTGATCACAATTAGTATGGTGTTTCGTGTGTATTTATCATGTGACCTTGCATCTGACAAGATAGACCCTGATCTGCTAGCATACTATGTGATGGCAGATCATGGTCTATCTTGTAAGCAGCTGGATTTGACTTATATGCAAGAAGTATATATAGTACATTTGTGTTTCATGCATGCCATATATACTCACATGCAAGCCGATACTAATTGCAAAATGCATAGACCCAGATCTGCCTTCGCATAATGCGCCGGCAGATCTGGGTCTATGCAGTTTGTAAGGACTAATCAGTAGAACAAACAACATAGACCCTGATCTGCTGGTGCATTATGCAATGGCAGATCAGGGTCTATGTTGTTTGCATTTGGACCCATCTTAAACATGAGTATACACGGTACTTAATGTTACTCAGGATAACAGTGGTTAAAAAAGGGTAGAGTTATTATGAACATGCAAATGTCAAAAAATTTAATTTGTTTAGCTATATATATATATATATGTTAATATTCACATTTTGGAAATGCTTTCCATATTATAAACAGTCTAGCTTGTTAATGATCATCATTATGGCATTAATTTGATCAAGTATAATTTATCTTCGTTGTATTAATTATATGTAGTGAATGGTAAAGAATGGCATTTATAAATGGATAACCAAAGGCTTGTCATCAGAATTGAATTTGCTATATTTTTATAAATTTAGCTTAAAAAATTGATAAAAGCATTTGAAGTTTTATCATCTTTATTGCTCTTCTATTCATTCGGCTTACACAATTTTTCTTCAGGTACTTACTGATATTACCCTTAAAAAATATTTAATTTTATATAATTTTGGCATCATAGCAGTGTAGATATTTTTCTGAAGAAGAGATCACTTTTTATATGCTTTTATTTTATGTCAATAAAGTGAAACAGTAGAGCATTGTCAAACGTCAGTGCTGGGTGGAAAAAAATGAAGGGGAAAAAATGCTTCAAGTTCTGCACTCTGAGAATTCGTTTCTGTAATTTAAATGTTTTACAAAATTGGAATTTTCAGAATATTGTGCTCTTGAGACTCACAAAAGATGGAATGTACTTTAAATTTTATAGAAAATGAGCATTCCTGTAAGTTTTTCAATAAGTGATTCTTAAAATTCAGGGACACATGGAAACTTTCCAAGTATGCAAAAATGACATTTCCATGAAAAAATATCAAAAATAACTCTCAACCAATTAAAATTGATGGTTGACCAGTTCTGTTAAAATGAAATCAATTCCCAATGTGCAGTATCCTGATTTAGCTTACATACTTAATATCTTAAGCTGTGTCAGACGATAAAATCTTTCTCATCTCATTATTTACATTATTAAAGAAATTAAATTTGTATACAGATTTTATCTTTAGATAAAAAATTTAAAATTTAAGTCGTGGGACCATATTACTAGGTTTACTTAACACTTTTCTTTTAACAATCACCTGAAAAGTGTCTTCCCAGTATTTCTCCAATTCCTTGAAATTATCTAGTTAAAAAGTCAGCACATCCTGAAATAAGTTTTATTTTTCATTTTTAACCAGAAGCATGTGAGCTTTCTCAATAAAAATGTTAAAAGTACCTGGAATGGGTCCAGTTAAAATACTTCTGTAAAGATTAAACCTTGGCAGCTGATCATGTACATGTAGGTATCACTTTAAATTACCTACTGTGTTAAGTAAAATGAAGATTTTAGCTACAACAGCAGGAAGTGTTGAACAGAGCATCACTCACAGTAAATGTGCACTGTATGGAGAAAGTTAAAATGCAGAAGAAATTAATTTTTAAAAAAGAAAACAACCTGTGGTATATTGCAGACAGGGCTTGAAAAATTGTGTATATAGCAGCTCAGGCTAACAGATTTATCCCCTTGTGTGTTATGGGGATGGGGGGAGAGGAAAGGATACAATTACTGCAGGGACAAGGCTTGCCAAGTGCCAAGTCCCTGACATAAAGCATATTCCCCAAGGGTTAGATTTCCCCTATCCTGCCTTCATACAGACACTGAAGAGATGTAGCCACCTGTACCGTCACCTCAATGACGTCAAAGATATATTTAATGTGTAATAACTAATATGAATATCAGTGATGTTAAATAATTATCGTCTAGAGGATGCACACGATCTTATCTACAACTTATATGATAAGCTAGATTTACCTAGCCCAGTGTACATTTTTTTAATATATTCTATCCATCTTCGAAAATCAAAATTCTATGGGGCAAGTCATTTTGTTACTGTTGTTTCAGTTGTCCAGAATATCACTGAAAATATAGTTAAAAAAATGTAATTCCATTTCTTTAATGAAATACAATTTCACTAAAATCGCAATTCTGGTCTATTCAGGATTTTAGGAACATGAAAGTCTAGACATGAAGAAAGGAACATAGTCTTTAAGAGCATTATATATGATTCAGTTATAGTGGTTTTAAATTAGACAAATGTTAATACTATATTGATATACTTGACATCTAGGTAGTGTTGGAGCCAGCTTTTAACACGTGGGATGAAGCTACAGAACAGAGAGATAACACTCCAGAGTATTACCATATATACTCTCATATAATCCTGGTCCAAATGCAAACAACATAGACCCTGATCTGCCTTTACATAATGCACCAGCAGATCAGGGTCTGTGTTGTTTGTTCTACTGATTAGTCATTACAAACTGCATAGACCCAGATCTGCCAGCGCATTATTCGACGGCAGATCTGGGTCTATGCAGTTTGCAGTTGGTAACGGCTTATACGCGAGTATATACGGTAATGCATCTGAGTATTATCTTTTGTTTACTACATATGTTTTACATGTAAGGTACCCAAGTTTACCAATTTTTAGCTTATGGTATGGTCCTTTGTCCATTGTGCATGCTCCATCATGCATTGTCCATCATTCTTATTCCATTCACAGTTTTGTATTTACAACTTCTTAAAAACTGCTGAAGAGGATTTGTCCAAATTTGAAATTTTGATGTTTATCTCTGATGCAAACTGATAATTATTTTGCTATGGAAACAAGCAGTCTGTGAATTTACTCATAATGTAGTGTTTCCTCTAGGCTGAAGAACTAAAAGCGTTTCTGTTGCATTCCAATCAATTTATCTAATTCCTTTACATATTTAATTATGTGCAAGAAATAGATTTCATTTTTAGAAAAACATATTTCTTTTTTTTTAAATATTAAATGTGTGTGAGTGTGTCACCAACATTAACAGACAATGTAGCAAGTATGTGCTGCAAGCATTGCTTTCCTCTCTACAGTTTCAATACATGGGTGAATTTGCATTCACAAGCTGACATTTCAACTACCCAGGTGAGCAACATCAGGCTAACTTGGACTTTTTGTTCCTAAGATTTAAGTGACACCTTTGGAAATCTTATTTGTTGAAGCTGACTTTTACCTGTTAATTTTGACTGCTAGGGAGTACATGTGTAAGTACATGTAAGTATAGACCTAAGTTAAACATCAGTTTCTTTAAAATAGCTATTTTTTATGGAGATCCCCTCCATCAAAAAAAGTGATATAAATTTCTTGTTCATTATTTATCAGTATATGTACTTGCCTCAGTCCGTATAATTAAACATAGCCAGAGAATGTAACATCTGTTTTAGCTCAGTTTGTATTATTTTAGTACACATTTTGATTATCTGGTAAGACTCGTCCTTTTTTATTTTTTTTTGCAGAGTTTTCCGTCAGTCAGACCAGAACCCCAGGGTACAGTCCCTATTGATCTCCCAGAAGGGCCTTATGGAGTCCCTGATAAGTTTCTCCATGGGCAAGTACCAGCACTTGTGTTCGAGTACTTTTGAAAAAAAATTATGGTGCAAATTTGTATAAGAAATTGACTTTCTAAAAACACTGTATTTCATAAATCACAGCTTAGTTTTGAAAAAAATTAAAGGGATTTATCAACAGCATAAATAAGCAGCTGTTGGATCTAATGAGTCTAAAATGGTATTATCATAATGAGGTGCTTGATCCAGTCCAAATGTCTCAAGATACAGTAAAATTCCAATTACCATATATACTCACTTATAAGTCCAGTCGAGCTGCAAACAACATTGACCTTGATCTGCCATGACATAATGTGCCTGCAGATCAAACTGCATATATAGTATATGAATGCCTTTTTTCTGACTTTTTGATCATATGGACTAACAGAATGCAGGTTATCATGTAGGGATTCCTATATTATTCTTAGTTTGTTAAATTTTTTATTCCTATAAATTCGTATATTTTTATGTTTTCCAAGTGGCAAATGTTAAAAATGGCCAATTTATTTTAATACATTTTATCCTTTGAACTACATTTTTGAATTCAAATGTGCATATTGTTATAGCTACTCCTCCTAAACTACCATATATACTCGTATACCAACTGCAAACTGCATAGACCCAGATCTGCCATCGCATAAAGCGCTAGCAGATCTGGGTCTATGCAGTTTATAAGGACTATGCAGTAGAACAAACAACATAGACCCTGATCTGCCGGCGCATTATGTGACGGCAGATCTGGGTCTGTGTTGTTTGCATTTGGAATCTGTTTATACGCGAGTACATACGGTTCTTGGAGGATTGCCATGAAACTTTACACACACATTCATCCCAAGGTCTAGTTGGTCCTAAATGAAAATCGTGCCACTTCAAAATCCAATATGGCCACCTCAGCAGCCATCTTGAAAATCTTATCACTAATCCTCCTGAATGGATGGTCAGATCAACATGGGGTTTTCACTTAAAGACCTCCTATGATATCTAGTTGGTCCTAAATGAAAATAGTGCCGATCTGACATCCAGTATATCCACCATGGCAGCCATCTTGAAAATCTTGTTATTGCTTCTCCTGAATGGAAAGTCATATTGACATGGGCTTTTCACCAGATGGCTTCTTATGATGTCTAGTTGGTCCTAAGGTTCCACTCTAGTAGTTACTAAGTATTTCTGAATGCGGGACAGGAATAAGGAGAAGTTATGTGCATTTGCAACAAGCACAGTGGAGGGAATGTTGGCATACCCCTACTTTCATGTACTATATATAGTTGACAGCTGATTGAAATGACTGCTCCCATGTGCTCAAGAAATGAACCTGAACTAGTCCAGATTAAACTAATTTTAGAAGTTATTAAAATAGGGAAAATGAATTTTGCCAGAGTTGATAATACTAACTTCTGAAAGAGCAATTAATGAATTATAAAATATAATACAAAAATTTAAACAGTTATAGCCTGCTTTTTCCCACTTTACATCTGAAGTCAAGGAAGTGAAAATGACCAAGCAGAGCTAGCAGTCTTTTGAGAGGTGCACATCTGAAGTAAGGCCAAGCTGTATACTCTGTAACCCAAATCACACCCATCAATCATACACCATGGGAAGTAAAAGTTATTTTACAATATCTAAGATATACAGGGTCTTTTTTAAATAGCCAAGATAACCAGCAAGTAAAGCCTGGGAAATTCTTTTTCTTTAAAAATCAAACCCTGTGCAAAGTACAAAACTGTAGAGAGGAATTTATATGAAAATGGTGCTGATCTGATGTCTTGAAATTATTTTTATCGCTACTCCTCCTGAATGGATGGTCATGTCAACATGGGGTTTTCACCAAAAGACTTCTTATGATCTCTAGTTGGTCCTAAATGAAAATGATGCCAATTTGATGTCCATCTTGAAAATCTTGTTCTTGCCACTTCTGAACGAAAAGTAATATTGCCATGGGGTTTTCACCAGAATACTTCTTATGATTGGTTCTAAATAAAATGGGTGCTGCTTGCACATCCATTATGGCTGCCACAATAGTCATCTTGAAAATCTTGTTATTGCTGCTCCTCCTGAATGGATGGTCATATCAACATGGGGTATTTACTAAATGACTTCTTTTGATGTCTAGTTGGTCCTAAATGAAAATGTTGCTGCTCAGACATCCAATATGGCAACCACTGTGGCCATTTTAAAAATCTTGTTATCACTACACTGTACTCCAGAATGAATGGCTGGTCATATTGATATTGTGCTTTCACCAAAGACTTCTTATGATGTCTAGTTGGTCCTAAACTGAAATGTTGCCAACCTGGTATTCAATATAGCCATCATGGCAGCCATCTTGAAAATCTTATTATTGTGACTTTTCCAAAACAAGATATCATATTAACATAGGGTTTCCACCAGAAGACTTCTTATTATGTCTTGTTGGTCTAAAATGATCTTGTGTTGGTCCTAAATGAATTGGTGCCAATCTGACATCCACAGCAGTTTTTAAAAATTTTGTTATTGCTGAAGAATATCAGAGATGGTTTCGACACTCAGCAGTTAAAAGGAAGAAATGGTCTTATCTTTAATTCCTAGAAATTCTTTTTTGGCCAGTAGTGCATCGGTCTCTTTGAGGGACTCGTGTTTTTCATCTATAGGAGCTGTATGTCATTCAAGGTTTGTAATTGCTGTATGTGCAAATTATTTTATTTTGTTCAGTTTTCATATTTTGTTCTTTTGCTGTTTGATAAGAGTCAGTTATACATTGTTAAAAATAATTTGCATCAGGTGAAAATGTATTTCCTAATCCAAAAGTCTTTTCTTCCATGACGGAGTGAAATATGTATTTGTAAGTTTACTTATTACCTTGGAAATAATATTGGTCAAAATTTTTTAGTATCACATTTTTTGTGTATCATTCAAAGTTACATGAAAGGCATCATGTGATAATTTGTTACTGTATGTTACAAGTTTTGTCACCTTTTTGATGTATACTGACATTAAATTCAGTGCATAAAGAACATTAAAAGGAGGATATTGGATTGCTAAGAGAGAATAAGGAGGCCATATTTTCTACTAGTATACACAACAATTGGTGATTTATTTTGCAGTGTAGTTCTCTGAGAAGTTTTCAAATGACTTTGCTGTTTGTATTTGAATTCAGGGGATTTATCATTTTTGATAAGTCTTTAAATTCTCTAAATATTAACATATAATTTCTTTACATGCTTGAGAAAAATCCTATATTTCCTATATTTTTTAAAGAAAATCCTATATTTTTCCTATTTTTTAATTGTAAAAAATTCCTATATTCCTAAATTTTTCACTTAAAAACTGTTTTTGACAGACTGAGTGTATCACCCGAATATATGACATATTCTGTATAAATTTATCAGTTATTTGGACATCCTATTATACAGACAAAATCCATACCTCCTGATGAGTCAAAATAATCAGCATTTTACGATTCCGTTAAAACTCACCATTGACTGTGGACATGGAATGAAAGTACAATTTAGCAATCATTGTCACAAACCAAAGGCAACAATCCATTATGCTTCTTTATCACCCGTGGTTTCCTGTGCTGAGATTTCCTCATTTCTCATGAATATGCATAAACCTGCTTAACCAGTCACTGCAAATGCAAGTAAAATTTTCTTGTCATTGTGACCCATCATAACCTTTCATGTTGTCTGAATGAGCTAATCAAAGTTTCTCTTTCAAACACAGTCTCTTGTCAATTGATAAAACGGGCACTTTCACTGATGTGTAGAAGATTGTTACATGGTGTTGTTGATGCCGTTTTTTTGTTTATGCATACTTATAAAAAAAATGAGGAAATCTCAGCACAGACATCCACAGGTGTTAAAGGAGCATAGCGGATTGTTGTCTGTGCCTTGCGATGATGTCTGGCAATCAGAAATACCTAGAAATAAGGTTAATTTAGCAAAGAACCACTGTATCTCCTTTATAGTGTGGCTTTCATAAACTAAAATTTAGTTCACTTGAGATTGGGCTTATTGAATTTCTATCCAGGTTCCATGTTTTATTCTATTTTTATTCACCACTACCTTTTGAAAAGGCAAATAAGTATTTATATTTACAATGCTACAGATATGTACTGGCCATTACATGCAGATACTTCATGACAAACAACACAATTTAAACTGTACAATTTTATTTGTTCTTATTTTACTGGTGGCGTGGTTGGTACTAGAATATCCAATGTAATCAACAAATTCAGACTCCATGCAAATATCAGCATGTTTGATTACATGTACCATATATACTCACTTATAAGCTGAGTTCATCTGCAAACCACATAGACCCTGATCTGCCATTGCATAATGCACCGGCAGATCAGATGTATGTTGTTTGTTCTACTGATTACTCCTAATAAACTGCATTATCTGGCAACATGTGGAACGAGAGTCATGACATCACAATGGCATCAAAATTTCCAATAGTTTTTTTATTATTTTACTGCCACATATTTGATCATCCACCATGTTAGAAATAACATTACATGTGCTGGTGTGTTAGAAGCATTGATTAATGCTAAATTGTGTATTTCTGCAAGTTTCTTTCTCAAGAAATTGAGTCCCCTTTGTAATTATTTTACCTCAGAAATAGGTTACACTATAAGCCATAAATACTGCACTGAAACTCGACAGACAAATTAAGAAACCTTGAATATTTAAATCTCCAAATTTGTTGCTTTCATTTAAATAAACTCAAACTGAAAATTTTTGACACACCTTTGGCAATTCTTGCAAGCACTAGTACCAACGTGATGTGGCCACACAGATCTGTGAGAACCAAGGGTATCAAACACTAGTACCAATATAATGTGGCCACACAGGACTATGAGAACCAAGGATATCAAGCACTAGTACCAACATGATATGGCCACACAGGACTATGAGAACCAAGGATATCAAGCACTAGTACCAACATGATATGGCCACACAGGACTGTGAGAACCAAGGATATCAAGCACTAGTACCAACATGATATGGCCACACAGGACCATGAAAACCAAGGATATCAAGCACTAGTACCAACATGAAATGGCCACACAGGACTATGAGAACCAAGGATATCAAGCACTAGTACCAACATGATATGGCCACACAGAACTGTGAGAACCAAGGATATCAAGCACTAGTACCAACATGATATGGCCACACAGGACTGTGAGAACCAAGGATATCAAGCACTAGTATCAAAAATGATATGGCCACACAGGACTGTGAGAACCAAGGATATCAAGCACTAGTACCAACATGATATGGCCACACAGGACTATGAGAACCAAAGATATCAAGCACTAGTACCATGATATGGCCACAAAGGACTAGGAGAACCAAGGATATCAAGCACTAGTACCAACATGATATGGCCACACATGACTGTGAGAACCAAGGATATCAAGCACTAGTACCAACATGATATTGCCTCACAGGACTGTGAGAACCAAGGATATCAAGCACTAGTACCAACATGATATGGCCACACAGGACTATGAGAACCAAGGATATCAAGCACTAGTACCAACATGATATGGCCACACAGGACTGTGAGAACCAAGGATATCAAGCACTAGTACCAACATGATATGGCCACACAGGACTATGAGAACCAAGGATATCAAGCACTAGTACCAACATGATTAGGCCACACAGGACTGTGAGAACCAAGGATATCAAGCACTAGTACCAACATGATATTGCCTCACAGGACTGTGAGAACCAAGGATATCAAGCACTAGTACCAACATGATATGGCCACACAGGACTATGAGAAACAAAGAATATCGAGCACGAGTACGAACATGATTAGGCCACACAGGACTGTGAGAACCAAGGATATCAAGCACTAGTATCAAACATGATGTGTCCACACAGGACTGTGAGAACCAAGAGAATCAAGCACTAGTATCAAACATGATGTGGCCACACAGGACTGTGAGAACCAAGGATATTAAGCACTAGTACCAACATAATGTGGCCACACAAGTCTCTGAGAACCAAAGCTATTGAGAACTACTATCAACGTAATGTGGCCACACAGGTCTCTGAGAACTGAGGGTAAATATTGTTGTCAACATCATGATTGTAGGATCAAGTTTCCGGGTTTTGTTTTTTTTTATTCCAAGTAACAAATAAGTAAGAAATTCTTGATTATTTTAGATCTGAGACTCAGACACCTCACGTTTCAGCCACTACTTTGCAATGAGGATAAATGTTCTCAGTAATTACCGTATATACTTGTGTATAGGCTTCGTCCAAATGCAAACAACATAGACCCTGATCTGCCGTCACATAATGCACCAGCAGATCAGGGTCTATGTTGTTTGTTCTACTGATTAGTCCTTACAAACTGCATAGACCCAGATCTGCCGGCACATTATGCGACAGCAGATCTGGGTCTATGCAGTTTGTAGTTGGTATGGGATTATACACGAGTATATATGGTACATGAAACATCATTCTATTTGTTTGTTTATCAACATGTACCCTGCTTACATGTAAGATGTTACTCATCCAGATGTGTTCCTTACTGCAGATTTATCTCCAGTGAGCTTCAGCTTTGTTGTTGCTCTTCTTCTTGTGGATTTCGAAACCTTATTTTTCTGTATGGCATGGGAAAATAATGACATGGCCAGAGAGTGGCTAGTGTTTCTATCATGGTCCTACCTTATAATGCTGTCTATTATTTATATAAATATATATATATATATATATATATATATATATATATATATATATATATATATATATATATATATAATTTTACTACTATATAATGAAATGGGATCCATGACCATACCATCCTTATAAAAGGAACCATGTGTTATGCTAAAGTGTCTTATAGTAGTGAGTACTGTACCTACAGATTGCATCAGATTAAAAAAACTACAATTTTTGTTCTGTATTGTCAGCAATTATTCTTTCAGCTTTTGATGCACCCACCATAAGGTGGAGCATATTGTGTTATGTTGTTGTCTGTCCACCCACGACCAATTTCATTTCCATACTGTTATTTATGATGTTTATATAATATTATAAATATTTTAGCAAATTAAAAATGTTTCTTGACTTTAATATTTGCTCAAACCTTAATGTTATGTATAAGGTTTACATGTTTAACTGTTGTCCTTGAATTAGGTTGTGTACTTAGTATTTGAGTTCAAGGATTGTTTTGGTAAACAAGTTGTTTATTTAATCTGAGGTCAGGGTTGATTTTGTTTACAGTTAAAACTAGAATTTCCTTTAGAGTTGTGTGTTAAAAGTCACATACACCATATAATTTTCTAGAACATTGTGTCATGTGACCTATCTTTATATATAACATGTTTAGTGGACAGTTTTTGGTTTTTGACCTTACCATTAGTCTATAAAGAGTCATTACAGTTGTGAAAAATCATTCCAAATTCAGAGAGAGGAATTATTTAAAATATTCATTGGATTATAAAAGCACTCATAGACTTTTGGATTTTGGATTTTATGTGAACTTATTCAAAGATATTCTGAAGTACTTCATTTTGGCTCATCAGCACATTAAATACTACTGGCACATCAGCACCTTAAAGACTATTGGCATATTCAGCACATTCAAGGATACTGAAATTCATTCGGAACATTCTATATTTAGGACTTGTGATTAGGACACTTAGGATTATTGGATTATTTGGATTTTAATTTACATGACTGTAAGTGTCTTTTGATTTTCATTTTAATTATCTCGAAATAAATTGCTTCTTGATTTTTACTTGTTTTGTTGGTTTCACTTTCTTTCTGTTACATTTTTCTTAGACCATAGAGTCATAACAATACAGTAACTTGAGTTCTTCACCATCTTTAGTTACCAAACTTTGTGGATGGCTTGTACTTGGGGTAAGGAAGAAGCCTTTCAATTTTAGGGTCAAAAGCTCAAAGGTCAAAGTCACTGTGACTGAAACAAGACAAATGGTTTCTGCACAATAACTCAAATTATCCACCATTTACAGTTACCAAACTTGGTGGATGGCTTGCACTTGGGAGAAGACAGAACCATATTGATTTTGAGGTCAAACACTCAAAGGTCATGGTCATTGGCTAAAAGAGGAAAAATGGTTTCTGTACAATATCTTGAGTTCTCCACCATCTACATTTGCAAACTTTGTGAACAGCTTCTACTTGCAGCAAGGAACAACCCAAAAGATTAGGGTCAAAGATACAGAGGTCATGGTCACTGTGACTTAAATAAGAAAAATGGTTTCTGCAAAATAACTTAAGTTATCCACCATCTACAGTTACCAAATATTGTGGATGGTTTGCACTTGGAGCAAGGAAGAACCGTATCAATTTTGGGGCCAAAAGTTCAGAGGTCAAGGTTGCTGTGACTGAAAGAAAAGAAATGGTTTCTGCTCAGTAACATCAGTTCTGCATCACATACCTGGACAAAACTTGGTACATGTAGATAGCTTGCATATGGAGGATTTTTATGTCAAATGCTAAGGTTACTTACTGAAAGAAGAAAAATGGTTTCTGCATAATAACATTAACTACACTTGGGGTAAGGAAGAACCCTATTGACTTTGGGGTCAAAAGGTCAGAAGTCAAGATCACTAAAATAAGAAAAGTGGTTTCTGCACACAGAAAATTAGGTTAACTACATAGAGGGCTATAAACACAGGGCAGGCTTATAATGTGCCATTGATGACAACTCATGTTATTATTTGGTTTTTCAGTAGTACAGATAGTTATAGATACAAAAAATTAGTTTTGTCCATAATTTTGTCTGTACTTTTATTTATTATTTCCTCAGGTATAGAAGTAAGAATAGGTAGAAAGAAAATTCATTCAAATTTTGTAAGTTACCAAAATTTTGTGCAAAATTTTAAATAGAAAAAAAAAGTTCTATTGCCAAAAGTTAAATTTTGTAAATGATTTTTACAGATTTATGCCAGGTGTAAAATTACAGGGTATGTATGTATATATGTATGTACAGGATGTACGTATAGAGTTTAATAGCATGTCAGCACAATACTTGCTATATGATGCCAATTAAAAGGCAAGTTCTAAAAATGTAAAGATAAAGAAATAGTAAAGGAAGTGAAACTTCCTGAGGAAATAGTTTTCAGTAACCACTAGAATGTCTTATTTCCTTTGATATGATTTTGCCTCATCACTAACATTAATCTACAAGTGAAGAGTACTTGATGTGTTAACGGCTTTCTGAAATCTATTAAAATTAAGATCTTTGACTTAATATATTTCAGCATAAGGTCCATTAGTAAGACATAGTCATTACTTGTTGATATAATCCAAGTGATGAATATAGTCTTGCAAACATTGCATAGTAAGACATAGTCATTACTTGTTGATATCATCCAAGTGATGAATATAATCTTGCAAACATTGCATTGTAAGACATAGTCATTACTTGTTCATATCATCCAAGTGATGAATGTAGTCTTGCAAACATTGCATAGTAAGACATAGTCATTACTTGTTGATATAATCCAAGTGATGAATATAGTCTTGCAAACATTGCATAGTAAGACATAGTCATTACTTGTTGATATAATCCAAGTGATGAATATAGTCTTGCAAACATTGCATAGTAAGACATAGTCATTACTTGTTGATATAATCCAAGTGATGAATATAATCTTGCAAACATTGCATAGTCAGACATAGTCATTACTTGTTGATATAATCCAAGTGATGAATATAGTCTTGCAAACATTGCATAGTAAAATATTGGAACTGATCTTGCCCTTAGTTTTGTCTGAATCACAAAACATTGCTATCACATTTCTGTCACGTCGACATTAAGATTCTATGAGACAGTTTTTGAAAGTTACGTATCTTCTACATCAGTTGCTGTAATCAGTTAGAACTTGAGTATAATATTACAGCACTCTTTCATTATAACATTGTCCATGGGAGTCATGGAGTATACCACCTTATAATGAAGTACATTATACATTATAACACTGTCCATGGGAGCCATGGAGTATACCACCTTATAGTGAGACTGTCTTATAATGAAGTACATCATACATTATAACACTGTCTATGGGAGCCATGGAGTATACCACCTTATAATGAAGTACATTATACATTATAACACTGTCCATGGGAGTCATGGAGTATACCACCTTATAGTGAGATTGCCTTATAATGAAGTACATTATACATTATAACACTGTCCATGGGAGTCATAGAGTATACCACCTTATAGTGAGACTGCCTTATAATGAAGTACATTATACATTATACCACTGTCCATGGGAGTCATGGAGTATACCACCTTATAGTGAGATTGCCTCATAATGAAGTACATTATACATTATAACACTGTCCATGGGAGTCATGGAGTATACCACCTTATAATGAAGTATATGATACATTATAACACTGTCCATGGGAGCCATGGAGTATACCACCTTATAATGAAGTACATTATACATGATAACACTGTCCATGGGAGCCATGGAGTATACCACCTTATAGTGAGACTGCCTTATAATGAAGTACATCATACATTATAACACTGTCCATGGGAGCCATGGAGTATACCACCTTATAATGAAGTACATTATACATGATAACACTGTCCATGGGAGCCATGGAGTATACCACCTTATAGTGAGATTGCCTCATAATGAAGTACATTATACATTATAACACTGTCCATGGGAGTCATGGAGTATACCACCTTATAATGAAGTATATGATACATTATAACACTGTCCATGGGAGTCATGGAGTATACCACCTTATAATGAAGTACATTATACATTATAACACTGTCCATGGGAGTCATGGAGTATACCATCTTATAATGAGACTGCCTTATAATGAAGTACATTATACATTATAACACTGTCCGTGGGAGCCATGGAGTATACCACCTTATAATGAAGTACATTATACATTATAACACTGTCCATGGGAGCCATGGAGTATACTGCCTTATACCTGTTGTTTGTTCTGCTGATTAGTCTTTACAAACTGCATAGACCCAGATCTGCCGGTGCATTATGCGATGGCAGATCTGGATCTATGCAGTTTGCAGTTGGTACCAGATTATATGCAAGTATATACGGTAAATGAATCTTTAAACACACATTTTTTACCTAATCAATTAGGGCTATTACAGGTTGTGGGTCATTTAACAAGAAACTGACAAATCAGCACATAAAAAGATATGGAAATATATAAGCTGATCATTACTAACAAGAACTATTAAATCATGGGTACTCTTTTCCAAAAGAGTATTGACAAAATCAATATTGGACACTATATGTAAACATGCACACTGAATTTATCAATAATATGGCACCAAAATCTTTCACAGAAAGAGAGAAGGGGTAGGATCTCTTCAAATGTCATCACACAAATCAAATTCCAAGATCAAGACATATGCAGTAAGCTTCTATGGTTTTTGCTGCTCGATATTTGCATGGTCATGTTTACTATCTACAGTTAAGATATTCTGGCAGAAATGTTGACCTTATTATCTCCAACTTTTGAAATGTTGACCTTATTATCTCCAACTTTAGAAATGTTGACCTTATTATCTCCAACTTTAGAAATGTTGACCTTATTATCTCCAACTTTAGAAATCTCTAAGATCTTGCTTTAGTTTTGCATCTTGTCATTTGATTCTGGAGATGACATAAAGCTTTGTAGATGCAAGTTATGTAATCGTTGATTACATTCTCATTCAATGGGCGCTGATTTTTTTATGATTTCATGGTTGCTAAAACCTCGATTTTTAAGACCCAACAAGACATTATCCATCTTTGCAGACAATAGACCCTCTTTTTACACAAATGGCATATCCATGAATTTAAGCATGTCTGCTTTTGTAAAATCAACACTTAAATGTACAGCTTGAATGAGGTGATCATTACATTATGTGCTCAGTTATCATACACCGGTTCTTTTTCACTATTAGTTTCGGATAGCTTTCCTTGATTTTACCCTTTTTTATTAGCAATCGTACCTCTTTTGGGGGTGGGTAAAAATAATTTTAATTATGTAATACTTACCTGTTGCTGTTGCCAGAGTACCTCCTCATGCTCCACACTGATGTCCCACTAAGTTAGGCTGCATCCTAGAAAAAGACTGGATAGCAATATGCATGGGCAATGTACCTATGGGGTGTCCCTGGGGTGATCCAATGTTCTGTAATCTTCTGGTTCACCAAATGGGAGGATGAATTCTCGTGATACTGGCGGGGTATTTTCCACCCGGAAAAGTACCAGCTATGCAATAGCAACAGGTAAGTATTACATCATTAAAATTAGTTTCCCCCCCCCCCCCCAAAAAAAATACATTTCTGCACAGAAACTCCAGTTCTCCACCATTACAGTTGACTTGCACTTGGGGTAAGGAAAAAAAGCTATCAATTTTGGGCCCAAAAGCTGAAACATCAAGGTCACTTGACTGAAAGAAGAAAAAAAATAGTTTCTGCACAGTAGCTTGAGTTCTCCACCATCAACAGTTTCCAAACTTTGTGGATATCTTGCACTTGGGGTAAGAAAGAACCCCTTTGATTTTGAGGTCAAAGGTCAAGGTCACTGTGACTGAAAGAAGAAAAATTGTTTCCACACAATAACATTAGTTTTCCATCACAGGCCTGGATCAAACTTTGCAGATGGTTTACACTTATGGTAGGGAAGAAGCCTATCAATTTTGGGGGTTAGCAGGTCAAAGATCAAGGTCACTGTGACTGAAAGAAGACACTGTTCCTGCACAAAAATTTCAGTTATCTATATAGAGGACTATTAAACACAGGGCAGACTTAACCTGTGCCATTCATGGCAGACTTAACCTGTGCCATTCATGGCAGACTTAACCTGTGCCATTCATGGCAGACTTAACCTGTGCCATTCATGGCACTCTTGTTAACCTGTGCCATTCATGGCACTCTTGTTAAATGTTCATTCAACTATTATGTTATGGATAATTGGTGACAGATTTCTTTCTCCAATACTTTTCTTTATAATGACCCAAACTAAGGGATAGATATTCAGTTAAGAGTAGCTCTAGAAAATGCACACCATCATTAAGTGATTTTGGATTGTTGAACCCTTAGCTATGTAAAAATAATTTTTTTAAAAGTTAAGTACTGCAGCATTTTTTTATGTAAACATTGTATTTTGCAAAAGCACAAAAATTGATACCCCAAAAATGAATTTGCATTATTTGAGTTTTTAAAAGTTCTTCCGAGTTTTGCTTTGTATATTGTCATGAAGTTCACATGGGGAGGGACTAAAATAAGAAAACTATTAAAGGAAACTAAAAAACAATAAAAGAGAAAGCTGGTCTTACCATATATACTCACAAGTTGGATCCAACAGGAATCTGCACACACCCAGATCTGTCATCTCATAATGTCCCAGCAAATCTGGGTTTATGCAGTTTGTTAGGACTAATCAGTAGAACAAATAACATAGACCCTGATATGCTAGCACATTATGCAATGTCAGATCAGAATCTCTTGTTTGCAATTTGACCAGACATAAAAGCAAGTATATACTGTATCTTAATCTGCAGAAAAAGATACACCATGGCAGATGTATCTTTAGAGAATAAATGTAGTTATTTTTGTTTTCTTGCAGATTTCAAAATGCAAGAAATGGAACAATGCAGGTTCATCCTCTGGAATATTCTGAGAAGCATGTAAGTATAATGCGATGAAACTTCTAAAAACAAAATTGTGTGGATAAAATTCTATGCAATTTTATTCTTAATTGTTTTCACATGACACGAATTTTAAAACATTTATTTATGGTAGATTCAGTTTGGATTTTTTTTTTATATACTCTTTGTATATACAGGACTCAACAGGGAAATCACTCTGAACAGGTGAAATAAGGCTATTGGTTGGTGTATTAAAAGACCTTATAAGAAGCAACAGTGGCTTGTTGGTTTGCATGCCAGACTCACAACCAGAAGGAAATAGGTTCCAATCCTACTATTGGATCAGCGCAGGTCGGCTGCTGTGGTGTTTCCTTGGGCAAAGCACATTATTCCAGTTTCCTTGGCACTAAATACTATAACCTGATTGTTGCTGTGCCATAAAAAAAACATGAAACCAAACCAAAATTAAAAGACCCATGGATACATGTTATGCACAACACCTTTGCTGGTCAAGATGCTAACATTTTTCCACATCTTTGGTGTTGCATTATCATTTGTAAATTAAAAATGTTCGAATCTGTAACTTTTTTTTTGACTTTACCAGACCTAGTCTTATCATTACAAAACTGCATCTTTACTTTTAGTTAATCTAATCAGATTATAGTTAAAACCTAGAGGATAGAAAAACTGTGACTGTAATGTATATACTATCTATAGAACTGGATTAAACACCTGTGTTGAAAGACATAAGACATAAGAAAGAAACTTTATTTAATATAATGATACACCTCTTCCTCAATAACTCACACCCAGATAACTTGAAAACCCACCTATATTGCAGGGTCAGGTGTGGATCCCATTATTTTCTAGAAAATACCAAAAGAATTGGCTCGTAATCATTGAACATGAAGAAAATTGCAATCAAAACTAGTAAATGAAACTTTGATATATTGCTCATTTTATCATCGAAAACGATGTTTGATTCAACATCATGAAATTCGCAAGTTTTAATAAGAAGTCATATATTTTAAGTTTTCTATAAAAAAAAATAAAAAATTCTCATTGCACTGTAAATAGCAATATTTAATGAAATTTTGATCCATGACAATATCAGTAATGACTACTGGTGGCAGCACTGTAAGAAATAAATGCCAATTAAATAAGTTTTGTCAAGTGAAATTCATGTTTTAGTTCTGTTTTTTAATTCAGTTTCAGTGTGACAATTATTCCTAAGGCAATTATAATACAAGTATTAAACCATATAACACACACACATGCATCGTCTTCTCGTTGTCGACATTCAACCAGGATGTCATCCCCTTTTTAAATTTTCAGAGGTTCCTTGGTAACTTGCGCTCTCACTTATACGGCAGTCTCTGTTTTTACACCCCTTTGTGCACGAGTTATCGAGGAAGAGGTGTATATAGAAAAGTAAACATTAGCTCTGTGGAGAAATTTGACAACCAGTCTGCAGTATTTCTCTTATGATAAGACCAGGGTTCAAGCCAAATAAATTTGTTCCAAGTGGGAGGGGGCTTATTATCAGCCTAAGATATCCTTAGTAAGTATCTGCCACAGTTCTGTGAAAGTTGACATAGGCTTATTTTCAGAAATGGGTTTATCATGAGATAAATATGGTACTAAAAAGCACCTAATGAATGGCAGAGATGCTGCCAGAGCGCGCAAATTGGGCAAAATTTGTACTAATTCTCGCACTTGGAAAGCAGTGATGCGCGAGAACTCCCACAAATTAGTTTAAAGTCACACATATAAAAATGTACTCTGCGCAGTATAAAATTTTTATTTAACTTTTAACCCTTAAAATGCTTGTCGTGGCATAAGTCGCGCCACCAGTAGAGGTCTTGTAGCGCTTGTCTCATTATGTGTCTTTTTTTCTGGTAGACAACTGTTTACACATCTGAGTACTTCGGCTTGACATGAACGGTTGTTAAACTAAATTTGATTGGCAAATTAGGCCCCGGAACAAGAATTGTCAAGGTTGAACCTTGCATTTATGAAGGTAGTTTTACAAATGCGTGTTTAAAGTAAGAGCTACTAGAAAGCCCAAAATGGCTGACTCCTAACGTGGTTCATCTTCAGATGACGATTTAGTTAGGCAGATTCTGGCCGATGATAGCAATGATGACAATGATTTTTAAAGTTTTGAAGTATATGAGGTTATTGGAGCCCGGAAAGTATTACCAGAAATACCAGGGAGTAATTTTGAACCCGAAAATAATGTTGAACACGGATATTTATGTGTTAGGTAAATATTGAACTGTGGCTGTTTCCTCCTCCCCCTCATTTTTTTTCTACTCCCACCTTATTTGGTGACAAGGGGGGAGCTCCCCCCTTTCGATACAATCCTGGCAGCATCTCTGGAACAGAGGAATAATTCTAACAACAAAAATTGTAGTACACTAAGACAATGCATCACACATAAAAATAGAGAAAAACTAGGACTAGTTTTAAGACAGAAAATACATCCAAACAAGTCAAAACAGTGCAAAAGGTCTAATTTTTAGATCACCTGGCCTTAAGACCAAGTGAGATTATGGTTTGTCTCCGCATTCTGCATGCATCATTTGACATGTGTCATATGGAAAACCAGTTTTCAACTTATCCAGAACAGTTCAGCCACTTTTGACCAAGCTTGGTAGAAATGTTTCTTAAGACTTACTTTATCAAAATTTTGTCTGCAGTTACTCCCATCATAGCAACCATATGGAAAAAAATTTCATTTTCTAGTGTAGAATGGCTGAGCCATTTTCAATCAAACTTGGTAGGAATTTTTGTTAGGACATGCTCTATCAAAATTATATGCAGGGTGGCTCCCTTCCCTTGCAGTGGTGTGGTTTCTTTAGCAGCTGGGTGGAAACATATTTTGACTTTTTCTCTAGAACAGTTGAGTCAGTTGTGATCACACTTGGTAGAAGTGTTCCTTGGAACATGTTATATCAAAATTATGACTGCAGTGGCTTCCCCAGCAACAGTGAAGCTTCCATAGCAACGATATGAAAAATCTATTTTCAGCTTCTCCAGAACACTGGAGCCAGTTTTGAACAGACTTGGTATGAATGTTTCTTAGGACCTGCTCTATTAAAATTATATTTGAGGTGCCTGCCCTAGCAACAGTGAGGCTTCCTTAAAAACCATATGGAAAAACTTAGTTTTTACTTATAACAATCGAGTCAGTTTCTATCAAATGTGATAGGAATGTTTTTTAGGACTTGCTCTATTAAAAGTTTATCAGATCGGGTGGGAGGTGGCTTCTCTGGCAACAGCGTGGCTTCTTAGCGGCCGGATTGTATCTGCAGTGACTCCATACCAGTAGCATTGCTTTCATAGTAGCCATAAGGAAAATGTATTTTCAACTTCTCCAAAATGGCTGAGCCATTTTTTATAAAACTTTGTACAAATGTTTATTAGGACATACTCTGTTACAATTGTGCTCAGGGTGGCTACCCCAGCAATGGTGTTGCTTCCTTAGCAACTGGGTGGAAAACCTTCAAATTATAGTTATGTCCAGCTGTTATTAATATGAAATAAAATAAAATTATGATCAAACAACTTTCTCTTAAAAACTGTCTTACCATATCAGTCCAGGTGTGATAGGTAGAGTTCTAGCATGAATACCTTACACATTTATAAAAAAGATGCCAATGCACAATCTTGTCCAGTTTAAATTACTCAATGTAGAAACAGATAAACAACATATTAAATACCACCAAGTTCTACTGAATAGCTGGAAATTATCCTGATATGGGTGTCTTTCAACCTAAGGAGACCTGCCTTATTACTATATTTGCCTTTTATACCAGTGAATTACAGGTGAGTGATATAAGACCCACCTGAGCCTCTTGTTTAAGGATAATGAGAGTAGTGGTGGATACAACAAATATTATTAAAATTATCTTTTGAGTTTAGCTTCCTGTCTGGTGTGGAATTTCAGTGTTTTTTATAATCTTTCAAACATAAGCTGCAAATTGCCTTTTCTGAATCTTTCTCATTCTGTAGTGTCTATATTTGTAGTTCCACAGTAAACTGGGACTTAATAAGAACCCTGGATTTTATCATTATCAAATGATTTATTAGGTCATTGAATTGTGAACTGGCTTCACATCCTTACAAGCCTTTAATGCACTCCAATTTCCATATGTAGCCATAATCCAGGGTCTGTCCTGAATGGAGACATTCTTACTAATTACTTGTGCTACTAATATTTACTCTCTACTCAGGCTCTTGTGTTATTCCTGTTCATAGTGACGCTGACCCTCATTATTGTACTAGAAGTACTTGAGTTAATCAAGTAGCAAAGGAAGTGAAACTTCCTGAGGAAATAGTTTCCAGTAACCATTAGAATGTCTTATTTCCTTTGATATGATTTTACCTCATCCCTAACATTAATCTACAAGTGAAGAGTACTTGATGTGTTCATGGTTTTCTGAAATCTATTAAAGTTAAGATCTTTAACTTAATATATTTCAACATAATGTCCCTGGTAAGACATAGTCATTACTTGTTGATATAATCCAAGTGATGAATATAGTCTTGCAAACATTGCATAGTAAAATATTGGAACTGATCTTGCCCTTAGTTTTGTCTGAATCACAAAAACATTGATATCACATTTCTGTTACGTCAACATTAAGATTCTATGAGAAAGTATTTGAAAGTTACATATCTTCTACATCAGTTGCTGTAATCAATTAGAACTTAGGTATAATATTACAGTACTCCCTCATTATAACACTGTCCATGGGAGCCATGGAGTATACCACCTTATAGTGAGACTGCCTTATAATGAAGTACATTATACATGATAACACTGTCCATGGGAGTCATGGAGTATACCACCTTATTGTGAGATTGCCTTATAATGAAGTATATGATACATTATAACACTGTCCATGGGAGTCATGGAGTATACCACCTTATAATGAAGTACATTATACATTATAACACTGTCCATGGGAGCCATGGAGTATACCACCTTATAGTGAGATTGCCTTATAATGAAGTACATTATACATGATAACACTGTCCATGGGAGCCATGGAGTATACTGTCTTATAGTGAGACTGCCTTATAATGATGTACATCTTACATTATAACACTGTCCATGGGAGTCATGGAGTATACCACCTTATAGTGAGACTGCCTTATAATGAAGTACATTATACATTATAACACTGTCCATGGGAGCCATGGAGTATACCACCTTATAGTGAGACTGCCTTATAATGAAGTACATTATACATGATAACACTGTCCATGGGAGTCATGGAGTATACCACCTTATTGTGAGACTGTCTTATAATGAAGTACATTATACATGATAACACTGTCCATGGGAGTCATGGAGTATACCACCTTATAGTGAGACTGTCTTATAATGAAGTACATTATACATTATAACACTGTCCATGGGAGTCATGGAGTATACTACCTTATAGTGAGACTGCCTTATAATGAAGTACATTATACATGATAACACTGTCCATGGGAGTCATGGAGTATACCACCTTATAGTGAGACTGCCTTATAATGAAGTACATTATACATTATAACACTGTCCATGGGAGTCATGGAGTATACCACCTTATAGTGAGACTGCCTTATAATGATGTACATTATACATGATAACACTGTCCATGGGAGTCATGGAGTATACTACCTTATAGTGAGACTGCCTTATAATGAAGTACATTATACATTATAACACTGTCCATGGGAGTCATGGAGTATACTACCTTATAGTGAGACTGCCTTATAATGAAGTACATTATACATGATAACACTGTCCATGGGAGTCATGGAGTATACTACCTTATAGTGAGACTGCCTTATAATGAAGTACATTATACATTATAACACTGTCCATGGGAGTCATGGAGTATACCACCTTATTGTGAGACTGTCTTATAATGAAGTACATTATACATTATAACACTGTCCATGGGAGTCATGGAGTATACCACCTTATAGTGAGACTGCCTTATAATGAAGTACATTATACATGATAACACTGTCCATGGGAGCCATGGAGTATACTGTCTTATAGTGAGACTGCCTTATAATGATGTACATCTTACATTATAACACTGTCCATGGGAGTCATGGAGTATACCACCTTATAGTGAGACTGCCTTATAATGAAGTACATTATACATTATAACACTGTCCATGGGAGCCATGGAGTATACCACCTTATAATGAAGTACATTATACATTATAACACTGTCCATGGGAGCCATGGAGTATACCACCTTATAGTGAGACTGCCTTATAATGAAGTACATTATACATGATAACACTGTCCATGGGAGTCATGGAGTATACCACCTTATAATGAAGTACATTATACATGATAACACTGTCCATGGGAGCCATGGAGTATACCACCTTATAGTCAGATTGCCTTATAATGAAGTACATCATACATTATAACACTGTCCATGGGAGCCATGGAATATACCACCTTATAGTCAGATTGCCTTATAATGAAGTACATTATACATTATAACACTGTCCATGGGAGTCATGGAGTATACCACCTTATAGTGAGACTGCCTTATAATGAAGTACATTATACATTATAACACTGTCCATGGGAGCCATGGAGTATACCACCTTATAATGAAGTACATTATACATTATAACACTGTCCATGGGAGTCATGGAGTATACCACCTTATAGTGAGACTGCCTTATAATGAAGTACATTATACATTATAACACTGTCTATGGGAGCCATGGAGTATACCACCTTATAGTCAGATTGCCTTATAATGAAGTACATTATACATTATAACACTGTCCATGGAAGTCATAGAGTATACTGCATTAAAGTGAGACTGCAATATATGAAGTACATTATACATATAATTTTAGTAATATGTAATAAAATAGGAACTATGTTCATACCCACATTATAACAGGAAATGTGCAATAATGAAGGGCACTATAGTGAAGAAGTGCTGTAGTTACATATTAGTTTAACAGGGTGTACAGAATATTATGTCCATGTTGAACCCCATGCACCATGAGCCAAGTGTACAGAATATTATGTCCATGTTGAACCCCATGTACCATGAGCCAAGTGTAGAGTGTTCAAGACTGTCATAACATTATGTACACACCTGCAAAACTAATGTGTAATGAATTTATTTCATCATAAACCTTAGATAAATTTATTTTCTGAAAGAACAGTATATGAGAATCTCTTAGCTGCCATTGTCAACTAATCACAGTGTGCTGGTTGTAGTATCATCATTGTTTAATTAAAATCTATCATTCTTATGTGGTATTATTTCCACTGATAATAAAACTACACAATAACTCAATTTATATGCAGTAAAATAAAGTCATATATTTTGATCATAAATTAGATATTTGCATTTTAACTTTTGAAGTTGATTCTGTGCATCATCTGGTATACCCATTTATGTATTGTCTTACTTAGACCCCACTTGTAAGTCACATGATCTACTTATAACCTTGTTGGAGTTACAACAATTTTTAATAGAAATACTCAGTTTTGTATCTTGATAATCGACCAGTTTATGTTCCCAGAATTGTATTTATGAGGTAATAAAATGTACCTAAAATTTTTACACTGATATGTTATAATTTTATTTATGAGGTAATATATGCCTAAAATGTTGACACTGATATGTTATAATTTTATTTATGAGGTAATATATGCCTAAAATGTTTACACTGATGTTATAATTTTATTTATGAGGTAATATATGCCTAAAATGTTTACACTGATATGTTATAATTTCCTATATAGCATGCTTAAGAATAAATCTACTTCATTGTAACGTTGTTCACAGGCAAGATGGTGCATTCTACAGAACACTTGTTCTATACTCAAGAACACCACATAAGGACTCATAGAGGAAAAATGTCGTGTTGGGAGATAGGGACCTAATTGGTATGAAAATGTCTGAGCACAAAAATTGATCTGTTCAAATTGTTGACATTTTTATCAGCTATCAATTCACTTGGACCTTAAGTTAGAATCACAGAATGTTTACACATTTTATGTATATATATATATATATATATATATATATATATATATATATATATATATATATATGCCAGATTTCACAAAATTTAGAGACTATGGTGATTTTTATATGCCTGCCATGAGGTGGAACATATGATGTTATAATGTTCATCTGTCCATACATCAGTCTAATTGCCAATTTCATTTCTGCACAATAACTCGAGTAGTTGACAATCCACAGTTACCAAATTTTGCGGTGGCTTGCACTTGGGGTAGGAAGACCCCTTTCAGTTTCAGGGTCAAAAGGTCAATGGTCAAAGTCACTGCAACTGAAAAGAAGAAAAATGGTTTCTACTCAATAACTGGAGTCTTCCACAAACAACAGTTACCAGACCTAGTGGATGGCTTGCAATTAGGGTAAGGAAGAAGATTGTCGATTTCAGTGTTAAAAGATCATGGTCATTGTGATTGAATAAAAATGGTTTCAGCACAATAACTTGCGTTTTCCATCATCTACGGTTACCAAACTTTGTGGATGGTATGCACTTACCGTTAGGAAGAATCTTGCAAATTTATGATTCCAAAGGTCAAGGTCACTGAATGATAGAATAAAAATGGTTTCTGCACAATAACATTAGTTCTAGACCAGCTACCTGGATCAAACATTGTGAATGGGTTGCACTTGGGTAAGGAAGAAGCCTATTGATTTGGGGTTAATAGGTCAAATGCCAAGGTCACTGTGACTGTTAAAAGAAAAATGGTTTCTCCACATTACCGTTAGTTCCATATCACAGACATGGACCAACCTTGTGGATGGCTTACACTTGTGGTAAGGAAGAAGCCTGTTGATTTTGGGATAAAAAGGTCAAAGGTCAAGTACACTGTGATTGGAAGAAGAATAGTGATTTCTAGAGAAAAATTTAAGTTATCTGCATAGGGGACATATTAAACATGGGGCAGGCATATACTATGCCATTCATGGTATTCATGTTTTATTTGGAAGTTTTTAGTCACAGTTCACTTTTTGTACTCAGTTTCTTGACAAGGAGAGGGCTGCAGGATGCTCAATAGTTACAAAAGTATTTGAGCATACAAATTTAACACATGCTCATATGCTCAGAACTCTCAAATGAAGAATCATATTCTGAATCTCATGATTGAGAATAAGTTCTTTGACAGGCCCAAAAAGTTTCAATAATCTAACTGTATTTTTTTTCTTCAACTTCAGTGGGAAGAAAACAAGAGGAAGATGGACTTTACAATGCTGAGAAACACACAAGGACTTCATGCCCCATTAAGACTACAGATGGAATCATTCATTGTTAACAAAGTGAGGCATTCCAGATTGAGTTTATTTTTGAGATTCTATTGTATAATATTGTCATCAATTCCAAAAACAAATGTTAAATCTATGTTTCCACAAGGGAGCAGCTGTGGCATGGTGTGCAGGACTCGTAACCAGACGTGTGTGGGTTCAAATCCTGCCATGACCAAGCCAGGTTTGCCACATTGGTGTGTCTCTAAAAAAGACACTTTATTGATGTGTCTCTAAATAAGACACTTTACTCAAATTGCCTCAGCATAATATAACCTTTCATATGTTGATGTGCCACTAAACACCAACTCAAACCTGTCTCTACAATGAAAATGGCCAGAAGCATTTATTTTATGTCTGAGTCTGTCATAAAATCATGTATGTGTGAACATTTTATTTTGGCCTTGAAATTATCATCATGACCTACAGATATGCAAATCTAGTCATCTTGATTATACAAGATTTGAGCCTACTAGGTCACAAGGCTGAGTAAACTTATGGTATGATCTTTTATCCATCGTAGGTTGTCTGTCATCCATTCACAGTTGCTATCTACATTGTCTGACCAAAAACTGCTTGGCAGAATTTGACCAAATTTGACAGAAAGCATTCTGACATGCAGCTGTTTCAAATTTGTTCAAATGATACCAGTGTGCCATCAAATATGGCCACCATTACTAAAAGTACATTAAAATTTTAACAACTTCTTTGCAAGAATCACACAACAAAATTTGACCAATCTGAAAGAAAGCATCCTTTCATAAGGCTCATTCAGATTTGTTCAGTTTATGCCAAACCACCATCAAATATGGTCACCATTAGTATCAATAGAAAAACCTTTAAACTACTGCTTCTCAGAAACCGCTCAACAGAATTTGACTAAATTTGACAGAAAGCATCCTGGTATGAAGAGCTTTGAAATGATACCAATCCACTAGCAAATATGGCCACCATGACTAAAAATAGAAAAACCTTGAAAGGACTTGTCAAAAACTGATTAACAAAATTTGACCAATTTTGACAGAAAGCATCCTGGCATGAAGGTCTTTCCAATTTGTTAAAATTTTCCTGCGTCACTGTCAAATATGGCTACCATTACTAAACATAGAAAAACCTTTAAATGACTTCTAAAAAGAAACACTAGACAGAATTTGACCAAATTTGATGATGCCAATCTGCAATCAAATAGGACCACTGTTACTAAAATTAGATAAACCTAAAACAACTTCACAGAAACCGATCAAAAGAATTGACCAAAATTTAACAGAAATCATCCTGGTATAAAGGTGATTCAAATTTATTTAAATGATTTAGATCCATCATTAAATATGTCTACCATTACTAAAAATAAAAATAAAACTGTTTATGTGACTTTAAACTGCCCATCAGAATTTAATTTTACTTGACAAAAAACATTCTGGCATGAAAGGTTTTCATATTTGTACAAATTATACCAAATTGCTATTGAATTTGGCCATTGTTATGAAAAATAGAAAATCCTTTGAATGAATTCTCAAAAACCTTTCAACAGAACTTAACCAAATTTGACTGAAAGCATCTTGGAATGAAGGGCTTTTAAGTTTATGCAGATGATGCCAATCTGCTATCAAATATGACTGCTACTACGAAAAACAGAAAAAGTTAATTGAAAAGGCTGCTTAGCAGAATTTGACCAAATTCGACAAGCATTCTAGCTTGAAGGCCATTCACATAGGAATGATGGCAATCCCCCATCAAATATGGTGGTTATTATTAAAAATAGAAAAACATTTACACAACTTTGTCTCTGAGAAATGCTTAACAGAATTTGACTAACTCTTAAGAGGAAGCATGGTGGCATCGATGCTTTTCAATATTTGACAAATAATGTTGATGTGCTATCAAATATGGATGAAGATATAAAACCTGGAGAAACCTTGAAACTGATATTTCCATAACATATGTAGTCAACAGCATTGGAAGAAATATCTACAGAAAGCATCCTTCTGATCCAGATATTTTGGTCAACTGCACTTGCATTTGGCTATTGGGCAAATGTCAGCCAGATGAGCAATCTCAGGCCTATGTAAGCCCCTTGTTCCAAAGTAATACCCCCATCAGCAAAGTCCTAATAGAAGGGCATTGATGTTCTACTGTAGATATACACTTCTGGTATATCTTATGCTTATTTTGGTGCCCAATTTTCTATATTTAATTTTCTCCATGAAATTTCTCACGTTTCAATGTAAATTTAAATGACGGAAATTTCAGTTTAATAGCAGCAATACATTATCCCATCACTATTATATAGCTTATTACTTTTTCGTGTCGAAAAATCTCGTCCGTTTGATGTGAAAACATTCTCCCACTTAAAGTGGAGAATTTGTCAACAAGCCACGTCACACCCGTGCACCTCTCTGTGCCTGCGTGAACATTCATCTTTTTCATGGACGCCATGGCTAATGGTTGTGTCGTAATGAACGTAACCTGAGGAAAATTGTCTGCTGCGGTTTGCAACCACATTTCGGTCCTCCCTTCACCTAAATTCATCTGGGTTACATTTGTCCGTCTCGTCTATATGTGTCTTATGCTGCCCTACGTCAGGGTTTGTTCTAGGAAGAGTCTTTCTAGATTGCCACGTGTACTCTGCCCTTAGAGGGGTTAGGGTACACCATATATTTTCTCTTTTCAGATACAAATTAGCTCACTGTAAGTCTTCTGTGTTCATTACAACGTGACATAGAACAACCGAGATAGGTCCGCAATTAGCAGGCGCATAATTTTACCGTTTTAATAATTCATTTATTATTATTGTTTTGCTAATTCATCAGTTGTATCTTTATTAACTACGCATGACGCGTCGCATGCTTTCCATGTACTTTCTTGAGAACAATAAAGTTTGTCAAGGGAACTAGCTCCTAATCCTTGTTAGGATGAACATGTATATGTATGTTGTTTACCTTTAGTCAATTTCCGCTGTGGTGCATATAGCCCGCTAAAGTATATGCAAACAGAGCCAAGTGAACTGGTAGGTATAGAGTACGCGACATATATAAAAAAGGTGAGTTTTCCATGTGTGGAATTTAAAGGTGAGTTTTACATTGTTATTATTGTATTATATTTCATTAACATTTATTTCAGAATAGAACAATGTCAGCAAAACAGTCTGTAGGAAAGTGTGGCCATGAGAAGGCCCCGTGGGATACACACCCAGACTGTCTTACATGTTCCAAGTGTAAGCGGAAGCATCGCTGCAGCTTCTGCACTAAATGGACAAATGAAACCTGGAATCTTGCTGATTCCAGGCGTACATATAGAGGGCGGAAAAAGATGGTTAAATCCCCCTCATCGTCTGAATTTTCTGGCTTTTCTATTGCAGGCACTCAGACAAAGGGAACGTACTGTAAGAAGACCACTGTAGTTCAGAAGAACATTCCAGGGCCCCAGGAGCCTATGCCAGCCCCCCCGGACATGGTTGAGGTCCCTCCTGTAGGAGGCAGTGAACGTTCCAAGAGTAGATCGCCTCTCCCGGGAAGGGAGAAGACGAACAGGAAGAGTATTGTGTTGCTTCCTTCCACCAGGAAGAAAGTGCACCACTCGTCTAAAGGTAGCGTGTCGCACCTTCCAGAGTGGGAGGTGTTGGACCGCACCAAACACTTCCAGAGTAGCGTGTCGCACCCTCTCGGAAGGGAATAGCTGCACCGCACCTTGGGTAGTGATGAAGACAAACTGACATCTGAGATGTCTTCTGACCGGTGACCGGTCAAGTCACCGATCAGTGTCGGGTGACTGGTCCAGTCACCGGTCAATGTCTTCTGACCGGTCACTGGCCGGTGACTGGTCCGGTCACCGGTCACATCGTCCCGGTGACCGGTCATTCTTTACTGGTCACCAGTCACTGGTCATCTCGTACCGGTCACCGACTTTACACTGATCATCAATCAGAGGCTTCGTGGTACGGAAGGGCCCAGACCAGGGAAGGGGATCGGATCGGTATTCCCCCTTTCCCTATTATACCAATGAATCCGTACGGGATGTGGGGACCAACATCTCATAATAATTGGCCCCTTATGCCCCCTTGGGCTACTGGACCCTGGACTCAGAGTAGAGACGATGCTGCGGCTCGTGTCCCGCCATCGCCTCCTCATTAGGTGGCATCCACTGGTAGAACTCGATGCATAGCATCATCCACGAAAGACAAGCGGTCTCGTCTTTCTCCTGGAACGTCTAGAACACATAGTGCCCCTACTCATCATGACAAACAAGTACGGGAAATGGCACATAGTGCACCTCTGTTACTATCTCCAAAGGACATTGCGATGCCCGGCCACTCTCCTTCTCGGAGTGTTCTAGATAATGATGCATTATCTATCCTCGTCGACTCCGACGAGTTCGAACTAGAAGCAGCTAGACCCACCAGCTCCTCTCAGCCAGAGGAAGTGGAAGAGATCTGGTCTTTTGATACTACCTGCGGATTTGTGCCCGAAACCGTCTGGTACACAGTCCAAGAAGATCCTCTCCATTTTGGAAAAGATCTCTGGGACTCAACAACAATCAGATCTCCTGCTCCTTCCGCATTCCTCAACAATTGAGGAAATATCACAGAGGTTCTCCTCAGGCCAAGACGTCGCTAGACAGCGTAGAGGGTGGGCTGTCCCTGCCTCTACTTTAAGACCTATGGTCTCTGCCTCTAGTTACCGGGTACATTCCGCAAAGTGGCCCATTAAGCCTCCTCAATTGGATGCAGATGCATCTCAAGTGGGTTTGACAAATGGAGCCTGGGCACGCCTTCCTATTAAGACGATCGAGGCCATTGAGCAGAAAGTCCGCCTTCTGATCACCATAACGTCTCATGCAGACCTCTTCTCAGCTACTTCGTTTAGTATGCTGAAGAAGGCCTCGCTGAACCCAGCCGCATTACAGCGTGTGCTGGAAGCTGTTGCCAAGACATCTCGGCATTCACTCTCTATTGCAATGGCCCTATCAGTGGAACTCCTACACATCCGTCGTGATGTTGCACTGGACTCCTCGTGGGTCTTACTTAGCCATAGTAAAGACCTTCTAAGGGCTGCTCCGTTGGAAGCTGAGAGCCTCTTCGGAGGTCTCATCTCCACTGTGGCCTCACAAGATTTGAAGGATCATCAACATAGATCCTTCACAACTGCACCTGGCCCATCACAATCGGCCAGGAAGCGTCCTAATGTGCATCGCCCCCAAGGGCCACCTCCTAAATTCTTTAAACAGGTACAGCCCCAATACAGTGCACAACCTCAAAGGAGACCTGCTCGTCAGTCAGGTCCTAGGCGTGGGTCTAGGCGCCGAGTAGCCCCTAGGAGGATGTTCCCCAACCCACCTTCCTTTCCCAAGGAAAGAGGGGGGGGATGGCCCTAGGGACTCACACCCTCTCCTGCCATCCATTCCTCTCCCAAACATCCCCGTAGGTGGTCGCCTAGGCCTATTTTCAGAGGCTTGGGCAAGTATCACGGACGATGGGTGGGTCCTTTCTCATATAAGTGAGGGTTACGGTATTCAGTTTCGGGAACAACCTCCTCTATCAAGGACCCCCATATTCTTTCATCAAACCAATCTGGTGAAATTAAGGGAAGAGGTAAATACCCTTTTACAAAAAGGGGCAGTCGAGAGGGTCCTGAATGATCAATCTCCCGCATTCTACTCCCGAATCTTCCTGGTCACCAAGAAAAGTGGGAAATTTCGCCTCATTATCGATCTCTCCCCCTTAAACCGGTTTCTTTTGGAGGAACATTTCAAGATGGAGACCACCTCTTCAATCCGAAATGCGATGCGTCCATCGGATTGGGCGGTCTCCATCGACCTTCAGGATGCATATTTACACATCCCGATTTTTCCACCTCATCGGAAATATCTCCGGTTTTGCTTGGACCAGGAAGTCTTCCAATTCCGGGTTCTGCCGTTCGGAATCGCCTCTGCACCCAGAGTTTTCACCCGAGATATGGGAGTAATAGCGTCTTATCTATGAGTACTGGGAACCCCGATTCTCCAATACTTCGACGGCTGGTTAATCCACAACGTTCAGGATCTGTTCCGTTGTTGGTCCACAGTAACTCGGTTGGGTCTCTTACCCAACCTCGAGAAGTCCGAACTGACTCCATCCCAGGACTTCGTTTATGTAGGGATCAACTTCCTTACAAACCAAAACTTAGTCCGGGTTCCCCAGGAGCGTATAGATTGAATCCTGGCACTTTTAGAGACACTACGATTAAAAACCATGTTGTCTGCTCGCCTTTACCTATCCTTACTGGGAACCTTGAACGCTGCTGCAGATCTGGTTCCCTTAGGACGGCTCCATATGCGCCCTCTACAGTTTCTCCTTCTCGCAAGGTGGAAACCACTCAAGGATTCTCTATCAGCTCTGGTCCCTCTAGGACCAGACTTCCATCATCATCTGCGATGGTGGATGAATCGAGACAGATTCCTAACTGGGGTCCCCATGCACGCCCCCGATCCCCACTCCTACCTGTTCGCCGACGCGTCAGATTCCGGTTGGGGTGCTCATCTAGAGCCGGAGGGCATAACCCTTCAGGGTCATTGGACCCTACACGAGTCGTCCCTCCACATAAACAACCTAGAAATGAAAGCTGTCTTTCTAGCGTTACAAGGGTGCGTCGACAGAGTAAGGGGTCGATGTGTCATGGTCTCCTCTGACAACACGTCCGTCGTAGCGTATCTCCGACGTCAAGGAGGCACACATGCCCCTTCTCTTTGCGTGGAGGTCTGGAACCTCCTCCGCTGGGCCACCTCGGAGAACATTTCCCTCCGAGTTCGCCACATCCCAGGGAAAAAGAACATCTTAGCGGACAGTCTGTCCAGGTCAGGCAAATCAGTTCTCACAGAATGGACTCTTCACCGCGAAGTGACCGAGTCCCTTTTCTCACTATGGGGAAGGCCCCTCGTGGACTTGTTTGCAACCAGGCTCAACAACAGACTTCCCTTTTACGTCTCTCCAGTCCCGGACCAGAGAGCTTGGGCAGTGGACACATTCAGCTTCCAGTGGGATCGTCTGTTCGCATACGCCTTCCCACCGTTCCAATTGCTACCCAAAGTTCTGCAAAAAGTAAGAACCTCCACTGCCCGGATCATTCTCATAGCTCCATTATGGCCCCAACGATCGTGGTTCAACGATCTTCTAGATCTATTGATAGATCAACCCAGGTCTCTTTCTCACAGGAGGGATCTTCTGTCACAACACAGGGGTTCCCTCCTACACAACAGCCCACACATTCTCCACCTTCACGCTTGGCTCATCTCAAGCGATCTATCCGCCAGAACAAGTTTTCGGGCCGGGTTGCCAGTTGCATCATTCAGGCCAGGAGAGCTTCTACATCCAAGGTCTATGATGCCAGGTGGAGAATCTTCTGTGATTGGTGCAGTAGGAAACGTGTTGATCCCAGCTGTTCCTCTATAACTGCCATTGCTGATTTCCTTTTGTTCCTTTTCGAGAACAAAAGATGTTCAATATCAACTATCAAGGGCTATAGAGCCGCCATCTCTAACACACTTAAATTCTCTCAGGGCTCAGAAATTGGTTCAGATCTGCACCTTACCGATCTCATTAAGTATTTTGAGCTACAGAGACCTTCCACCTGCTCTCTGACGCCTAGATGGAATCTATCATGTGTTTTATGGTCCTTAACCAAACCCCCTATGAACCATTGAGTGAGGCATCCTTTCAGGACCTCACACTCAAGACTGTATTTTTACTCGCTTTGGCGTCTGTGAGAAGACGTAGCGAGATTCATGCATTGTCTGTTGACACTGGCTGTCTCCGTTTTAATGGCAATTTTGAATCCGTTTCCCTCCTTTGTCAGCCAGGATTTTTAGCCAAAAATCAGTTACCTGTGGTAGCTCCATCACCTATAGAGATCCCCAGTCTCAGTCGAATCTGTGCTGGAGATGATCAAGATAGGCTTTTATGCCCAGTTAGGACACTGTGTTTCTATCTAAATGCTTCAAAAGGGAAAAGAAAGGGCAGGAAACGTATTTTCCTTCCTCTTCCGTTGATATTTCGGCCTCCACTATTTCAAGGTGGATTGTCACCACAATTAAAAGAGCTTACCAGTCCCTTACTGATAGAGACCTCTCCTTTATGAAACTAAAAGCCCATGAGGTTCGAGCCATCGCTGCCTCATGGGCCTATCTAAATCACTCTTCCTTGGAGGACGTCATGAAGGCAGCTTTTTGGCGATCCCATACTACCTTTTCGTCCTTCTACCTCCGCTCATTAGCACATCAAAGCGCAGGCATTTTTTCTCTGGGACCCATAGTTGCGGCACAACATGTGGCCCAGAAGGACTCCAGCAAATAGTAAAGTGGATCTCTCCCTCAAATGGTGAGTAATTTCCATTTTTTTCTCTGTTTTTGATCAGTTTAACATAAGCCTACCCACCTAACTGACCAATTCAGCTATATAATAGTGATGGGATAATGTATTGCTGCTATTAAAATGTAGTTTTTGGGGGGGGTAAAACTAATTTTAATTATGCAATACTTACCCATCACTGTTATCAAATGCCCTCCACCCACCCCGCTCTGATGTCCTGGCGAAAAAGATGAATGTTCGCGCAGGCGCAGAGAGGTGCACGGGTGTGACGTGGCTTGTTGACAAATTCTCCACTTAAAGTGGGAGAATGTTTTCACATCGAACGGACAAGATTTTTCGACACGAAAAAGTAATAAGCTATATAATAGTGATGGGTAAGTATTGCATAATTAAAATTAGTTTTACCCCCCCCAAAAAAAAAAAAAAACACATTTTACAAATTTTTCATATACATGTACATGTACTTAAGATAGTTTTGCTTGAGACTTGATATGGGTACCATCATTAATCTAAATATTCAGACCCTCTAATTTTCTGGATACCATATTTTTAAAATTTGTAATAATTTTCAATAGTGCATCAGATTTTTATTCACCGTGTACATTTAGTAAGCTGATGGAAACAAATTCAAGTTGGAACATAAACTGAGGAATGTTTTACCCATGCTCAAAAACAGGTGATTACATAGATGACCCAGATATTGATACCACTTTGATTGCCCTAATTATAGCGCAAGTTATTCTGGCCCTCTCAGATTTTGTTAATCTTTCTACTGGATGAGAGGGCCAGAGGTAACTAAATTTGACGATTTTTTCATTTCTCAGGGGGAATACCATATTCATGCCACTCTCGCCTTATCCAAACAATTTCTATTCATGAACTGGTATGCATAGAGGGTCTAAATAATTGAACCTTTAGTGCATACTACATTAAGAATCAAACTATACTTCCTTTCCTTTGTAGAGGGCATCACATTTTCAGAACTGAGGCCCATCTGTTTTGTTTACTGTTGCCAGTGTTTTGAATCAGTGGGCGTTAGCATAAAAATGGGATGTCGGTTTTACTGAAAAAGATAACTTATTTGGAAATGTGCATCTATAGTATGTGCTGTAAATGGCATTAAACCCACAAAACCAAACTATAGTATGGGCCCGTTCCATTCTGAATCGTACACCACCTTCGGTCTTCGAAAGTATTTACCTGGGCCAGTTACTATCTAGCTGAGGATTATAGCTGCAGTCTGAATAAAAATGGCATTATAATAAATATCATAATTAGGTACATTTAAAATAGCAAGTAATTTATACATTATTATTATTATAGAAGACAAAAAAACATATACACATGCATGCAGAATAAGTAATAATTAAAATAATAATTAAAATATTCAGATTACAATACTTTTTTCCCAGATCAAAATGAATACAAATAAAAATAGAAATAATATTGTATAATAATGCTGATATTTTTTATCACAATTTTAAAATTAAGAAATTGAATCAGATTGTAAAATAAATAATCTTAATAATAATGATTTACATGTTTATCAGACAGTTACACTATTATATTTAGGAATTATTTGTATTTTCAACATTATCAATAATAATAATAAAAATTATAATGTCTACATTACATGCTCTTTTTAAATGTTAATCAAATTGCTGGGATGCTAAATGCCATGTAAATATGAATTAAATATATTTAGATGGTGAAGACACTTATGTTCATACTGCATTTTTGTGGAATGTTTAACATATGATATAAAATTGATACAAATCTATAATCTAATTATCTGACATTTATGATTTAGAGAATTACATATGATTTAGAGAATTTTGTTAATGTTGTTTTGTATCCACTTATTACAGTCATAGTCATCAATGTAGAAGGCATCTTGTATGGTTATACAGTATAGATCCACATCACAACCATACACTTTTCAATAAAAGTATCAACTATTTGATTTTACATTTCTATCTGTATTTGTATCCATCACTAATTTGGTAAAAAAGTGTAAAAAATATTGTCATCTGAATATTTTAATCATTACTTTAAATGTAGTCTAAACACTAACATTTTAAATGCTACTTAATTATGAATGTTACAAAAATATTATCAAGCCATTGTTATTCATACTGCATTATTTTGAAATGTGTGGCATATAATTAAGAACAAAATGATAACGTCTGTATTCTACTAACATTACATTTTTATGATTCAGATAATTTTTTTCACTGTAGTTTCGTAGCCTTTATTTTATTTTTCTGATTATAGTGGATTGTATTGTGCACGTTTTATACAGTATAAATGTACCGACTTTTAGTTTTACCTGCGCGAGGATCCACGTCGCAACCATGCACCTTACGACGTGTATTAGGCTGTGCTTGTACTATAAATAGCCTTTCTTTAACATTGCACTCACTGTTAACAACTTTATTTGTCCAAATTAAACAAATTTGCGCAGATGGAACTAGGTTTGGTTTGAAATTTTGTAAGGTATAAAGGGATTAAATAATCCTCAGCTAGATATTAACTGGCCCAGGTAAATACTCGAAGACCGAAGGTGGTGTACGATTCAGAATGGAATGGGCCCATACTATAACACAACTAGCCCATGGTGTTCACTGAAAATGGTAGTATATCAACATGAACAAAAACACCAGAACAGCAACCAGTATTCTTTATTTGTAAATGAAAACACCAAAATATTATCGTATAAGTGTTCTTTCTTTGCAAGCAATGATATAATGCAACCTAGTTTAGATTGTCCATTTTCAACCAGCGTTGAACATGCTGGGCACATCTGTACGCTAATAGAGAAATTAATTTTCCAAACAAGATATTCGGGGGGGGGGGGGGGAATGATATATTTCATTTGCACACATATTATCAGGACAATGAGAAAAGTAAAAAAATTTATGTAAACAAAATTGCATATATGACCGTAAATACACATATTGTTATGTGGTCAAGTTGGTTTTATCTGGTTTGATGTACGTATACAGTTATTTTATTTCACCCATACTCGAACATTTGAATTGCATGTGTTGCCTGAAAACAAGTGTTTATTTGTTAAAAAACCCTCCTCTTTGTAGGTTTTTAATATGTACTTAGTAATTGATCATTGAAGTATACCATATATACTCGCATATATGAGTAAGAACTAATCAGTAGAACAAACAACATAGACCCTGATCTGCCAGCACATTATGCGATGGCAGATCAGGGTCTTTGTTGTTTGCATTTGGACCCAGCTGATACACGAGTATACATGGTAATTATTTATACACAGTTTGATGTGTGCAAATGTTTGCCAGAGCACTCAGGAAAGATTTTAGCACTCGGGCTAACTCTTCCTTTGTGCACTGGCAAACATTTGCATTCCATACATCAAGCCATGTATGATACCTAGTTGTATATACGACAGTAATGTATTGGGGAAGCCTATTCTATTAGGAAATGTCTTTAGAACATTTCAGATCTTTAAACTTGTGGTTTGAAATCAAATTGAAAAGATTTAAAATAAGTGGTCAAAATATCTTTATCAGAAAATTTACTGATCATTCTAATGTCTGTACACTTACTTGAGATAGTACAGTTCATGTGGTGTATTTGAAATGGACACATATGCATATACCTAATTAGAACAAAAGAAAGTGCTCAGTCACGAATAGTGGATTCTGTCCTTTAGTTCCATGGACTCATTAACTGAACTGCCAACATAATGGTTGATAAAGTAAAGGATGGTATTTTGGTTCAAAAAGAAATTAAAGAAAAATTTATACTTCAGGAGTATGATGAAGAAATTAGTTTGGGTTATGATCCTTTGTGGATTTGATTTTAGTACTATTATATGAACAAATGTATTTGGAGTGCCCTCAGCACTGAAATGGGCACGGGGTATTTACAGGCTACATCTCTTCCTATAAACATGATGGCTGAAGTGTGACTGGCATGCTTCTGTATGGAGTCATACTATCAACACTTAGTATCCTTGCTAGTGTTTTCCTGATAAAATAGTCACCATCACTGATGTAATTTCCTGACCAGACTTTTTTTTTTCAAAAGTGGTACAGCTTCTATGGGGACAAAATTATTCATTAAAATGGAGGTGGGGTGGAGTGCATCAAGATATACATTCATAAAATGTGAATTAAGAACAAGTGGGGCAGCCATGACTGTCCTAGTTATCCCCTAGTTCAGACTTACCTGCTTAATGTATATACTCATTTATAAATCGGGTCCAACTGCAAACAACATGGACCCATGATCTGCTATTGTATAATGTGCAGGCAGATCAGGGTCTATGTTGTTTGTTCTACTGATTACTCCTAACAAACTGCATAGACTCAGATCTGTCAGCACATTATGTGATGGCAGATTTGGGTCTGTGCACTTTCCAGCTGGACTGGATTTATAAGTAGTATATATGGTACATTGCACAGGTATAAGAATCTTGACCATATGAAAAGCTTGTAATGGAGTGTAGCTCTCCACCATATGTATTTATTTCTACAATACAGTGTTCTCAATAGACAACACTTTCATCACGTTATGCGAATTGTAATCTTTGTATGCCCCACCATGAATATGGAAGGTGCATGTAGTATTATTCATTTGACCGCCAATCTGTCCCTCTATATGTCTGGTTAAGTTCTGTATTTTGAGTAACACATTTATCTAACACATATCAACTTTTGATGTAGTTCGTTGCTTGATATGTTGTTACAATGGTTTTTAGCCTTTCTAACTTTCTTAATTGTTCATCAGATGTATAAGTTGGAGCAGTCTAAATTGATTTACCATGGTAGTCAAGTTTAATTACCACAAATATAATTACATACTTTGAAAATTAATTTCCTAGTATCAGAAAATTTCTTAATTGTAAAATCGTGAATATGACACATTTTTTTTTTTTTTTTTACTAACCCATTCATTTAAATTAATAATGATACTAACAAACATTTTTGATTTTTAGGATTTATATTTCATTTCTCTCTGGAAAAGTTTGGTACATCCTTTATTGCTCTAGAAGTTAATTAGATAATAGCAAATAGTATTTTTTTTTAATTCAAAAGCAGTTAACATGAATTAAGATACTGAATATGGCAATAGCCATTATAAACAGAATTCAAACTTTGAGCGCAGTGATTTCTATCTTCATCTTCACTAGACAGAATGGTCATTGATCCACTTCATTGATGTTGAACAATGTTTATTTATTTGTTGGTCTTTAACAGCACTTTCAACACAATGTTGGCTATGTCATACCAAGGAAATGGAATCTAAGTGCCTTTCTCAAGTGTGGTATCAAACCTGCATCCTTTAGATTACAAGTCCAACACTCACCCAACCAAGCTACCATGGCTTTAAATGTGGAACAGAATGTATCAGTGACTCTTGGCTAGTAAAGTTGTTCTATCATGAGCTTTCAACCAGTCCTAAAAATAGAAACAAAAACCACTGAAAGCCAATTGTTTACAAGAAGTTGCTTGAACCAGTCTTTTATGTGCATGAATATTTGATTGGTTTTGTTAATTACTGTATTTTTTTCATTTTCTAACACATGCCCAGCTGCAACCAGCATAGACTTATATGAGATCTGCTATCCCATAATACACCAGCAAATCCAGTCTAAGCTGTTAATTATGCGATTTCAATGCCGAGTGTTATGAGATGCTGACACAGTCTGTTTCTGCATAGAGAATTTGCAGTTATCAGTCACATGGAAAATGTGACAAAAACTATGCCCCATTTCTCATTGTTTACATCAGGTGGATACGTTTTGGATCTCATCCCTTGAGAATATGTTGACATCATCATGATTAAGACATCATAATGTACATCAAACATTACGCTAAGTTAATATACAACTAAAAAAATTGGATCTTGCAATATTTTTCCTGCCTAATATAAATTTTACTTATGGTTATCTTACAGATACAAGTTGGCATGCTTTTTTTAATTGATACTGATAGCCTGTCTGGCTCCCCAAAATTAGGGGTGCCTCATTTTTGTTTCACTTTGTTTTTTTCAACAGACCCAGGTTTGGCTTTCCATTGCATTGCGATGTAAGCCAAAGAGGGCTGGGTGACCCAGGCTAAATACAGTGGCAGAACGGGGTCTGTGGCATTTGCAGTTGGGTGTACAGTAATATGTTAAACTATATAACATGTGTATAATACACATATAAATGCAGTACGGTAATTTTGATGTCTGAGCAACTCCAATTGTAGCTTTAATTTATTATTCAAAGATGCTTGTGGTCAGTATTTCTTGCACTCAGTGTCATGATATGTTCTGTTCCTATTTAAATCTATTTCATTGCTCTTATTTGCTTCATCCACAATCTGTTTTTAAAATATCTATATATGTATAGACCTGTAGGTGCCCCTTTTTATATGCCTGCCATAAGGCAGAGCATATTATTTGATGATGTCCATACATCCGTCTGTTACCAATTTTTTTTCTGCACAATAACTGGAGCTCTCCACCATATACAGCTAATAGACTTTGTGCATGGCTTGCACTTCAGGCAAGTAAGAAGGCTATCAAATTTTGGGGTCAAGGTGGTTCAGGGTCACTCTGACTGAAAAAGGAAATAATCATATTTATTCCATCACTTGCCAACATTATCAATATAATTTCTTCTATATTTATTTCAGCCACAGAGGCTACCTGGTCTACACTCCTCCAATATTCTGTATGACTCACTGACAGGGAGGGATGAACTCCTAACATTTGAAGACATCCTAAACAGTAAGAAGCCTGATATTCCTATCTTATTTTTCTATTGTACATAACCCAATTATAACCAATATCCAATGGTGAATTGCAAAGACTCTGATCTCTTGTCTGATAATATGCCAACAAATTAGGGTCTAGAGGAATTGCACCAGGTGTCGTATGAAACTGGTTATTGCACAATCATTATTTATTCCTAATTCTTATCTGTACATTTTGAACTGGCAATAGTAACAATGCACAGTGTAAGGTACATATTGTATCTGCAGCTAACAAAAAATGCTGTTGAAAATCAAGAATAAGTTATGATCATGTAGTAATTGGTTCCATGCAACAACTAGTACAGATCCTATATGCCATTTTTCCTTGAATTCATCAGCAAAACAAACAGCTTAGACCCTGACCTAACAGTGTGTTATTAGCTCCTCTGGTCAAAGACCTGGATAGCTTATGAGATGGTCTGTTGTCCATTGTCCATCCATTAGCACAAGTTTGTTATCGCTACTCCTCCTAAACTACTTGGAGGATTGCCATGAAACTTTACACACACATTCATTCCATGGTCTAGTTGGTCCTAAATGAAAACAGTGCCACTCAGACTTCCAATATGGCCACCACAGTGACCATCTTGAAAATCTTGTTATCGCTACTCCTCCATTATGGATGGTCATATCAACATGGGGTTTTCACATAAAGACTTCTTATGATGTTTAGTTGGTCCTAAATGAAAACGTGGCTGATCTTACCTCCAATATGACCACCACAGCTCCTATTTCGAAAATCTTGTCATTTCTACTCCTCCTGAATGGAAAGTTATATTGGCATGGAGTTTTCACCAGAATTCTTATGATGTCTCATTGGTCCTAAATGAAAATGGTACCAATCCGATGGTCAATATAGCCACCACAGCAGCCACCTTGAAAATCTTGTTATTACTACCCCTTCTGAATAGATGGTCATATCAACATGGGTTTTTCTACTAATAATGTCTAGTTAGTTCTAAATGAAAATGGCACTGCTCAGACATCCAATATTGCCACCACAGTGGCCATCTTGAAAACCTTGTTATCACTACTTCTCCTGAATAAATGGTTATGTGAGCATGGGGTTTTCACTGAAAGACTTCTTATGATGTGTAGTTGGTCATAAATGAAAACAGTATTAATCTGATTTCCAATATGACTGCCACGATGGCCATCTTGAAAATCTTATCACTACTTCTCCTGGACAGCTGGACATTTCAGTATTGTGCTTTCACCAAAAGACTTATTATGATGTCTTCGTCTTTAAGATTCTTCTTGCCCTCTGGCAAATGAGACCAATACTTTCTTCTTTCACTTTCTTCTGTCAGTGGCTTCATTTCCGAGTTCTTCCCATGTGTTCCAGCCTATTTCTTTCATTTCCTTCTGTGCCAATTTCTGCCAGTTCAACTTTGGTCTTCCATGTTTCCTTTTCCCTTCTGATTTTCATATCATAGCATTAGTCATTAATCTCTCCTCTGGTCGTCTCAGTGCATGGCCTATCCATATCCAACGCCTTCTTTTTATTTCCTCCATCAGGTTTACGCTGTCTGTAATTCTGCAAAGCTTTTCATTAGAGATCTTGTTTAACCAAAACACCTTCAAAATTTTTCTCAAACATCCATTGTGGAAGCCCCTCAGCTGGCTTTCTTCTTTCTTTAAAGGGCACCAAGTCTCACATCCATACAGCAGAACTGATTTTATGTTTATGTTGTATAACCGTATTTTGATCCTTTTACTATAACATCCCTGTCACAATATCTTTTGTAATTTAATGAATGCTTGCCTGGCTTTGCCAATCCTTTCCTTAATTTTGATGCCTGATTCTCCATTTTGTGACATTATTGATCCCAGGTGGGTGAATGTGTCTACCCATTCAAGCTCCATGGGTTGTGTTGCTCCAGGAATCATCATTGGTACTTCATCCTCACAGTTTATTCTCATCATCTTTGTCTTCTTGCTGCTTATTTTCAATCCTACTTCTATTCCTTTTTCATATAGTTCTTGTGTCTTTTTCTGCATATCATCCTTGTTTTTTTGACACCAGGGCAACATCATCTGCAAAATCTGTCTTTGAACATTCTTCCCTCCTTCCACTTTATCCTGCTGTTTTCCATGATGTTTTCTGTTTCCCTCTGTTTTCTTATGATTTCTAGTTGGCTTTAAATGGAAATGGTGCCAATCTGATATCCAATATAGCCACCATGGCAGCATCTTGAAAATCTTATCATTACTCATCCAAAATGGAAAGTCATATCAACAGGGGGTTTCCACCAGAAGACTTCTTCTTATGATGTCTTTTTGGTCCTAAATGAAAATGGGGCAAATCTGACATCCAATATGTCCACCACGGCAGCTAATTTGAAGATCTTGTTATTGCTGAAGAATATCAGAGATGGTTTCAACAATCAGCAGTTAACAGGAAAATATTGTCTTATCTTGAATACCTGGAAATTCTTTTTGGCCAGTAGAGCATCAGTCCCATCATGGGTCTCTTGTCCAACAACAAATCTTGGTCTGTGGTTCGTGTTCTTAGCTGTATGTTATTGGCAATCTAATGCAGTATACTCCAACCCACTTTAGTAGCATCCCTCCTAAGATTTGAGTCTCATTAATAGAATCCACAGAAGTGTTTTCCTAAAGTTTTCATTTTCAAACTTTGTAAACATCTCCTTGAACATGGTACGAAAGTGCTGTGTTTAAATATACTAGAAAAAAATTCTGCTATATTGTACAGGGGATTAAAAACTTCATGTGAAATCTCAAATTGGATTAAAATCAGCCTCAAAGATCACAAGATACATAAGTAACACTGGTATCTGTGCTAGGAAAGAAACAATATGTCCGAAGAAAAAAAAACACAGCATGGGAAAAATTAACCAAGCAGGGTTTACTTTCTTGTTTCACTAGTGGGATAACTCGAATTGTCATTTACATCCAATATCTGCAGGAATTACTCCCCTTTTGTACAAGCCCCGGCCCAGCCCCTGGTATTTATCAATTTCAACCCAAAAGAAATGGAGATTGGGCATACATTGCCCCCAAAGTTTAAAAATCTTCACCCCAGACTCAATTTTTGTTAAGTGTGAAATTTAAGGTTTAAAATATTTTAAAATGAACATAAAAGTACTACTTTTATAAGAATATACAACTTATTTTTGTGAGTGAACAGGTGTGTAAGTAATTAAATATACTTCAACAATGTAGTAAAATATCAGTTTTGCACTGGTTACTTCCTTAATGATAATTATTAAGGCATAATTGAAAAAAAATCATAATATATACATTATAGGTGTTTTAGATATACAATATGGGTGTCATCAGTAAACATACACTGGTTCCCCTCTTGTAAGGCCACCCCTTCTGACACATGAAAGTGGCCTTATAAGAGGGGTGGCCTTTATAGAGGGGTATCACACAGATATGAGTAATAACTACATATAAAGTATGAAAGGCATAACTAATTTTTATATATTTAATATTTTCATTTAAAAATCATAGGAATAGTATCACATTATGGACTTAATGTGATAAAACTAACATCAATGTTATTTTTTTTTAAATATTAATAATCATCAATCATGTTACATAACCATTTTGTCACTAAAATCTGGGAAGAAACATCTGTTTGTAACTATTCCTGTACATCTGTTGCTTCCGTCTTCCCACTCACTGCAGTTGAATGTATATTGACTGTTTATTTGAATCTTTCTGACATCAGATTTCTCAGTAGTGATCAAATTACTCTCCCTCTTTTTGTTTAGTCAGATTGCTTTCACATTTTGTTCTAAACTAAGAATGTCTGACATTTTTACACTTTTGCAACAAATTATTCCTTCATGTGCAACTTGTAGTTATCACACGAGATGCTCAGTGTTTACAAAGGAGGTGAGCTTGTCACATGATCTGCTTTTTTTATTTTTTTCCCCAGTCTGATACCCGGTTAAGTACATTTCATAATCTCTTAGTGGGAAGTCATAGAGACTAACATACCATTTTACTATCTGGCGACCGGATGTCACGCTGACTTGAGCTGAACAATACTGTGCTTCTGAGTGGTTAGCTTTTGTCATCTTGATAATTATCAGTGGTAATAATAGCCAGTAATTTTCAAAGTGACAAATCCTAATATTTAAGGAACACACAGCAGTAAGGATAATCGGATTACTTACCTCTTTGTATGGATTAAAGTTACTTTATCGGCATGTTGGAACAAATGTCAATGTGTTGAGTTGAGAAATTAACAAATATTGAGATTTCAATCTGTAAAGAAAAATTATGTGGCGGATGGCGTGGTATAAATTTGACAGTTTTTGCACTTAAATGCCAGCTGCTGGTCACGTTAGAGGGGTGGCAATCCTTGAGGGTTACTTTTGAACACAAACTCTTCGGTGCCATGGGATTCTGGCTGTATAAAGCATGTGGCTGCAAAAGGGGGACAACTGTATAGAGAAAGTTTTATGACATAAATAAAAAAAAATTCATTTTAATTGCAAAAGTTTTGTGAGGCAAAAATATCACTCACAGCACTTTCCATAATTATTGTGAGAGCCTTGTGCAGAAGAGAGGTGCAATTCTTCCAGGCATATGTTCACAAAGTTGATGGTCCAAATTGTTTCAGTTTCAAAGTTTGCCTTCATTACACTTTTTCTCCTTTGGTTTTTTTTTTTTGCATTCGTTACATTTTTTCTCCTTTTTTTCCTACAGACCCTGCAGATTCTGAAGTCATGGGACAGCCACATGCCATGATGGAAAAACAGCTGAATATTTTATAGATCAATATTTTAATATAAGCTAATGACTGTCTAAGGGCTGTTCCACGAAAAACTACCCCAGAGGGTTGGAATGCTATGTTTATTTCTTTGTCATGGTAGTGGCGGGGTGACATCCATTTTAATATCATCATTGTGGGGTTTTTTTGGATAAAATTATCTAGCTGGTGCATATATTTTGGTATACTATATTTGATAATAGACTACTTTCTACTGTGATGGCTGTTAAGTTATGCATTCACTATGTGACATGGGCACAGACAACTAATTTAATTCCCATAGAACATACTGTTTGGCTAAATTACTATAATTTTGTGGTAAGACCAGCAATTCATGCTTACATCCTGTAATGATCAAGTTCATAAAGAAGACAAATGCACCAGCCAAACACTCAGATAAGAATTAAGATGACCGAACACAGTGGCGTAACTTCAAATTGTGGGTCCCCCTGCAACCATTCAGAGTGGGCCCCCATCAAATTAATGCAAAGCGGGATTTTGGGCGGTAGTTACGCCACTGACATAACATGTACTATACAGATAAGTGTACTGGAAGTTAACATGCTTCCATCCAAAAGCTATCTATGAAATTGATTGCTGATGTGGGAACTGTATTTCCTGGTTGGTATACTGCATCCATAGTAATATCCTGTAATTTCATGCCACATGGAAGAAGAAAATAGATTTAGAAAGATATAATTTTAATTATATATCATAAATGTACAATACTAATTAAGGCAGTTTATCTCCGACATAGTTTGGTACACTAGCTTGTTGTGCACCATATATCTAATCTTTAAGTACACTGTCATACAATGATTTGATTAGCATTCAAAAGTTAAAGGACAAACTTTGAAATGTAAGAACATATCAGCTGGTCCTGACTTGATTACAGATGTTTGCATGTTGCTGGAGATAAAATTCTGCCTTGATTTTCTACAGTGCAGTATTATGTGTTGGTATTTTGAAGGCAGATTGTAAATTTTAAAAAGTGTTAGTTACTGCAGTAAAATCCACTGATAACTACAGTATCACTTTTAATACTGCATGTACACTAAATGAATACATGCAGAGAGATATAGTTTGTGAAAATACAGGTTGTAGTACAGAGATGTAGTTTGTGAAATACAGATATGTAGTTTGTGAAAATATATCAAGTTCAATATCAAAAGATTTTATTTAAATTCTGATGGTCATGGGTGTTGCCAGAATTGTAATTTTTGACATGGTGCCAATGACAAAATTAAATTTATATTGGTGGTACCTCCAAATGGATCAGCATTCCTACACACTCACACCACCCCCACCACTCCCCCACGGTATTTTTTCCAGGAACAGTCCTAAATCATTATCTTTCATTATCTTTGTCATTCTGTATAACCAGGCTTGAACGAAGTTTTCAAAGAAATATTTCTTGGCAATCCTTATCACACTGGTATTCCATATAATGTCAGTTTATGAAATATAGTACCTTTGTTAACGTTGTTATTTATTATTAATCTTATGTTATGACAACAACTTTTAGAGGACTTGCCTGTTTGTTATAGAAAAAAATTCATTTTCAAAGCAATCACAATAAAATCTTGTTTGCAAGGCATCTTAGTTGAAGATTATCTGATTCTTATCATACTTTTATGTAGGAAATACAGCGGTACCTCGCTTTAAAGCGCTTTATTATAACACAGATTCTCATATAAACACAGTCACATCGGGGTTTCCAACTTTAAGCTTTGCGCGTCCAAAAGACCAATGAACATATGGAATGTCTCTGGGTCCATCATGTATTATATGCAGGGCCGGTTTAAATGCTAGGCAAACTAGAAGTTCGCCTAGGACAGCAAAATTTGGGGGCGGCAGAAAACTGAATGAATAAAAAAGAAAGAGAAATAGCATAAAATAGAAGACAATAAACGTCTAAAAATAGAAAGAGAAAAACAGAAGGAAAGAATAAATGTACAATATTCATTTTCGAAAGTGAATTGTTGGAGGGGGGGGGGGCCGGCCCTGATTATATGTCATCTGACCATCAACAATTGCTTGTTACCACTTTGGAGGCCATATTTCTGATTCATATTCATCGGACTTTGAATATGGGCTTTTATCATCAAGATCTCCATATATTGATGAGATGGTCTTGCATCTGATTGGCTGAGCTTGTTACTACTCTGGAAGACATATTTCTGATCTGATTTTTTATCAGACTTAGAGGTATATATCTGGAAATCTCGCATAAGTTTAATAATGAGAGAGATCCATGCATACTAATAAGGTGATCTTGCATCTGTTTGGCTGAGCTTGTTACCACTCTAAAAAGCATAGCTAGCCCAGGTAGGCTGTCTAGGCATGACATTGGGAAAGGCACTTAGCTCTCATTAATGTTTAGCAAGATAGAGCCAGTCATGCATTGAAAGTGCCATTAAAAACCAGCCTACCAATCAACCATGGTTCTGATTTGATCTAACATATTTTGATGCTAATTGATAGATTAACTTTCATAATAAATGCAGAGATTTTCATGTTTGCCCTTTTGTTTATGCGCCACTCTGACATAGATGGGGCATATAGTGTTACTGTTTGTCTTGTACGTCTGTTTGTCCATCTGTCACATATTGGTGAAGTTTTACATTTTGATCATTTTATTCAGGCACTGTGATGGGACATCTGTGTTCCATCTATTAATTTTAATTTTAGTTATTGACCCATATTTCTGCAGCTACTTAGCTGGCACCCAGCCTAAATTGCAGATATGCTGCCAGGATTTTATCCAAAGAGGGGAGCTCCCCCCTTGTCACCAAAATAAGGGGGGAGTAGAAAGAAAATGAGGAGGAGGGAGTGGCCATTGTTCAGTATTTACCTAACACATAATTATGGTGGCGCTCTCCAGTTTCGTACTTTGCATAGGGTTAGAAATTTAAAGAAAAAGAATTACCCAGGGTTTCCTCACTGGCTGTCCTGGCTATTTAAAAAAGACCTTGTATATCTTAGGCATTGTTAAAGGAACTTTGAATTCCATTTATTTTGGTGTATGATTGATGGTTGAAATTTGGGTTATAGAGTATACAGCTTGGTCTTAATTAAGATGTGCTCTCAAAAAACTGCTAGCTCCGCTTAGTCATTTTCACTTCCTGGACTTCAAAGGTAAATAATAAAAAAAAAGAGCCGATAACTTTTTTTACTTTTTAGATATTTTGTAATTTATTCATAGTACTTTCAGAGGCTGGTATTGTCTGCTCTGGCAAAATTCGTTTCCCTATTTTAATAAATCCTGAAAATAGTGCACTTTTCACTAATTCAGGCTGATTTTTCGAGTACTTTAGAGCTGCCATTTTGTCTGCTTAGATCATGTCCAGTGTCCACAAGTACAATATGTAAAGAAATTTCAGCCATAGTACATGAAAGTAACATAGAGGTATGCCAACATTCTCTCCATTGTGCATGTTGCAAATGCAAAATACTTCATCTTACACCTGTCACTCTCTCAGAAGCATGTATTATCTGTAGAGCGCCCCCTATCCGTCTCTTTCTTTCTTCATGCTCTATTTAAATCAAAATCCTCAAAAGATGTCTCCTTTAGTTGTATAAGCATTAATCTGTTGATCATTTTTGAGCTTAATTTATTCCTTATCTGTGTATGAATATTGTTTGTTGCTGAGAACCCTCTTTCACATATGCATATCTAGCTAAGCCAGCTTGAAGAAGTTGGAAAAATGTTCTTTATGGTTGTTATGTACAATTTTCAGCAGCTCAAAGGTATTGTATTTTGGATATCTCTGCTCCAAAATAATATTTTTCACTAACAAGAGCTCTGCCAAAGTTTCCCTTTCTTGAATCAGTGTTTTGCTGACTACTACATGTATGCCAGATTTCTGATCTGTTCCACAATTTTGTATTGGGGTTTTAAGTCCATCAATGCCATAGTCAGCTTGTTCTGACAGAGTTATTCTGATTAAAAATAAATATCCTTACTTTTTAATTTCTTTTTAGATTTTTATTTATACAATTTATAATAACCCTTAGAGTGTTATATAGTTTTGTAGCACAAGATCCCTCAAGGCAGAATTGTTTGAGAAAAGAAATGAAAAATTGTACGCTACTTTTAAATTGCCTGTACTTTAATTAGGCTTAGTATTCTGTCTTTTTTACATTTAATTTCGAAGGACCCCCTAATAGGGTGTTGACCAGCATGCCGTTTTGTCCATCCAGCATGTACATCGGACTTGTATTCAGCATCATTTTCCGGTTCAAAATTACTCACTGGTATTTTCAGTAACACTTTCCGGGCTAAAATAATCTCATATACTTCAAAACTTTAAAAATCATTGTCATCATCGCTATCATCTGTCAGTATTTGCCGAACAAAATTGTCATCTAAAGATGAACCATGTTGCAAGTCAGCCATTTTGGATTTTCTACAGGATCTTACTTTAAACACGCATTTGTAAAACTTCCTTTATGAATGCAAGGTTAAAACTCGACAATGCTTGTTCCAGGGCCCATTATGCCAATCAAATTTAGTTTAGCAACTGTTCATATCAATGTATAAACAGTTGCCTACTGGAAAAAGACCAATAATGAGAAGCGTTACAAGACTTCTACTGGCGGCACGACTTATGCCCCGACAAGCAGTTTAAGGGTTAAAAGTTAAATAAAAATTGTATACTACTACATTTTTATATGCGTGACTTTAAACTAATTTAATAATAATAATAATGAGGACTTTGTATAGCGCCTAATCTTTAGAAGCTCTAAGCGCTTTACAACATTAGATAACACCTAAAAACATATATATTCATATGATTACAAAAAACAAACACCATGAAATTAGAAAACAAAAAGATGCTGAAAATAGTTAAGGTAAGGAAACATTATTAAGTCTTAAGGTCTATTCTTGCAGTCGAAATAGGTGAGTTTTAAGAGCACTCTTGAATGAGATCACTGTGTCTTTGTGTCTAAGTTCAGTGGACAATTCATTCCACGTTGCTGGGCCCTGGTATGCAAAAGAACGTTGTCCGTATGACTTCATTTTGATAGTGGGAATAATGAGAATACGAATGTCGGAAGAGGAACGTAAGTATCTTGCTGGTGTGTACACATGGGTGAGGTGAAATAGGTATGTTGGACTGGAGCCAGTCAATGAAACGTAGCACAGAGAACACATTTTGTGTTTGATTCTGGATCGAATGGGTAGCCAATGTAGGGTACAGAGCAGGGGGGAGGTGTGCTCTGTTTGTGGAACTCTAAGAATGATCCGAGCAGCTGTGTTTTGAACTTTTTGAAGTTTCTGGGGTAGATACTGAGACGAACCAGATAGAACTAAGTTGCAATAGTCCAGTCTTGAAAGTACTAAGGAACACACAAGTGTTTTAGTGGCATCAACTGAAAGATAATTTCGAATGGAGCTGATGCATCTCAGCTCAAGATATGCAGCCTTGCATATGTTCATGACATGTTGGTGCAATGAGAGAGTACTGTCTAGAGTAACACCTAGGTTTCGTACTGACTGTGTGAATTTAATGTTGGTGTTGCTGATGTTTATTGTTTGAGGTAAAGGATGTGAATGAGAAAGTCTTTCTGTTGTAATCAGAATGGCTTCAGTTTTATCATCATTCATCTGCAGCTTGTTACATGTCATCCATGATTTCACATCGGAAATGCACCTATCTACACCTTGGATGGTAGCATCAACTTCAGTTGGGTGGCTCGATTTGTATATTTGGGTGTCATCAGCGTACATTTGGTGAGACACTGGATGATGATCTATGACACTTGAGAGCGGCTGAGTGTATAGAATGAAGAAAACAGGTCCAACAACAGAACCCTGTGGAACACCAGAACATAGATCAACTGGGCTGGATTGTTTTCCATTTGTGGACACAATTTGTGTCCTGTTGACCAAGTAGGACTTGAATCGTGAATGTCAATACATGCTGGAGACAGTGAAGTAATATATCATGGCCTATTGTGTCAAATGCTGCAGACAAGTCAAGGAGGGTGAGGACTGTAATCTCTCCACTATCCAAAGCAGAGAGAAGGTCGTTAACTACTTTCAGAAGGGTAGTTTCGGTACTGTGGCGAGGGCAATATGCAGACTGTACATTGCTGTTTGAATTCAGATGAGATACAAGTTGGGATAGAACAACTTTTTCTAAGATTTTTGACATGAATGGAAGGTAAGAAACTGGGCGGTAGTTCTTGAAATCGTTATGGTCAAGTGTTGGTTTCTTCAACAGAGGCTTTACAATGGCAGTTTTGAAAAATGATGGGAATTCCCCGGATGAGAGAGAAGTATTAATAACATTGGTTATTGAAGGCAATATTGGATCTAAGCACTCAAGCAGCAGTGATGTCGGAATCGGATCAAGTTCACATGACTTTGGGGCACTCTTCATCATAATTGTATGTACTAAATCCATAGAGACAGGTTCAAATGCTGCTAATGGTTGCCACTGAAATTCTGTATCGCAATTGTATGGCAACGACGAATTTGCGGGAGTTCTCGCACATCACTGCTTCCAAGTGCACAAATTCATACAAATTCATACAAATTTTGCGCGTATCGCGCAGTTGCTCGCCCTGGCAGCATCTCTGAAATTGGCAAGCCAATATCATAGGCCCATAACTAGTTAAATCTCTGTCTCCCGATTAGTTAGTCGGTGACATAATTCACACAATAGTGATGGCACTCCCATAACTAGTTAAATCTCTGTCTCCTGATTAGTTAGTCAGTGACATAATTCACACAACAGTGATGGCACTCCCATAACTGGTCTAATCTCTGTCTCCCGATTAGTTAGTCGGTGACATAATTCACACAACAGTGATGGCACTCCCATAACTGCTAGTTTGTAAACTTACCAATGATGAGCAGTGTTTGGTTGATTGCTTCACATCAACACTGTGCATCGTGGGGTAAAAAGTGGAAATTCTGAACTAAGATGGAGGATGATGGCTATCTGCAGTCTTACAAGCACCAGAAGTGTGATGCATTGGTCAGCAAATGCATCCGTCCATCAAGATTCCAGTTTCAAACTATGGTACAGGTCTGAATTTCGGAATTTTCAAATTTTTATTTTTAAACACCTGTCAGAACTTTGTATTTCCTTAAGAATTTTTGTGAAGGAGTGACAAACATAACAAGTTGCTTTAAGACTTTACTTAGATACATATTAAGTCAGACGTTTTGGGTTTAAAAGTACATGAAATATCTTGATTCTAGTTGGGGGCAAGATACAAGAGATACAAGAAATTTTATTTCACATCAGTAGTCTGGGCAACATATATAAATACTAGCTCTAGACAGACAAGCTATTTTACCATTGTGACAAAAAAAACTACGTATTTTAATGGACTGGTACACAGATTGTACACATGTTCAATAACACAATACAGATCAGAAATATCAGAATGCCAACAGTGACACAAGCTAAAAAGACAAAACAATGATATAATATATACTGATACACATTTGTAAAAAAAAATACATATAGATCATCACAGAAGGCATACATTTTACAATTTTTATAGGAAAAATTACTAGTTTTTTATTAAAATGCAAACAATAGTAAATAATTTAAATAAGCACTAAAGGAACGGGATTTAAACCAAAGAAATTAGTTGCTATAAAGACAATTTGCCATTGACCGCTAAAGAAAATGACACAAAGCACATTTATATTGAGGACCAGGCCATGTCCAAATAAGCCTGTTGAAATCGGTAATGGTTCTAAGTTCTTCAGGCAGAATTACCTGTTGAACTCGTTGAAATCTGGGATGGTTCTCAGTTCTTCAGGCAGGCTGTTCCAGAAGTTTGGGGCATCAGATATAAAAGAAAGCTTACTGTACATTGTGATCTTTACCCTTCGTATTGTTACCAAAGTTTAGGATCTGAGAATATAGTTGCAGTTTTTCATGTGACCAACTTATTCAAGTATTTGGGTGTTTTCTTGTGAAATATCTTATATAATTCAGTTGCCATGTATCTTAATCTACTAATATGTAAAATAGGAGGATTTTCTTAACAGAGAATAATAGGAGCTGTTAAAATCATCAAATACCAGTTTTAGAGTAACTGTATTTTTTTTTCTCCATTTTGTCAGAATTTTGTTTGCTACAGAAGTGCAAAAAGAGGGTAACAATTAAAGTTTGACCTAATAAAGCATTTGTAGATTATTAACTTAATATTAATGGACAATAATGATTGAGATGTTGCAAGACATTGAATTGTCTTGCTGCTTTATGACAGATCTTAGGTATGTGATTGCTCAAATTTAGTTGCGAGTCAATATCTACTCCAAAGAGTTTCATGAAGTCATCGCAGGGTATTTCATGGTTTTCTGTAGCAACATTTTAACAATTTTCTGCATTTTTGCCAAGAACAATGGCTTGGAATTTCTGGTGATTGGCTTGCATGTGAGTATCTTGCTCTCATTTATAAAACAGATTTGAGATTATTTTTATTTTTAAGGTGTTGTTATCAGTGTAATTATACAATGTTGTCATCAGTGTAATTATAGTGTTATCATCAGTGTAATTGTACAGTGTTGTTTGTTTAGTGAATTAGAAAATGCCCTTTATATAGATTTTACATATTTTCGGTTAAACAGGTACCATATATACTCTTGTATAAGCCAGTTCCAAATGCAAACAACATAGACCCTGATCTGCTGTCGCATAATGTGCCAGCAGATCACGGTCCATGTTGTTTGTTCAGCTTATTATTCCTTACAAATTGCATAGACCCAGATCTGCCAACACATTATGCGACGGCAGATCTGGGTCTATGCAGTTTGCAGTTGGTATCGGAATATACACAAGTATAGATGGTAGTTTTCAGTTAGTATGATCGAGTTCTGATCAATGTTATGAACTTTCTTCTTGTCACTGATGAGGCAGTGTGGAAGACTTCAAAGACCTTGGACAGCTCCAGTAGGACTACACCCACATTGGAACCATTGTCCAGAGCAGTCTTCCGCAAGTTTCAGTAGTGACATCCATACCCTTTTCTAAAATCAGATATAAAATTGTGAAAAATATTATCAAAATGCAACTGTGACTGATTACTTAGCAGCCATTCAAAAAGTTTGGAGGTGCATGGTAAAAAACTGTTCTATGGTTGCTCTGATCCAGAGGATCAGATTTTAGTGTAGATTGGGGTTACAGGTGCTTTTTTAAGGTGATCTGGACATTTCCTTTGTTCAGTACAATATTGAAGAGTATGCTGAGCATAAAACTTGTAAACATAATTGGAGAATTTTAGAAGATATGTTGCTAACACCTGTAGATTTCTTTGTATCAAGGACTTGAATAATTTTGAAAATTTGTTCAGGCTCATGAATTTGGACAGCTCTGATTAATAGTATTTTCTGTTTATACTATATTTAGCACCATTTCCTGTAGTTTTCTGATACCTTATAGGACTCAACTCCACCAAAATAATATATTGTGAAGAAGAAAAAAAATATATCAGTAGTATTTGAAAAATCACTTGCCCGTGGAGTATTTTCAGCTGTTTTTCATGATCAGAGTGTCTAACAATATTTTTTTTATCAAGTACTGAAATTGCATAAATACTACTTGTACTTTCTCAAAAATATTCTATTATTATTATTTATTATTTATTACTACTTACACTCCTTGATTTCTAAAATTTCCAGTGGAATATGCCTTGGACTACAAAAGGTTTGCTTCATTGTGCACTACAGTTATAGCCCTTGATATCGAAAATTCCCAGTGGCAATTTAAATTATCAGTGATGCTCAGTAACCATATGACATTGATGTGTATGTGACTTTCATTCAGTAAAATCTGACTTAAAAGACCAGTTATGTGACCTTCATACAGTAAAAAGTGACTTGAAAGTTCAGTCATGTGACCTTCATACAGTAAAATCTGACTTAAAAGTTCAGTCTTGTGACCTGCATACAGTAAAATGTGACTTGAAAGATCAGTCATGTGACCTTCATACAGTAAAATCTGACTTAAAAGTTCAGTCTTGTGACCTGCATACAGTAAAATGTGACTTGAAAGATAAGTCATGTGACCTTCATACAGTAAAATCTGACTTAAAAGACCTGTCATGTGACCTTCATACAGTAACATTTGACTTTGAAGACCATGTCATGTGACCTTCATACAGTAAAATCTGACTTAAAAGATCAGTCATGTGACCTTCATGCAGTAAAATTTTACTTTGAAGACCATGTCATGTGACCTTCATACAGTAAAATCTGACTTAAAAGACCTGTCGTGACCTTCATACAGTAAAATCTGACTTTGAAGACCATGTCATGTGACCTTTATACAGTAAAATCTGACTTTGAAGACCATGTCATGTGACCTTTATACAGTAATATCTGACTTAAAAGACCTGTCATATGACTTTCATACAGTAAAATCTGACTTTGAAGACCATGTCATATGACCTTTATACAGTAATATCTGACTTAAAAGACCTGTCATATGACTTTGATACAGTAAAATCTGACTTTGAAGACCACTGTCATGTGCCCTTCATACAGTAAAATCCGACTTATAAGACCACATTAATGCAACCTTCATACAGTAAAATGTGACTTTGAAGACCACCATCGAGCAACCTTCATACAGTAAAATCCAACTTATAAGACCAGTTTTGGAATATCACCTGTCATAAAAGACCAATTTGTCATGTAAGGGCCTTTTTTTGAGAGATCATCCGTCTTGAGAGACCAAATTTTGCTGGCATATGAGGTGGTTTATCAAGACCGGTTTCATTGTAATCCATACACTGTGAATTCACTATTTTTTGTGGAGTTCCAATTTTCATGGATTTCACAGTTGCTTCAAACCATGAATTTTAAGACCCAATGAACAGTGATCCTTTTGTGAAAACAATTAAGACCACTTTCCAAATTCACATATTTAATTAATAATAATAATTAGCACTTTGTACAGCACCTAATCTTTAGAAGCTCTAAGCGCTTTACAATATTAGATAACACATAAAAACATATATAAAGACATGATTACAAAAACAAGCACCATGAAATTCGAAAACAAAAACATGCTGAAAATAATTCAGGTAAGGAAACATTATTAAGTCTTTAAGTCGGTTCTTGCAGTCGAAATAGGTGAGTTTTAAGAGCACTCTTGAATGAGATCACTGTGTCTTTGTGTCTGAGTTCAATGGGCAATTCATTCCACGCTGCTGGGCCCTAGTATGCAAAAGAACGTCCATATGACTTCGTTTGATAGTGTGAATAATGAGAATACGAATGTCGGAAGAGGAGCGCAAGTATCTTGCTGGTGTGTACACATGGGTGAGATCAGATAGGTATTTTGGACTGGAGCCAGTCAACGAAATGTAGTATAGAGAACAAATTTTGTGTTTGATTCTGGATCGAATGGGTAGCCAGTGTATGGTGCAGAGCAGGGGGAAGGAGTGCTCAGTTCGTGGTACTCTAAGGATGATCCAAGCAGCTGTATTTTAAACTTTTGTAAGTTTCTGGGGTAGATACTGAGACGAACCAGATAGAAGTGAATTACCATAGTCCAGTCCTGAAAGTACTAAGGAACACACAAGTGTTTAGTGGCATCAACTGAAAGATAATTGCAAATGGAGCTGAAGTGTCTCAGCTCCAGATATGCAGCCTTCGTATGTTCATGACATGTTGGTGCAATGAGAGAGTACTGTCAAGAGTAACACCTAGGTTTTGTACTGTGTGAATTTAATGTTGGTGTTGCTGATACTTCTTGTTTGAGGTAAAGGATGTGAATGAGAAAGTCTTTGTGTTGTAATCAGAATGGCTTCAGTTTTATCATCATTCATCTGCAGCTTGTTACATGTCATCCATGACTTCACATGGGAAATGCACCTCTCTACACCTTGGATGGTAGCATCAACTTCAGTTGGGTACCTCGATTTGTATATTTGGGTGTCATCAGCGTGCAATTGATGAGACGCCGGATGACGAACTCTGACACTTGAGAGTGGCTGAGTATACAGAATGAAGAGAATGGGTCCAAGAACAGAACCCTGTAGAACACCAAAACATAGATCAACTGGGCTGGAGTGTTTTCCAATTACAGACACAATTTGTGTCCTGTTGACTAAGTAGGACTTGAACCACAGTAAGGCTCTATCATGAATGTCAATACATGCTGGAGATGGTGAAGTAATATATCATGGTCTCTTGTGTCAAATGATGCAGACAAGTCAAGGAAGGTGAGAACTGTAATCTTTCCACTATCCAAAGCAGAGAGAAGGTCATTAACTACTTCCAGAAGGGTCATTTCTGTACTTTGGCAAGGGCGATATGCAGACTGTACATTGCTAAAAAGACTATTTGAATTCAGATGAGATACAAGTTGGGATAGAACAACTTTTTTCAAGATTTTTGACATGAATGGGGGGTTAGACACTGGGCGGTAGTTCTTTAAATCGTTATAGTCAAGTGTTGCTTTCTTCGGCAGAGGCTTTACAATGGCAGTTTTGAAAAATGATGGGAATTCCCCGGATGAGAGAGAAGTATTAATAACATCAGTTAGTGAAGGCAATATTGAATCTAAGCACTCAAGCAGCAGTGATGTCGGAATCGGATTAAGTTCACATGACTTTGGGGCACTCTTCATCACGATTGTACGTACTAAATCCATAGAGACAGGCTCAAATGCTGTTAAAGGTTGCCATTGAAATTCTGTATCGCAACTGTATAGTGATGATGGCTCAATTAAAATTGTGTTGTCAAGCTTATAATGGTTTGTACTTTGTAACAGAAGAAATTTGCAAACAGATCTGGACATTAGCTTGCTAGTAATCTCAAAGAGCTCTTTGCAGATGGAACTTTCAGTGATCTTAGTACTGTAGTACGCTGATTTCGCTGCATATGGACTATGTTTGTGACATTCTTCTTAGCGGCTTCATAGATCTGCTTATGAATAGTGAGCCTGGTGGAAAGCCAAAGCCTCCCAGCCTTACGGCATTCTATTTTAGCAGTGCGAAGCTGGTCCCTAACACTGCTATACCATGGAGAACACTTTTGAATTGATACTCTGCACTTGGTTGCTGGGACATCTTTGTCAAGCAATGAACACAAGCAGTTATCAAGTTGTTCTGCTGTAGGAGGTAACAAAGTTGTTAGGTTTGCTTGGATGTCATGCATTAGTTTAGTTCTATTTATCATACGGAGGTTTCGCTTAATAGCAAACAAAGATGGAGGGTTAGGGACTGATACATCAAGATGGCATATGATGCAGAGGTGATCTGATGCAAGTTCATGGAACACTAAGGAAGACTGTAGAATATTATCATCAGATCTATGAAGAATCCTGTCTAAAATGTGACCATGTTTATGGGTGGGTTGGCTAACTGACTGTTTGAGGTTGAAAACATGAATGGAATCTAGGAGTTTTGATGTGTATGGGTTTCCATGACAGTCAAAGTGAAAGTTTAAATCTCCAAGAATAATCAGGTTGCCACCTATCGAATTTCCATACTCCAGGAGAGTAGGAAACTGCTCCAAAAAGAGAGATTCAGTCAGCTTGTTTTTTCTACTAGGAGGAGGGCGGTAGAAGCAGACAAAATGGACTGACCTTTGTTCCAGTGTGTGTGTGGTTTGGACCAGTTCAAACGATGTGTGGTCGAAATTGAAGGTTGTAGTGTGGTTAAGACAGTGGATTAGGGAGTTCTTTGCAATGATAGCAATTCCACCTCCGCGGGAATGGCGGGGGAACGACTAGATGGAGTAACCTGGGGGGTGTTTGATCCGCACACTTTGGCTCATCGCCTGATGTTTTTAACCATGTTTCTATCAGGAAAAAGACATAGATATTCTGACCTGACCAACTTACTAATGAAAATGTCATTTTTTGCAAAACCATGAAAATTAATTCCTACAAAAATAATGAATTGACTAGAAATTCTGGGCAAGCCAGTGTCTATTCCCATTTTGAACAGTGTTATGCTCCTATGATTTGTACCTGCCAGTTTTTAGTTTATCAGGCAAAAATTTCATGAGCTTATAATATGCTCCAGAGTTCCTTTTTGCATTTGTCATCTGTCCATCTTTCAACAGTTGCTTTTTTACTTGTCCTCAAAAACTGCTAACTTCAAGTCATTTTATTTAATTTAACTTCTTGGGAACAATTCATAGGATATACACTACCATTGTGTATCCAGGCAACTGTGTGGCTTTCATAAGAACCGTAGAAAACTTTAGGTTTTCAAGATTCTAGAAAGTTTCAGTCACTGTTCAGATTTTTAAACTGGTTGTATGTACAGTTATTTGAGATTTTAATATGTCATCTCTTGAAAGATAATACTTAAACATTAATAAATTTGTGTTAAAACTTACAGCATTTGTAGAAAGTAATGTGCTGTGTACAAGTCAGTATTTGCTTATTCTTTCTAGGTCTATAGTCTTTACGCTTCTTATTGTGTACTGGGAATTAATTAAATGTATAGTCAAACCTCTCAAGTCCAAAAATCCTCGGGAACACCCAAAAAGTTTCATTTTGAGGAGTTTTCTGTTCACTGAGTTAATTTTATTAAAAGAACAAAAAACTTATTACCACAAAAAAAAGTTGTATGGGGATTTCAGTTCAAGGATTGTCGCTTGTGAAAAGTATTATTTAACTTGTTTAAAACTTGACAGTTTTACATAACTCTGGGTCCAACCAATCCAAAATCACTCAACAATTTATAGATTGGTGTGCATTTTCTTGTGCTACTCTGAATTGAATATATATCTCCAAGTAAGGGTCAATGTATGGCAAAAATGACCCTATTGCTAATTGCCTATAAAATAATACCGGAATGATTTTTAAAAACTTCATAAAACTTGCACAGGGTGAAGATCAAATATCAAATACACAAAGAAAAAGGTATGTTGGTAAGTGAATTTTGTAAGTATGACACAGTTAATGAGATTATATTGGTTTTTCACAACATAAAGGCTGCACCTCAGATTGATGGTAGCAGGTCATAAATCACTAAAGATTTATGAATGTTTCATCTACTTTATGTGGACTTTTTTAGTTTCTTTCACAGGACTGTTATTGCAATTATTAGAATTGTATATGGATTTTATTTTTTATTTTTTTTTTGCATTATTTTAATATGATGAGACAACCCTTTCAATTTCTGTCCAATCTCAGAGTTCATACACCTAGGTAACAAGTGATGTTATATCGATTCTGTTGTAATGTTAATAGCACGTCATTTCGAGTTATGTTGTATGCTTTGATTTTACAAAAGCAAACTACCTTAATGAGGTTTCACTCTTGAGAGCTTTCACTGCATTTCTTCCAAAATAATAGACCCAACCTGGAGATCGTAAAACTCAGTCAATCAGAAACAAAATTTCAAAAGTAATAATATTTGTGATTGGTTCAAACAAAATATGGAGCACAAACTCGGGCAGAGTTTTGAAATTTCCAGGCCTGTTTCTTTTCAAAACAACTCGTACATAGGGAAAAATATTGCAAAGTAGTCGAAAATCACTTCTATTCTTAGACTACAAAGGAGAAACTTTGTTGAAGGCATGAATTTAATAATATTTTGGAAAAAAGTAAACTTTTTTTTCCAAGTCAAATATAGACGAAATTGTCAGAATATAAAACAAATTCTAAATTAAACTGAAAATGTTCCAACAACAGTTTACTATAAGCCTTTTATTTATTCACTGAATATATTAACATCTTTACATATATTAACATACAAAAGATTTCTTTACAAAGAATGCTATCATTTCATAGAGTTAAGATTACAAGACAAGAACATACTCTAAACAACTGCAGATGTATCCCTTGTAAGAAAGAATATTTTGCAAGAAAAAGATGAAGATGAAAAAAAAAACTTAGTTGAATTGATACGGTTCTATGTTATACACATGAATATAAAATTAAACAAGAGTCCCTCTAAGGGACTGACACTCAATTGGCTGAAAAGAATTTCCATGAATTCAAGATAAGACCATTTCTTCCTTCTAACAGCTAAGTGTTGAAACCATCTATGATATTCTTCAGCAATAACAAAATTTTCAAGTTAGCTGCTGTGGTAGACATATGGGATGTTATCTTGGTACCATTTTCATTTAGGTTTTTTTGGGTTTTGTGGGGTTCAATGCCATTTTGCAGCATGATAGGCTGTACATGGTGGCCAGTATATTTGGCAAGCTTTCTCACATACCCACGTTGGTCGAGTTGAGACTCGAACTTGCACGGACAGAGGTGAGATGTGTAAGTGATCTGTAAAAGCGAGTACCTTAGACCACTCGGACCCCCTGGACCCCCTTTCATTTAAGACCAACAAGATATCATAAGAAGTCTTTTAGTGGAAACCCCATGTCATTATGACCATCCAGTCAGGAGGAATAGCGATAACAAGATTTTCAAGATGGCCACTGTGGTGGCCATATTGGATGTCCAAGCAGCACCATGTTCATTTTGGACCAACTAGACCATGGGATGAATGTATATGTAAAGTTTCATGGCAATCCTCCAAGTAGTTTAGGAGGAGTAGCTGTAACAAACTTGTGCTAATGGACAGATGGACAACAGACAACAGACCATCGCATAAACTCTTCTGGTCTTGACCAGTAGAGCTAATAAAATGATCCTATTCTAGTATGATGAAAATCTGAGAAGCAAAATGCATGCTAATGATAATGAAAGAAAGAAGTTATGAATTATTTTTGAGGCCCCATTACCGGTAGTTGTTGAGGCTTTAGTGTTTTCTGTCACTTTTTCACAGATCATATTTTCTTCATAACTTTCATTTCTATTGTAATAGTCATAGGTGTAGTTGGCATATTCACTAGTTTCAATGACATAGTTTTCAGTTCTTGTGGCATAGTTTGGAATTCTTTTAGCATAGTAGCCAGGCAGACATATGCAGTCGTTAACAGATGTACTAGCTGTTCCATTAGTCTTGGAATTTTCTGGGCATGGATGGCATTCCATTTGGTCATTCCCTCTGTAATATCCTTCTGGACAAGCTTTAATAATAATAAATGTAATAATGTGAAAAACAGCACCCAAACAAGGAGTATCCTAATACAATGACACATTTTCAATGAATATTGAAATAATATTAATTAATTTAAAATAATGGATTCAATTACCATCATTAAGAAGAAAAAAATGTTTTATTTCTAAAGTACATGTGAAATTAGCATATCAAAGAAATTAAATATATCTTGAACTTATAAGATTAAAATTTACATTCAAATTAATGATTTCCATTTAATCCCTAAGAGACAGAGATGGAATCTAGTTAGGTATAATATTCTAGTAGTCTATGTACAACCGTGCATCTGTTGCCTTTTCTTTCTTGGTATGGATTTTGCAAAAATGTAAGGATGCATTGTTCATACTTTCATGTTTACAGATTTTTTACTTCACTTTTCAGTCTGAGCTAATTGTAATCCAATCCAATTACCTGATTTAGAATGATATTTTATTGGTGAAATAATAACCAGGTAAGACAAATGATGTATAGATTATGTTCCTCAAACACAATAGTTTATCAACTTCTTTAATATTAATGACTTTGTTGTGAAAGTTTGCATACATGCTCTAAAAATACTGCAGAGTCGATACCAAACATTTTGTGGAAACTGGCAACAACAAATAAAATTTAAATAACAGAAAACCTATCCTATAGCAAGATGAATTGGTACGTACTATATAGGCAATATATTCAGGTGTTGGAGTTTGGTCAATGAGGACTAGGACAAACAAGCATTAAGGAACAACTAGTAATTGTCAGTTGGCTTGCAGTCTAAGTGGTCAGCAATTCACTAAGATCATCAGTAAACAGTATTTGATTCACAGTGTTTGAACAAAAAATTAACTCTCACTCTCTCTCTCTCTCTCTCTCTCTCTCTCTCTCTCTCTCTCTCTCTCTCTCTCTCTCAGTGCTGCAAAGCTTGGGACAGCACATACCTTCACAGTCATATCCTTTGGACCTATTTGTGTGCACATAGCCATCTGGACATTCATCTAATAAGCAAAAAGCAAAATAAAAATAAAAGATGAAAAGATATAATTGTTTAGTTAATATTAGAGCCAAAATATAAATTCCTTGAATATAACAATTTAAAGAAAATGCTTTGTAATGCTTGTACAATAAACCCATAATTGTTGATATAATTAGTGACACTGAGAAGTAATGAGTTTGGATTCTGAAAGCATTTCAGATGAATGATTAGTTTTTTCTTTGTGAGAGATTTCAGAATGCGAAGAAGAAAAAAAACTGGAATAAGACAATGGTTTTGGGAATAAAAAGCTACACAATTAAATTAAGAACTTGAATCGTTCCAACAGGAACTAAATATCACTAAGGGAACTGTGTTATTTGGTTCCCAGGTTAATATATTCACATGACAAAACATGAAAAATTCACTCATTTCTTGTTCCTACTGAATAAAAGAGTCATTTAAAGATGACATATCCCCTAGGTGCCCCTATTATGTAAAAACTCCTCTGAAATGTACCCTATGGTCCAGCACTTTTCATTTTTTTTTAAATTTTACTTATGCTAGTACCATGTAATGCACACTTCCAATTTATTTACTACTTGTGCTACATTTTGTCTCCTTGGTAAGATAAAAAAAAGAAAAGATTTAATGTGGATAATTTGAGGTATCAGAAGGCACCTCATCGCAACTTGCTTAACCTGTATACCAAGTTTGGTTGATATAACTTTGACAGTTTCAGAGTTATGCTCCAGAAACACTGATGGACATAGCAACAGCTACATCCCCCACCCTTGTATTAGATGCTGGGAGATAAAGAAACCCCAAAAGTCGGAGTCATGTCGTAAGAGGCAACTATTGAAGGCAGGATACACTTTGTGCATACAGGACTCTACAGGGAAGTCACTCTGAATAAGTGAAATGAGGCTATCGGTGGATTAAAAGACCCTATGAGGTGCCACGGTGTCTCAGTGGTTAGCGTACTGGACTTGTGATCAAAAGAGTGCGAGTTTGAATCCTACCATTGGATCAGCATGCATCGGCTACCATGATGTGTCCTTGGGCAAGACACTTTACTCCAATTGCCTCTGCACTAAATAACCTACTTGCATGGCCGTCATAAGGGGCGGGTATCCAGCCTGGGGGTTGCCAATTCGTGGAATTTGCGGTATTTTTTCCCCGAGTGGGGGGCGCCGAAGGCGACGCTCACCCGGGGCGCCGTTTCTTCCAGTGCAAACTTGTGACGGCCCTGCCTACTTGTGTTGCTGTGATGTAAAACACCAAACCAAACCAACTCCCCCACCCCACAAAAAATGTCCGCTAGGAGACTGAATGATTTGAAGCAGATTTCGTATATAATAAGTTTGTATTTACAGATTATACACGGAAGTAATAGGCATCATGCGTTTTGCTCCAGAAATTAAAGTGTGGATGATGGATGGATGATAAACAGACAAGCCGACAAAAGCATTCAAAATACTGAACATACAGATTTGTGAATAGCAAAAACAAAACGCTTCTACTTCACTAATTTCTAATATGTATGCCAAATTTCACTGAGACTAGTTTACCTGGGAAGCGATAGTGGTTCACTGATGTTGGAAAGCGGAAGAAAACATTACAAATATTTAAACTAAATAATTGTGAACAGCAAACGGCACATCTCAGCCACTAGTATAACTTGTAGTTAGATTCACAGAGATATTTTGAATGGTTTAGGCCCCGGAAATGAAAGTGAATCATAGATGGATGGATAGGCAGATGGATGAAAATGTTAACAAAATATTTAAATTGAAGAACTATGAATATCAAAAGTCACATCTACACCACTAGACCAATTAGAGTATTAGATTTCATTGAGATATCTAAACAACGGTTTTCAAGTTTTGTCCTGGAAATTAAAGTGCAGATAATGGATGTATGGACAGACAAACAGATATGTCTCATTAAAAATATTCAAACTGAAGAACTGTGAATAGAAAAGGCACATCTGGACCATTATTCTAATTTGTATGCCAAATTTCACTGAGATATCTTGAACGGCTTGCTTTGTAGTTATGCTATGGAAGCAACATTGTTAATGATGGATGGATGAATGAACAAATGAATGAAAATGTTAAACAATATTGAAATGGAAAAAATTTTAATAGCAAAAAGCATAGCTTTACTACTAGTCTAATATGTGTACCAAGTTTCACAGAGATATCTTAAACGATTTTGCCCTGGAAATGAAAGTGTGGTTAAATGATAAATGGATGGACAGAAATATGGACACAAACATTAAAAAATATTTAAACTTAAGAACTATGAATAGCAAAAGACATCTTGACCGCTAGTCCAATATGAGGACTAAGTTTCATCCTAAACGGTTCAAGAGTAATGCTCTGGAAATAAAAATGGTTATCAACAGACAGACATAGCAACAGACAGACTGATTAAGCAGACATAGCAACAGACAGACTGATTAAGCAGACATAGCAACAGACAGACTGATTAAGCAGACATAGCAACAGACAGACTGATTAAGCAGACATAGCAACAGACAGACTGATTAAGCAGACATAGCAACAGACTGATCAAGCAGACATAGCAACAGACAGACTGATCAAGCAGACATAGCAACAGACAGACTGATCAAGCAGACATAGCAACAGACAGACTGATCAAGCAGACATAGCAACAGACAGACTGATCAAGCAGACATAGCAACAGACAGACTGATCAAGCAGACATAGCAACAGGCAGACTGATCAAGCAGACATAGCAACAGACAGACTGATCAAGCAGTCATAGCAACAGACAGACTGATCAAGCAGACATATCAACAGACAGACTGATCAAGCAGACATAGCAACAGACAGACTGATCAAGCAGACATATCAACAGACAGACTGATCAAGCAGACATAGCAACAGACAGACTGATCAAGCAGACATAGCAACAGACAGATTGATCAAGCAGACATAGCAACAGACAGATTGATCAAGCAGACATAGCAACAGACAGACTGATCAAGTAGACATAGCAACAGACAGACTGATCAAGCAGACATAGCAACAGACACTGATCAAGCAGACATATCAACAGACAGACTGATCAAGCAGACATATCAACAGACAGACTGATTAAGCAGACATAGCAACAGACAGACTGATCAAGTAGACATAGCAACAGACAGACTGATCAAGCAGACATAGCAACAGACAAACTGATTAAGAAGACATAGCAACAGACAGACTGATCAAGCAGACATAGCAACAGACAGACTGATTAAGAAGACATATCAACAGACAGACTGATCAAGCAGACATATCAACAGACAGACTGATTAAGAAGACATAGCAACAGACAGACTGATTAAGCAGACATAGCAACAGACAGACTGATCAAGCAGACATATCAACAGACAGACTGATTAAGCAGACATAGCAACAGACATACTGATTAAGCAGACATAGCAACAGACAGACTGATTAAGAAGACATAGCAACAGACAGACTGATTAAGCAGACATAGCAACAGGCAGACTGATCAAGCAGACATAGCAACATACAGACTGATTAAGAAGACATAGCAACAGACATACTGATTAAGCAGACATAGCAACAGACAGACTGATTAAGCAGACATATCAGCAGAGTGATTAAGAAGACATAGCAACAGACAGACTGATTAAGCAGACATATCAACAGATATATCTTCCAGTATTACATAAGGGGGAGATACAAATTTGTACAGCTGATGACTAGTGCTTCAACTTTCATTTATGGATTCTAAGGAAACATTCCTACTTAAAACATGTTTATGATTTTTCATAGTGACTAATTTGTTGCTATAACAAATTTTGGCATCTAAGAACATGCTAGAGCACCTGGATCTACTCGGTCATTTTTGATATATTTATTTTAATATACTTGTTCCATGTGCTTCAATATTTTTAATATTATTTATCATTACAATGCCAGTTCATGCATTTTGGATATTGTACGTTTCGTCCATTTATTTAACTTTTCTGGTGTGTGACACCTTGAATTAATTATAGGTATGCATAATGTAAGGAAATACGTTATAAAAAAAGGCACTAGCTTAAATACTTACAGTTAACTATGAGCTCTATGTCTACTGTAGCATTCTGATCTCGGGTGTAAGCGTGGAGGGTGTAGATTCCTGCCATGTTTCTGGTGGATTTCATGAAACCAAGGCCAACGGCATAGTCATTTACACTGAAACAAAATAATGCAGTCTAATTAAAATAATTAAAATCAAGATATTCTCATAATAAGTAGATCTGACGGGCACTGAGAAAGCTTTTTGCTCTGCCAACTATTGGAATTCCCAATCCACTTACTTTTAGTTCAACTGGTCATAGACCAAAGAGCTTATGTAATAACATGTTGTCCGTCGTCCATCATCCATAGTCTGTCATCCATCCATTAGCACAAGTTTGTTATCGCTACTCCTCCTAACTACTTGGAAGATTACCATGAAACTTTAAACAAACATACATTCATACATTCATCTCAAGGTCAAGTTGGTCTTAAATAAAAATGATGCTGCTAAGACACCCAATATGGCCACCAGAGCAGTCGTCGAAAATCTTGTTATGCTACTCCACCTGAATGAATCGTCATATCAAAGTAGGATTTTCACTAAATGAATTCTTATGATGCTTAGTTGATCCTAAATAAAAATGGTTCCAATCTGACATCTAATATGACCAACACAGCAGCCATCTTGAAAGTCTTGTTATCTACACCTCCTGAACTGAAAGTCATATTGGCATAGGATAATTATGGGAAGACTAATTAATGTGTCTAGTTGATTTTAAATAACAATTGGCTGATCTGATATCCAAGATGGCCACCACAGCAGCCGTCTTGAAAATTATGCTGCTACTCCTCCTAGTGGGAAAGTCATATTGACAAAGTTTTCACCAGAAGACTTCTTATGACATCAAGTTGGTACTAAATGAAATAGTTCCAATCTGACATCAAGTATGGCCACCATGGCAGTCATCTTGAAAATCTTGATTTTGCTACTCCTCCCAAATGGAAACTCGTATCGACATGGGGTTTTCACCAGAACACTAATTATAAAATCTGAATGAAAATGGTTCCAATCAGACCTCAAATATGGCTGCCATCTTTAAAATCTTCTTGTCGCTACTCCTAAATGGAAAGTCTTATCAATATGGGGTTTTCACCAGAAAACTTATGGTTTCAAGTTGTTTATCATAATTCCTTCAGAATTATCATATCTGTTTGGCCCTAAATGAAAATGGTGTCCCGCAGCCATCCAATATGGCTGCCACAATTAACATATTGAAAATCTTTGTCACTAATTCTCCTGTATGGTTGGTCATATTGGCATGGGGTTTTCAGAAAAAGTCTTTCTAATGGTGACAACTTTGTCCCAAATGAAAATGGTGCCAGACCTACATCGAATATGGCTGCCACAGCTGATAATGTGAAAATCTTATAGCTCAAGAATATCAGAGATTGTTTCAACACTCATCAGTTAAAAAAAAAAGAAATGGACTTATCTTGAATTTCTGGAAATTCTTTTTCAGACAGATGAGCGTAAGTCCCTTCAACTGACCCTCATTAGTACATGTAACCCATCAGATATAGTGTTGCATTTCATGTTGGGGAGAGTTATCGTTAGAAACGATACGTTCCAAATTAATTTTTTCACTTTCATAAATGTGAAAACTGTAATTTCATTGGTGAATCTAAAGATCAACAGAGCATGATCTCATATCAGTGACCGCCAGATTTGCGTTATGTCGGAGATTTCGATTTAAATCAGATTGTAAAATATTGCTAAAACAATCCAAAGCAGCAGCTGTAGTAGTAGCAAGTCAAGTATAGTATAGTATAGTTGTAGTTAAACATGATTATAGACAGATGACAAATGTGCATTTAAAATGGTAAAACAGTGTGAACATAATTTTGAAGCAGTCAGATGCGATATCTTGTCTGGGCTGAGATGCACAAGGAGCTAATTTCAAAATTATTGTTGACTGATATTGAATTAGATACAATTAATATACAAGAATTAGCTTTATTAGGTAATATTGTTATCATTCCCTTACAACAATAAAGAGAAACAATTATTTACGATTTTGTATGCGTACATTTAATAGATGTTATTTTGCGTTTATATTATCATTTTGCTGTTATATTATCATTATCATTTCCATGATTTAATAATTTCACGTTACTAACTTGAAAACTTAATTAAGTCCTTTTTTGCCTGTGCAAGAATAAATACATGTGCAGTTTATGTTATGGTCATGACTGTAAGAGAAAAGCTGCAAGAAAATCATGATATGTAAAAGAGAGGCAATGAACAAACTGTTGAAAATATCTCTGTCCGGTAGACTGGAGAGTAATCAAAAGTTCATTTACAGACAAGAATATTTACCGAGGGTTTTTACTAATCAGCTTCCCAACCTTGTACCATTCGAATCTTGGCATTGGATAGGAATGAAATAAAACAACCATGACAACTTCTGTCCCTTCCTCCACCTCATACAAGGTCTTCTCTGGGGTCAGGGATACAAATGTTTTATCTGTAAAACATGGTTCATATTAACAAATAAGGATTATGATACAAAGAATGCCCCTAATATCACAATATTTGTGAATTTTCGATGAGACTGGGATGAAAATCCACCCACTGCAACATATTACAATGCAATTATCAACGTGTATATATTTCTATACTTACAAGAGGATGGAGCAAGTAAGTAAATTATCTGCATTAATTTCCTGGTCTTATTTCACCCTTTTATCTACACACCCACTCACCCTCCAATGGCGAGTGAAAATAAAAAAAATAATAATAAAAACAATCAACCTTTTAAACCCCATTACAGATCAATACTAAACAAAGTCATGGAAATTACAGTAGTAAAAGGCTTATCAAGGGAGACAAATAAGTAAACAAAAAATCAACAGAAAAGTGGACCACGAGTGGGCCATTTTTCTGTAAAATTACTTAGAGAATTTCCAATCAGGTGTTCAAGCAGAGTTAGTTTCTGCTGCATCCACAACAACTGTGACCCTGAACTGAATCTCAAACCCAACTGGCACAAAGTTTTTCTGCACAAAACAGATGTTCCACAAGGCCCACCATAGGCGGACGTACATTTATAACACCTTTGCTAACAATTATGAAAATAATGTGGGATAACATATCTCTAACATTTAAAATTCACCATAACCAATCATACAACTGAAACCAACATTTAAAATTCACCATAGCCAATCATACAACTGAAACCAACATTTAAAATTCACCATAGCCAATCATACAACTGAAACCAAAATTTTCAATCCTGTGTGGTGGCATACAGCCATTTTTGTGCTGGTGTGCCGTAAAACCTAACCCACTCAATCACTTTAGCTAAAAGGAACTATTTTGAGACGACCCCCAAGTGTGCACCTTGAACTGTACTCATATGATCAGGTACTGTCAAGTGTAATCCCGTAATGTGTTAAAAACAGCACTGATTAGAATCTATATTGCTCTCTTGATCATTTTATTTAGTATACAGTTTTACAACAAATGGTAAGAGATCATTTTCATTCCAATCATGTAGAGTGTGTCCAAAAAATGTCATAAATAAGCATGGTAAAAAGTGATCTGGTACTTTTGCACGCACTGTACATAACTCCCAGGAAGTCAGGATAATCGACGTTTGATTGTTCATTTTATTTTCTATATTGTAAGATACCCCTGTGAATTCAAGATGTTCAGACATGTATTTCATCTGTTAATACATACTAATTTCATTGTACTAACAGAGTCAGTGTTGTATGAGTGGAACTTTGTCGTATGAATTATGTGTTCATTGTACAAAAGAAGTTCTGTAATTCTTGCCTAATGACGGAGTGGTGGGTGGAGAAGGGTCCTTACTTGCCCTGGAAAATCACTATTGAAATTCTAAATCAGACGAACAGCATACCTTTCTGAGCTGTACTGTAACTTTGCATGAAGTAGAATTTGTTCTCTTATCTTATATCCATGCCTACCTTGATTTATGGCATTGCTTTCCTTGTCAAAAGTCTTGCCAAGTTTTCTAAGTTGACAAGCAAGGTCAAATTTCCATATTTGATGATATGACGCTATGCATCATTTAGTCATATCAGATGATCCATGTTAGATTAGTTGTAGGTAATTACAACTAAAATTTGTAAATTGTATAAGCACACCATTCAGATATTTACTCTTTATCGAGGGACTATTTTTCACCACGTCACAAGTGATATCATAATGTTGCTGTCTGCACAGCATCACGGTACTTTGATTAAAGTCATAATTTAACATATTACAACCTTGTGAGTTGCAAAATAAATGTATAATTTGTGTTCATCTTTCAGTGATATTTATTTGTATGTCATCAGATATTAATATAATTGCTGAATTCACAGTTAAATAAATCTTCTCTGGCACATTGTCGGGAGCAGTCATGTTGGGGCCAAGTTTGACATAGTTGTCCGAGATATTGACAAATTTTCACTGGTTAATCAGTTCCCTGGCAATCGTTCAATCGACAATCAGTGGAGGACCGAAGGCTATATTACCCCCCCCCCCCTATCTCTCTCCAAACTGTACATCAGGTGTCATTTTCAAAATCCTGATACGATATAACTATTTTAATTTCTTTTTATATTGCTTATACTGTAGATGAATATCGAGTGATAATATAATGAATTATACTTCATGTTATCTTTTATCACAGAAAAACAAGTATTTGACTTAAATGTAATTTGATTTCATAAGTATAGGATAAATCATAAATGTTGCAGTTGTCTCCCACTACACTGGGGGTCTTTTAGAAGTATTACATTTTTTCTCCCAAAATGAATAAATATAAAATAAATAACTAAATAACTCCAGAATTTTATAAACTCTAATGCATGAATGTATAGGAAGAGCGAGGTAAAAATGAAGTATCTTAGCATTATGTACTTTTACAATATGATTTATTTCAGGGATCATTCATATTCACTTGCTTTGACAAATTGGTAGATAGTGCTTTTGGTGTTTTAGTGTTTTACAGCACAGCAACACAAGTAGTTTATTTAGTGCCAAGGCAGTTGGAGTAAAGTACCTTGCCCAAGAACATGACACGGTAGCCGACCTGAGTTGATCTGAAGGTAGGATTCGAACCTGCACCTTTTTGGTCAGGAGTCCAACCACTGCGGCTCCTGCCTCCATTAATCACCTCTTATGACACGCATTAGAGCGCATAGGATGTATTCTACATCCCCGACCCCACCGGCAGACAGCAATTTATAAAGTGCAGAATCATTGCCTAAAATGTTATTCATGAAGTTTATGCACGGAAAAAAAACACCGATGTCAATATGAATCATTCTTATTGAGAGGTGTAAATAAAAAGAAGTTGAGATCAACAGGCAGACAGACAGATAGACAGACCTATAACTGTGATATTGACTTCCTTGAAAGTTGACTGTCCGGAGTGGAGCTCTAATGTACACCTGTATTTTCCACTATCAATCAACTCTGTATCATTCAGGTGAAATTCACTAATAATCTCATCTCGACTCTGTGATTCGGGAACTCGAAAGGCTGGAACGATCTTTAATCCATTCGATCTCTGTTTGAAAAATAAATGAATAAATGACCGAAATATTTCTGTGGGGATATATTTGCCTGAGGGTGATTTAGTAACTTGCCTTTCGTAGTGATATGATTAAGTACATTTTTTTTTAATTTACTTACTTAATCATATCGATGTAACTAATCATATACTCAATCGATATGATCAATTAAAATTTGCTAAAATTATCCAAAGGAAGACCTCGGTCAATAAACGTCAACATTCTGACCAGGCAAAATCATGCCAGGGGTTTATAATATACAAAGACAAAGAAAATATTGATGGAAATGTACATAAATTTAAAGATTTATCAATATGTATATTCCCTATATACTAACTATACTACCGGTATATATATATATATATATATATATATATATATATATATATATATATATATATATATATATATATATATATATATATATATATATATATATATATATATATATATATATATATATATATATATATATATATATATATATATATATATATATATATATATATATATATATATAATCTAATGCGGTTATTAGATGGATAAACTTCATACAGCGATTGCTACAGTTTGAATTTGCCGTAGTTTTAGAGCTTAAATCATTGCATTGAACTAAAGCTTCGAATATTATCTTAAAATGTGAGCACCTGGGTTCCAATTTCACTATTTCCCAGTATTTCTTAAGTGTTATCTTTTAATTATTTTTTTTATCCACATTGTTTTCTTGCAGATTTCCCTTATGTCTTATTGTTTTACCTGCATAAAATTTCTCCTTGTTTTGATAACAATCGTACTAACTTAGGTCTTATTGTTTTACCTGCATAAAATTCTCCGTGTTTTGATGAAAATCATACTAACTTATGTCTTATTGTTTTACCTGCATAAAATTCTCCGTGTTTTGATGAAAATCGTACTAACTTCATTAACACCCTCTCTACTCCTTTTGTTAAAATATATTGTTAACTTCACGTACATATCAGTTATTACTACATATCAGCTATTATTATTATTATTATTATATATATATATATATATATATATATATATATATATAGAGAGAGAGAGAGAGAGAGAGAGAGAGAGAGAGAGAGAGAGAGAGAGAGAGAACTGTGACAGTCTACTTAATGCTCTTCTCATATTAAACCATGTGTGAATTATTAAGTAATGGCATCCAGACAGAAAGGTTTGCCTAATCTTTTTAAGGAAGCAGGTCATCGATTGGCGGAAAAGACTGAGAATCTTCCTATTGGGAAGCTGTTTATACCAGGTTGGACCATTGGACCATTGTTGATTCAGACCAGGCTTATTAGGAACAAATTACAGGCTGATTCAGACCATGTGAAATATTATTAAGTTTCCTCTGAGATTTAAATTAGACATTTACAATTGTTTAAAATATGAGATTTCTCATTTTTTCCCAGGTACGTTGAGCAGTGCAAAACTTCATTTAAGGAAACAAAACCCCAATTTTACGTGAGATGCCTTCTATATACAAATAAAATGAAATAATGTAAGACTCTTTATCTTCCATTGCTAATTTAATAGTGAAATGTTGTCAAAAAGCAGCTCATTCACCTTTATGCAAAACTGAAAGAGTTTACTTTATTTCATTAAGAAATAATACAATTACAAACACTGAAACAGTCATGAAAAAAGGACCCATGCAGTAAATTTGTTTTGTCTCTATTTATTGGTATGCGTATGTTATTGTTGGTAGATTTATGTAGAATCTATCTTTTTTTCCTGTATATTGTACTATATACCAACAGTGCTAAATAAAACTTATGTGCTAAACAAGAGTCCCTCAAAGGGCGAAAAGAATATCCTGGAATAAGACCATTTCTTCCTTTTAACTGCTGAAACCATCTCTGACAGTCTTCAGCGATAACAAGATTTTAAAATTAACTGCTATGGTGACATATTGGATGTCAGATTGGCACAATTTTCCTTTAGGCCAAAATGGACATCATTAGAAGTCTTTGGTGAAAAACGCATGTCATAATGATCATCCATTCAGGGGCAGTAGCGACAACAAGATTTTAAGATGGTCATCATGGCAGCCATGGGGGAGGGGGGATTACGACGGGCATTTTCATTTAAGACCAACTAGGTATCATAAGAAGTGTATTGGTGAAAACCCCATGTTGATATAACCATCTATTTGAAGAGGAGTAGAGATAACAATATTTTCAAGATATGATTTTCCATTTAGGAGTAGCAATAACAAGATTTTCGAGATGGCTACTGTTTCGGCCATACAGTACGTCAAATCGGCACCATTTTCATTTAAGACCATATGGGCATCATAATAAGTCTTCTTGTGAAAACCCCACATCAATATGACTTTCTGTTCAAGTAGAGTTGTGATGACGGCCATATTGGATGTCAGATTGGCATCATTTTTATTTAGGAATTGCTAGACATCAAAAGAAGTCTTTCAGTGAAAACCCCATTTTTATCTGACCATCCATTCAGGAGGAGTAGCGATAACAATATTTTCAAGATGGCTGTCAGGGCTGTTATATTGGACATCAGATCGGCACCATTTTCATTTATGACCAACTAGATATCATAAAAGGTCTTTTAGTGAAATCCCTGTGTTGATATGACCATCAATTCAGGAGGAGTAGCAATAACACAATTTTCAAGATGGCTGCTGTGGTGGCCATATTGGATATCTGAGCAGCACCATTTTCATTTAGGACCAAATAGACCATGGGATGAATGTGTGTAAAGTTTCAGGGCAATCCTGCGAGTAGTTTAGGAGGAGTGGCAATAACAAACTTGTGTTAACGGAGGGACGGATGACGGACAACAAACCATCCCATAAGCTGTTCTGGTCTATCACCAGTAGAGCTATAAAAAAAAGTATTTGTTGCAAAAAAAACATCTTTCCAAACTATATTATCAACATCTCCTATGTTCCTTTCTGTATAATTGATACCAAACTTGTTAAATTACTTTTAAAAAATTAAAACAATGAAACATTAGTTGACACTAATTTGTATTTTTGCCAAGTATTCTTCTGACTCGGGATATTTTAAGAGAAAGTATGAAATATTTTAAGTCAACCATTGCCATGCCCTCCTTCTTCATAACGTTTATTTATTACTTTTCTGTTTATCTTGTCAACTGACCCTTTCCACAAATACTTGTAGATTAAACTATTTAATTTTTTTAATGAACCATTCTGGAGGATTTGGTAAACATATTAATATGCAATTTAATTTTGATAAAGCAAGTGATTTTATCACAATAATTTTCCCATAAGGGGCAAGATGTCTCTTTGACCACCGAACCAATAGTATTTTTATTTCATTTAATTTACTATCGTAATTAAGATTTTAATAGCAGCAATACATTTATCCATCGCTATTATATAGCTTTATTACTTTTTCGTGTCGAAAAACTCGTCCGTTCGATGTGAAAACATTCTCCCACTTAAAGTGGAGAATTTGTCAACAAGCCACGTCACACCCGTGCATCTCTCTGCGCCTACGTGAACATTCATCTTTTTCATGGACGCCATGCCTGGTGGTTGTGTCACAAAAACGTAACCTGAGGAAAATTGTCTGCTGCGGTTTCCAACTACATTTCGGACTTCCCTCCTTCTAAATTCATCTGGGTTACAATTGTCCGTCTCGTCTATATGTGTATTATGCCGCTCTTCATCAGCGTTTAGTTCTAGTAAGAATTTTTCTAGTCTTCCACGTGTATTCTACCCTTAGAGGGGTTAGGGTACACCATATATTTTGTTTCTTTTCAGCTACACGGTAAGTCATCTATGTCATTACAACGCGACATAGAACAACTGAGATAGCGCCGCAATTAACAGGCGCATAATTTTACAAAATTAATATCTCATTTATTATTATTGTCCTACTATTTCATCAATTGTTTCTTTATTATCTACGTGTGACGCGTCGCATGCTTTTCTTGTACTTTCCTGAGACCAATAAAGCTTGTCAAGTTAACTAGCTACTAATATTTCTTGGGAAGAACATATATATGCATATTGTTTACCTGTAGTCAAACTAACCACTGTGGTGCAGATAGCCCGCAAAGTATATGGTGAACTGGTATGTATAGAGTACGCGACATACAAAGAAAAGGTGAGTTTTCTACGTGTAGATTTTAAGGTGAGTTTACACATTGTTATTATTATTGTATGATATTTAAATAATATTTATTTCAGATAAAAAGAAACAATGCCAGCAAAACAGTCTGTAGGTAAGTGTGGCCATAAGAAGGCCCCATGGGATACACACTCAGACTGTCTTACCTGTTCCAAGTGTAAACGGAACAGTCGCTGCAATATCTGTACTAATTGGACCAATGAAACCTGGAATCTTGCTGATTCCAGGTGTACATATAGAGGGCGGAAAAAGATAGTTAAATCCCTCTCATCGTCTGATTTCTCTGGATTTTCTTTTACAGGCACTCAGACAAAGGCAACATACAGCAAGAAGGCCACTCTAGTTCACAAGAACATTCCAGGGCCCCAAGAGCCTGCACCAGCCTCCCCGGACATAGTTGAGGTCCCTCCTGTAGGGGCCAGTGAATGCTCCAAGAGTAAATCGCCTCTCCCGGGAAGGGAGAAGACGAAAAAGAGCAGTAGTGTGTTACTTCCTTCCATCAGGAAGGAAGTATACCACTCCAAACACTCCCAAAGTAGCGTGTCGCACCCTCTCGGAAGGGAGGGGCTACATCGCACCTTGGGTAGTAATGAAGATAGACTGACATCTGAGATGTCTTCTGACCGGTCCGGTCACCGGTCAGTGTCGGGTGACCGGTCTTCCGGTCACCGGTCAATGTCTTCTGACCGGTCACTGTCCGGTCACCGGTCAGTGTCGGGTGACCGGTCCACCGGTCACTGGTCAATGTCTTCTGGCCGGTGGCCGGTCCGGTCACCGGTCAGTGTCGGGTGACCGGTCCGGTCACCGGTCAATGCCGGGTGACCGGTCACCGGGTACCCGGTACCCGTCACCGGTCACCGGGTACCCGGTGCCGGTCACCGGTCTTTGGTTGATCACCGGTCACCGGTTGGTCACCGGTCACTGGTCACATCGTTCCGGTGGCCGGTCATCCGTTACTGGTCACCGATCACCGGTCATAGGCCACTGGTCTTCTCGTACCGGTCACCGACGTTACACTGATCAGCAATCAGAGGCCTCGTGGTACGGAAGGTCGCAAACCAGGGAAGGGGATCGGATCGGTATCCCCCCTTTCCCTATTATACCAATGAATCCGTACGGGATGTGGGGACCAACATCTCATAATAATTGGCCCCTTATGCCCCCTTGGACTACTGGACCCTGGACTCAGAGTAGGAACGATGTTGCAGCTCGTGTTCCGCCATCGCCTCCTCGCCAGGTAGCATCCACTAGTAGAACTCGACGCATGGCATCATCCACGAAAGACAAGCAGTCTCGTCTTTCTCCTGGAACATCTAGAGCACATAGTGCCCCTACTCATCATGACAAACAAGTACGGGAAATGGCACATAGTACACCTCTGTTACTACCTCCAAAGGACATTGTGTCACCCAGCCACTCTCCTGCTCAGAGTGTTCTAGATGATGATGCATTATCTATCATCGTCGACTCCAACGAGTAAGAACTGGAAGCAACTAGACCCAGCTTCCCTCAACCAGAGGAAGTGGAAGAGATATGGTCTTTTGATAAGGCGGTAAATGAAGTTTACCGCCTACTACCTGCGGATTTGTGCCCGAAACCGTCTGGTACACAGTCCAAGAAGATCCTCTCCAGTTTGAAAAAGATCTCCAGGTCTCAACCACAATCAGATCTCCGGCTCCTTCCGCATTCCTCTACAGTTGAGGAAATATCACAAAGGTTCTCCTCAGGCCAGGACGTCGCTAGATGGCGCAAAGGGTGGGCTGTCCCTGCCTCTACTTTAAGACCTATGGTCTCCACCACTAGTTACCGGGTACATTCCCCGAATTGGTCTATTAAACCTCCTCAATTGGATGCAGATGCATCTCAAGTCGGCTTGACAACTGGAGCCTGGGCACGCCTCCCTATTAAGACAATCGAAGCCATTGAGCAGAAGGTCCGTCTTCTGACCACCATAGCTTCTCATGTGGACCTCTTCTCAGCTACGTCGTTTAGTATGCTGAGGGAGGCCTCTCTGAATCCAGCCGCATTACAGCGTGTGCTGGAAGCTGTTGCCAAGACATCTCGGCATTCACTTTCTATTGCAATGGCCCTTTCAGCGGAACTCGTACACATCCGTCGTGATGTTGCACTGGACTCCTCGAGGGTCTTACTTAGCCACAGTAAAGACCTTCTAAGGGCTGCTCCGTTGGAAGCTGAGAGTCTCTTCGGAGGTCTCATCCCTACTGTGGCCTCACAAGATTTGAAGGACCATCAACATAGGTCCTTCACAACTGCACCTAGCCCATCGCAATCGGCCAGGAAGCGTACTAATGTGCATCGACCTCAGGGGCCACCTGCTAAATTCTTTAAGCAGATACAGCCCCAATATAGTGCACAACCTCAAATGAGACCCCCTCGTCAGTCCAGTCCTAGGCGTGGACCTAGGCACCGAGGAGCCCCTAGGAAGAAGTTCTACAACCCACCTTCTTTTCCCAAGGAAGGAGGGGGGGGGACGGCCCTAGGGACTCGCATCCTCTCCTGCCATCCATTCCTCTCCCAAACATCCCCGTAGGATCTCGCCTAGGCCTCTTTTCAGAGGCTTGGGCAAGTATCACGGACGATGGGTGGGTCCTTTCTCTTGTAAGCGAGGGTTACCGTATTCAGTTTCGGGAACAACCCCCACTATCAAGGACCCCCATAGTCTTTCATCAGACCAATCTGGGGAAACTAAGGGAAGAGGTAAATACCCTTTTACAAAAAGGGGCAGTCGAGAGGGTCCTGAACGATCAGTCCCCCGCATTCTACTCCCGAATCTTCCTGGTCACCAAGAAAAGTGGGAAATTTCGCCTTATTATCAATCTCTCCCCCTTAAACTGTTTTCTTTTTTGGAGGAACATTTCAAGATGGAGACCACCTCCTCAATCCGAAATGCGATGCGTCCATCGGATTGGGCGGTCTCCATCGACCTTCAGGATGCATATCTACACATCCCGATTTTTCCACCTCATTGGAAATATCTCCGGTTTTGCTTGGACCAGGAAGTTTTCCAATTCTGGGTTCTGCCGTTCGGAATAGCTTCCACACCCAGAGTTTTCACCTGAGTTATGGGAGTAATAGCATCTTATCTATGAGTACTGGGAACCCCGATCCTCCAATACTTCGACGACTGGTTAATCCACAACGTTCAGGTTCAGTCCCTCCATCAGGATCTGTTCCGTTGTTGGTCCACAGTAACTCGATTGAGTCTCTTACCCAACCTCGAGAAGTCAGAACTGATTCCATCCCAAGACTTTGTTTATGTAGGAATCAACTTCCTCACAAACCAGAACTTAGTCCGGGTTCCCGGGGAGCGTATAGATCGAATCCTGGCACTCTTAGAGACACTATGAGTAAAAACCGTGTTGTCTGCTCGCCTTTACCTATCCCTACTGGGAACCTTGAACGCCGCTGCAGATCTGGTTCCCTTAGGACGGCTCCATATGCGCCCTCTACAGTTTCTCCTACTCGCAAGGTGGAAACCACACAAGGATTCTCTATCAGCTCCGATTCCTCTAGGACCAGATTTCCATCATCATTTGCGATGGTGGATGAATAGAGACAGATTCCGAGCTGGGGTCCCCATGCACGCTCCGGATCCCCACTCCTACCTGTTCGCCGACGCGTCAGATTCCTGTTGGGGTGCTCATCTAGAGCCGGAGGGTATAACTCTTAAGGGCCATTGGACCCTACACGAGTCGTCCCTCCACATAAACAACCTAGAAATGAAAGCTGTCTTTCTAGCGTTACAAGGGTGCATCGACAGAGTAAGTGGTTGATGTGTCATGGTCTCCTCCGACAACACATCCGTCGTAGCGTATCTCCGACGTCAAGGAGGCACACATGCCCCTTCTCTTTGCGTGGAGGTCTGGAACCTCCTCCGCTGGGCTACCTCGGAGAACATCTCCCTCCGAGTTCGCCACATCCCAGGGAAAAAGAACATCTTAGCGGACAGTCTGTCCAGGTCAGGCAAATCAGTTCTCACAGAATGGACTCTTCACCGCGAAGTGACAGAGTCCCTTTTCTCACTATGGGGAAGGCCCCTCGTGGACTTGTTTGCGACCAGGCTCAACAACAGACTCTCCTTTTACGTCTCCCCAGTCCCGGACCAGAGAGCGTGGGCAGTGGACGCATTCAGCTTCCAGTGGGATCGTCTGTTCGCATACACCTTCCCACCATTCCAATTGCTTCCCCAAGTTCTGCAAAAAGTAAGAACTTCCACTGCCCGGATCATTCTCATAGCTCCGTTATGGCCCCAACGATCGTGGTTCAACGATCTTCTAGATCTATTGATAGATCAACCCAGATCTCTCTCTCACCGGAGGGATCTTCTGTCACAACACAGGGGTTCCCTCCTACACAACAGCCCACACATTCTCCACCTTCACTCTTGGCTCATCTCAAGCGATCTATCCGCCAGAACAAGTTTTCGGGCCGGGTTGCCAGTTGCATCATTCAGGCCAGGAGAGCTTCTACATCCAAGGTCTATGATGCCAGGTGGAGAATCTTCTGTGATTGGTGCAGTAGGAAACGTGTTGATCCCAGCTGTTCCTCTATAACTGCCATTGCTGATTTCCTTTTGTTCCTTTACGAGAACAAAAGATGTTCAGTATCTACTATCAAGGGCTATAGAGCCGCCATTTCTAACACACTTAAATTCTCTCAGGGCTCGGAGATTGGTTCAGATCCACACCTTACCGATCTCATTAAGTATTTTGAGCTACAGAGACCTGTCACTCGCTCTCTGACGCCTAGATGGAATCTATCATGTGTTTTATGGTCCTTAACAAAAATCCCCTATGAACCATTGAGTGAGGCATCCTTTCAGGATCTCACACTCAAGACGGTATTTTTACTCGCTTTGGCGTCTGCGAGAAGACATAGCGAGATTCATGCATTGTCTGTTGACACTGGCTGTCTCCGTTTTAATGGCAATTTTGAATCGGTTTCCCTCCTTTGTCAGCCAGGATTTTTAGCCAAAAATCAGTTACCTGCGGTAGCTCCATCACCTATAGAGATCCCCAGTCTTAGCTATATCTGTGCTGGGGATGATCAAGATAGGCTCTTATGCCCAGTTAGGGCACTGTGTTTCTATCTAAATGCTTCAAAAGGGAAAAGAAAGGGCAGGAAACATCTTTTCCTTCCTCTTAAGGGCTCCGTTGATATTTCGGCCTCCACGATTTCAAGGTGGATTGTCACCACAATTAAAAGAGCTTACCAGTCCCTTACTGATAGAGACCTTTCCTTTATGAAACTAAAAGCCCATGAGGTTCGAGCCGTCGCTGCCTCATGGGCCTATCTAAATCACTCTTCTCTGGAGGACGTCATGAAGGCAGCATTTTGGCGATCCCATACTACCTTTTCGTCCTTCTACCTCCGCTCATTAGCACATCAAAGCGCAGGCATATTTTCTCTGGGTCCCATAGTTGCGGCACAACATGTGGCCCAGAAGGACTCCAGCAAATACTAAAGTGGACATCTCCCCTCAAATGGTGAGTAGTTTACATTTTTCCTCTGTTTTTGATCAGTTTAACATCAGCCTACCCACCTAACTGACAAATTCAGCTATATAATAGTGATGGGTAAATGTATTGCTGCTATTAAAATGTAGTTTTTTTGGGGGGTAAAACTAATTTTAATTATGCAATACTTACCCATCACTATTATCAAATGCCCTCCTCCCACCACGCTCTGATGTCCTGGCGTAATTTCGTTTATGAAAAAGATGAATGTTCGCGCAGGCGCAGAGAGATGCACGGGTGTGACGTGGCTTGTTGACAAATTCTCCACTTTAAGTGGGAGAATGTTTTCACATCGAACGGACGAGTTTTTTGACACGAAAAAGTAATAAAGCTATATAATAGTGATGGGTAAGTATTGCATAATTAAAATTAGTTTTACCCCCCCCAAAAAACTACATTTATCATGTAACTTAAATCTGCAGAAAAGATAATACATAATATTTTGAAACTATCATCTATCCAGTGTAAATTATACTCTATACACAAACAGCTGTTGCTGTTTTTCATGCTTCCTTTCATATTATTTTTGTTTTCTCTATGTTATTAAGGCCAGAGATCTTTGCATAGAATTTTAATGTGAGCATTGTATTTTTAAGAGCTTTTTCAGATCCATCCAAAAACAACGTTGTATCATCAGCATACTTAGACATTATAAATTCATTTCCATTTATATTGATACGTTTAATATCGTTATTCATTAATGACAGTATCTCTGCACAGAGTAAAAACAAATAAGGTGAAAGGGGTTTCTTCAAATATTTCTTTTTGTTTGGTAAGGATAGTGTTGTTTGTCACTTTTTATAATACTTTTGATATATTTGCTAAGATAGTTTCGGTTTTATAAATTGCAAAGATATTTTGTCATTTTCTCACCTTCTTCAGTCCATCTAACTTTAGGCCTTATCATATGACCCTGAAGTTTTTGAAGACACAATTCTTGACCAGTAGAGCTAAAGATGAAACTGGGGTCCTGTCAAATTTATGATTTAGTTCACTACAATATCATACGTCAATGTCATACATTTTAATTCTGCTAATCTTCGTATTAGTTATAATAAAGCAAATGGTAACCTAACGAAAACAGTGGTGTTACCTTTGTTGACAGATTTTGAAAATGATGACGAAAGTGCGTCTTTCCCATGATTAAAGGAATGACTGTTTGATCAATGCTGCTATGATTGTCTCATCATATTATCACCGTCTGTTTAATACTGTGTTTGATTAGTATGCCCTTAATTAATCTAATTGCAAACAACAATAGTGAGATCATCTGACCATCAATTACTAAAACCTGTTTGATTAATGCTGCTATAATTAAAGCACTTTAGTCATTTTCCAATTTACTGAATTTAATACCATTCTAGAACACAAAATCACTTTAGATCACTTTGTAATTTTTGGTTACATGGAAGTTGTTATTACATTATGTATGTGTTAATATAATAAAATATCTGTTCAGAAATCAAGATTTAATGGATTTAATATGTACTTTAAATGAAATATTTACGTTCATTAATATTTGCAACATTTTCAAAGGTTATATTGAAAATAATATAAGTTGGTTTACTGGTTCGAGATTTTACTCGCAAGATAAACATTCAACAATAACAGCCAAGTAAGTTTTAATATTGAGTTACTCATTAATAAATGTTTACACAATTTAATGCAAAGAAAACACGATTTGCATGAGCAATCAATAAAAGCCATGGGTCAGTTTATATACATTACTGTTTGATAGTGTTGAAAGTCAGTCATAGTGGCCTGATTTATGAAAAATGTAAAAATGTTTTTCAAAGTTATTACTTCAGAGAATGACTTTATGTTTTCTTTATTGTAAAGATTGAAAAGGTATTTTGTTTAATAAGACAATCCAAACTCAATAACTCGTATATATTTTGTTCTGATCTCGGCTAGAAATTTACGAAGAACTATCTTATGTAAATTTAAGAGCTGAAAATCAACCTTTTACATTCTCTTACTATGTTTGCAAAAACAGTAATAACTACTAAAATAAATCAGGTATGTGTGTTCCATTGCTTTTCTTATAATGTTTCACAATGTCCCAATCATCCTGACATTTGGTCCGAAACAGTCCATAATTTGGTGCGAATCAGCCAGCATTCAGACACAGACAATTTATACAAATATACACTAATATAATTTGGTAACAATTTTTTAATTTTTCATCCAAAATTTATGAAAATTTGGAATCATCCAGTATTTATGAAAATTTGGAATCATCCAGTATTTATGAAAATTTGGAATCATCCAGTATTTATGAAAATTTGGAATCATGCAATATTTATGAAAATTTGGAGATATACATTAAAACTACTGCTTCCTTCTTTAGGCTATTTCTCAAAAGATCGTTTGTTTCTTTACTGCTAGGTCAAAGCAGGAAAGAAATTCGAACAAAAATCTCAGACTTTTACGTTAATCAGTGTAAAAACTGAGTGATTTTCCGTAGAAAATAAAAGCTGTTGCGAATGGATGGAGAAAAGGTCAGAAAAAACCCATGAACCTGCAAATTCGGATATTTCCAGCGCATGCTAAGGCCCATCCTGGATGTAACAGATGTCTTGCACGTGATGTTGAAGGATTCGCCAACAAGCATTGTGTACGATGAGGGCAGTAAACTTGTTATGACGATCGATCCAGCTGAAAAATACATTTTAAAAAGTTATGAAGTGTAAGGCAAAGTGAGCTTATGATATGGCCCTGCAGGCTGCATCAGTTGTGTGTCTTGCGTCTGTCAACAGTTGGTGTATCGCCAGACATCAGTAAGAATGTTTTACTAGTCAACCCAATCGCGATTAGACAAACTCCATGAGTGGACTTTATCTGCCATACTGTCCAACAAACAAACTTGGCATTGTAGCTTAAAACCGTGATGATAACAGACTGAATTATATAGTAAATTCTGAATCATATTGACATCTTATTCACCCAAAATGGCGAAAACATGTGTTTGGGGGCTTTGCAATTCAGACATTCACTATCCAGGTTGACTTAAAGGCGATGTTACATTTATAATGTTTAAGAACTAAGAACGGGAGGGGGGGGGGGGCTGGGATATTTTTCTTCGGTCCCCAGATAACTTCAAACAAACATTATTTCTTTTTTGTAGAAAATAATCCCTAATTATAACCATTATATTAATCGAAAAACAATATATATTGTCATGAGGTAATAGTAACCAAAAAATATCCTGGCTCCTATGAAAATCCTGTCCCCCCTCCCAGAAAATTGAATGGTCGGTTCCATTTGTTGGATGCATCTCTGTGAACTCCCACACAGCCAACTTATGTAAACAAAATGGTTAGCATCTATGTATTGGGTTTATTGGCACATAAGCACAATTCTGGCTATGTAGTGCCAATTTCAAAGTACAGTTCGAACAATATATTCGGAACAATTGCGAAAAATTCTTAAAAAAGCAAAACTCTTCCAAATAAATGTCAATATGTAGTCCATCAAGATAAAGCAAAGACCTTAAAAGGGTTTTAAAAATACAAAGACCTTCAGGAAGATAAACCCTTATAAATATAAGTAAATATTTTCTCTTACAGGATAAAAGTTTAAAGGTCAAAGATGTCAACGTTCTGTAAAAAAAGCATTTAAAACAAAACAAATGGATTAAAATGGAAAGTCTTTTAAACATAGGATCAAAATTTGGTATATAACCCACATTCTTTTAGAAAGTCAAAGATTTTTTTCTTTTCTTCTGGTGGAACATCATCAAAAAGCTGCTTGATAGGGCTGGCATTATAAAATTTCTTTCTTGCAGTTTTGAAGTCGATCTACTCGACAAGAATGTGTTTCACTGTCAGTGGACAGTGGCAAGGTACACACTCAGGTCGAGGTTCATTTTTCATGAGGTAATCATCTGTCTCGTGTGCATGTCCTATACGTGAGCAACACCATGCCGCCCAATCTCTGCAATTGATTCTGTATGAATCCTGTCACTCTCCAATGGTGGGTTGGTTGTCTCAGAACTTGTTTGTGGAGTTTTCATTCCACATCTTTTGCCAAGTGTATGGAGAATATCAATTGATATAATACTCAAAGTTTATATATGTAATCTTAAAAGTCAGAAACGAGTGACTGCAGGGCAGATTTAGCCAGGATATTTTATATTTATTTTTTCTTTCACCTCAAAATAAAAAAATTGAACTAATATAATGGATATACGAGGGTTTTGGGGTTTTTTTGTGCTATAAATCAGAGCAAGAATAAAAAAATTTCAAGCTATTAGAGAGCAGGATTTTTTTTCTTCAGAAAAATCCAGGCTCCCTCAGAAAATGAAATGGTTGGTCCCTAATACCGATGTGACTGGATAACAAAAAATACAGTCAGTAATTACAGACTATATATTGGATATTAAGGGATTGACAAGTATCAGATTTTGTAAGGTTTTCAGTGTGGAATGTGAATGAGAAAATATAATCAAATAAGTTTTTGGAGTGGTTTTAATATAGTGACATGAGTTAGGTATGACTGTAACTTCTGCAGTAAAAATGGACACTGAATTTGGTAATCTGCTGGGGATGCATTGTGGGGATTTTCAACAGCAGCTTCAATCTTGTCTCCATCTTTTTAACCGTCTGTATGCAGGAACGTATGGCCACTATATAAAGATCTTGTTCCACTGAATTTACTTTGAAAAAATAGAGGATCTGCAGTAGACTGTTTGAATTGACAAATATCAAATATTATTTTTGAGGCGGGAGGGGTAATTATCACGGGGGTTATTTTGTGATTGAGAATTTGCAGTATTAGGAAGATTGATTTTTGCTGCTTCTAGATGAGGGTGAATTCCGTATCGCAAAAAAATTGAATGCAACGTGGATTCCTATCGTACATGGTTTGTTATTTGGACATAAAGACGACATCAAATGCAGGGCTAGATGGATTTGAGAATAGTTTGGTACTATGCCTAAGAGTCAATTTCGTCCGTCTGAGATAAAGTGAAGATTCATTTTCTCAGCACAGGGCTTTCTGAAGGGCAAGTTGTAATTGCTCTCATACACCATCAGAGTCACTGATTGGTATCGAATCAAGAATCTGATACAATTTACGAGCTGATCCATACACAGTCAAACAAGTAAAGTTTCAATCTTACTAAAGTCCTGTATAACCGGAGTAAAACCTTCTGGTCGGCTCATCAGTTTGTTAAATCCAGGGCCTTTCAACATTTGTCCCCGAGGTATAATATGCAGAAGGAAAGTTAGCTTACTGTCAAAAACAAGTCCTTAAAATTCATTCTCCTCCACAACAGGGATAATTGAATCATTAAGATAGAGTTTTGGGTCATCTTGTATTTTACAGAATTGACAGGAATGCATAGACAGTTTTTGATTTTGAAAATTTGAACCTGTTTTCTTCTAACCATTTATGAGCTCTGTTTACGCATATCCATAGTTGACGATCAATAATATGCATATTTTTTAGCTATAACAGAGCAAAAAAGTCATGGACATATAATGAGTAGTCAGTTCCTGGATTTATGCCAGTGACTATATTGTTCATTTTAATGTTGAAAAGGGCGAGTGACAATATGCTCCCCAGAGGTACTCATATCCCAAGGATACCTTTCTAAAATGGTGGCACCTACCTTAACTCTCAAATTTCTATCTTTAAAAAAGGATATCAAAAGATAGGTAGGTGACCCCTTACACCTTGGTTTGAACAGATCATCTATCATGCCATACTTCCATGTGGTGTCTTAAGTTTTCTCCAAGTCAAAGGAAATGGCTACTATATGTTCTTTCTGTATGAAAGCTTCTCTTATAAATGTTTCAAGTCTGACCAGGTGGAGCTTCTCTGGCATCTGAAATCCACATTGAAAGTCTGATAGTAGTTTGTTGGATTCAAGATTCCAGAAGAGCCTGTCAATTATCATTCATTCCATGGTTTTACAAATACATATTGTAAGTTCCATCGGGCGATAGTTGGAACGGTTGGTCTGGTCCTTGAAAGGTTGGGTACTAGTATCACTGTTGTCGACAGTTTTCCAAATTTAATTGAAAATATGAAGTAGTGTATTGGGATCTGTATCGTATTTCAAAAGCTGATTCTTGATATCATGGACTCGATCACGAGACTCTTAGTTCTCTGAGAGTGAAAGGTTTATTGTAATATTCAGCGTTAGCAGATTTCAAATTTGCAGGAATTTTTTTCTTTCCGAGTTTTGACACAACGAAAATTTTCATAATTCTTTGGTGAAGAATTTTCAGGAAATGATACACCCAATGTGTTTGAATTTCTAGCAGTGTAGTGACCAGTTTACCTTTTAAATGTTAGATATGGCTGTTTTTATTTTGGTCAATGATTTTCCGCACCATATTCCATAATGATTTAACAGAGGAGCGATAGTTCAACCTAAAGATATTGGATCTCCCCGTTTTCCTCTTGCTTTCTCTAACGGTACCATGGACTTCAGCTCAAAATATACGATATTTACTAAAGTTTTCATTGATTGAATAGGCGTAGACGTCTCTAAGGACCTTTATTTGTTCCCTGATGGCGTCCTTGCAAGTATCATCAAGTCTTGGTTTGTTGACACGTTTAGGAACTGTCGAAGATTTTGGTATTGTATCCCCAGCAACATCTTGGAGTGTTGTAGTAAATAAGAGTAGCGGATGAGCTACATTTTCAAAATGATCTATTGTCAAATTTTATTCACAGAGAGGTTTGGGTGTATTACTTCTTAAGTATATTGGAAACTGATCACTACAACAGAGGTTGTCACCAACATCCCAAGCGAAATGAAGTAAAAGAGATGGATCGCAGATGGTCAGACCTAGAAATGAGTAGGATCCTGTGGCAAGATGTAGGTAGGTATATGACATATCACTAAAAAGGCAATTATTGTGTTTTGAAACAAACTTTTCTATTTCATTCACTCTCTCATTGATATCTTTGCAACTTCAAAGTGTAAGGTGGCTGTTAAAGTCGCCAAGTAGAAGAAAAGGTCAAAATCAGATTGATTGGTGTTGTTAGGGGAAGATTCACTAAAAAAATTTGTAGAATTGTGTGTATTGACACACAACCGACTATAGTGTTCATTATGATGATGGATACTCCTCCAGCGGCCTTGTCGGTATTTCTTGAAAGGTTGCTGTATGTAATGCAATTTTTTACATTAACTCTATCGTTCTCTTTCAACAAGTCCCTGAAGGCAGACAGCATCATATTCTTTAAGTAGAAGACTTATTGGATAAATATTTACCTTTAAACCTCAGCAATTACACTGTATTATTGTGTCAGACATATGTTTTTATGAAACTGGTGCAAGTACAGGACTTCTGAGAGTTTTCCCAAGTTTGGCATCAGGGGGTCTCCAGTTCCCAAACTTTCTAGACTTCCAAACTTCTTGAAGAGCTTGATCATAATCAGATCCTTTCGAAAGTCTAGCAGATTCTATAATTCACTCTGACTTCGGTTTCAAGCATGCATTTCCACTGTGGCGAGCGGTTTGCTGGTGATTTGGTGGGCTGGATCTAATCGGTTTCTTGCTAGTAGCGTTGGGTTTCTGACGGCGAATGCTGATTCATTCCATTTGGGAGACGTTCTGAATTCTTAGATTTTCTAGCATCTCTGTCTCACTGCAACCATCTAAATACCTGGATCGCATGTCAACTCTACACGTGTTAATAGATTTGTGTGGAGACACTCATCTCCACAAAATCAGAATGAGCTTTGCAGTTGCACTTTACAAGTTTACTTTCAAACTGTTTGGCTCTCCAGCTAAGCCTTTAAGTTCCTTTGCTACCATAAACAATGAAAGCTGACTCAACGATGAAAAATCGAGGCCAATTTTTCTGAATCCAGTTTCCTCTTCCGCTTCATTGGTCGAATTATTTCTGCTTGCTTTAGACCTGGTCTCACACTACTTAAAGTTTTTTTTGTGTGATTTCCCAAAATGGAAGAATTATTTTCGTCAACTGTGCTCCCCACCTGACTCGGAGCACAGCAAGGGGATAGATATTTACGCTAGTTTTTTTCATGTCTCATGCAAGAGCTACACAGGGTGATATACTCTAGTAAAGTATAATCCTTACTCGATTGACTCTTGTCAGCACTTTAAGAGGCTGTGTCCTTTGTAAAGTTCCAAGCATAATGGTATATATTTCCTTAATCACAATGGTGACCTTTAATAGTTTGGAAAGCAGTGGAACTGAATCTGTCATTAACATAGGTACTGAAGCTTGGCTTCACTAGCCCATTGATCAAACCGGGCGCTTCTGACCATCCATCTAGCCAAAGTTGAGGATGAAGTATTGTGCTGCACTAGAGTGGCAACAACTGCTGAACTACCATCATCCTCTACTCCACCATCGTTGCAAGTCGAACCCGTAGCGGGAAAGAAGACACTTTAGTATCTTCCAACGTGATTAAATTGTATTGTACATTGAATTTCTGCACGCATGCGTATCATTGATAATCATCTCACGTTCGTATATATTTGTGCTCACCATCCAAACTCCATGTATGCATTACAGGAAATGTTTTGAAGGCCTACTTCACAAGAAATAGTAGAAGCAATATTTGTATTAGTAATAGTGGCTGTTGTAGTAGTGGTTTCTATTGTTGTTGTCTTTCATCGTCATCATTATTCTCGACATCTTCATCATCATCATCATCATTGTAGTGTTTGAAGTACATTTTGAAAGTTGCATCACTTGTAGGAGTTGCCCAGTAGTAGTAAATCATCCTTCATTTTTCTTCACACCATCACAATTTATAGTAAATCGTCTGTCACATTCTGATGCTGGTCTTATATAGTTTCTCTAACTTTGGTAGACTTCTGTAAACTCGTGCCGGAATATCAGTGAGTTCTATATATTTGCCCTTAAACAGATTGACTTTTCAACATAGCATTCATTGCTGAAAGCTCTCGCTTACTGTCTCCAAGTAAGCGGTGGCTTCAATGGCAGAAAAGACTCGGAAAAGGAGAATGGTTGCTGGCATGCCATTCTGTTTACAATTGTCTGTGTCTTGGAAAATTCTCATCACGTGACAAGGTAGGTGGAGCGATCCCACACCTGGGGATCCATCAGTTGTTTGTTACCACTTTGGAGGCCATCTTTCCGATCCGATTTTGATCAAATTTGGAATATGGGTTTATTTCATAAAGACTTTAGAGAAATTAAACAACCAGCGACACCCACGTATATTACTTAGGTGAGCTTGCATCTGATTGGATGAGCTTGTTACTTCTCTGAAGACCATAGGTCTCGTCTGATTTTGATCCGACATGGAATATAGGTTTAAAGCATCAAGACCTTTTAATATTTCCATAATTAGCAAGATTCACATATACTGATGAGGTAATCTTGTGTCTGATTGGCTGAGCATGTTGCTGCTCCGGAGATCATATTTCTCACCCGATTTTGACCAAACTTGGAATATGGGCTTATTATATCAAGGCCTCAGAAGAGCTCGATAATAAGCGAGATTCATGCATATTAATGAGGTGGTCTTGCATCTTACTGGCTGGGCTTGTTACCACTAGAAACCATATTTCTGATCTGATTTTGATGAAACTTGGAATATAGGCTTATATTATCAAGACCTCCAAGAATTCGATAACGAGCAAGATTCATGCATAATAATGAGGTGATCATGCATCTGAATGGCTGAGATTGTCAACACTTTAATGACAGTATTTCTGATAAGATTTTCTTTTTATTAAATTTGGTAAATAGTCTGTTATCATCAAGATATACACGGAGTTTTATTACGAGTGATCTACATATATTAAAGAGGTCATCTTACACCTCATTGGCTGAGACTGTAAACACGTTAGTTTTTGTCAAACTTGGTAAATAGATATCCTTAGAGTCTTCTTATGAACTAAGCCTATGCGTATTTATAGTGTGATCTTGCATCTAATTGACTGAGTCTTTTTTTTACCACTCTTGAGACTAAATTCTTTTTTAAAGGATTTTGATAACATTTAGTAATTTCGTACATATCAACGCTCTAGCAAACTATATTTCTGATCAGATTTTGATAAAACTTGTTAAATAATCTTATATCATTAAGATCTTGGATGAGTTTGATTATGAGCGAGATCCAATAATATTTAAAGGTAATCTTGTATGCTGAGCTTGTTACCACACTTGGGACCAAATTTCATTCGGAGTTTGCTCCAACTTGGTAAATAAGCTTATATCATCTTTGTCTTAGACAGCTTCTGTAATAAGTCATATTTTGTAAATGAGAATATCTTGCATTTATTAGCTGAGCTTGTCATCTTTCTTGAGCTATACGATATATTTTTTATTTATTTTTGACAAAGCTTAGTCATTACGTTTATCTCATCAAGATCTTGGATGAGTTTGATTACAAGCAAAAGACTATGTATATTAATTATGCCTTTATTTTTGGAAATAATGTTTCAGACAACATTAAAATATGCAAAATTGAAATGATATAATGTTTGGGAGATAGTTTAAACAGGATTGTCTTCTTACATTTAGGCCCAGCTCATATTCAAAATTTGGTAAATATAAAACACTCTGAATACTCCTTCAGATATAAAAACATGCTTGATATACCAAGAGGCCGGACAACAGGGTATTGTATTAATAGTTTTAGCTAAGTAGTGACTAAACTAAAGAATTCCCTACCAGATGAAACCAGACATGCCTGCAGTTATAACGAATTCAAAGGATACATTAATATTTTAAAAAGTGTTTACTGCTAATTCAGTGCTTGTGAAAATATGTAAGGAAATTATTCCAGCTAGATGTCTGCCTGGCTGGTGCTTTGTGTGAAATTCTATATCTTTATCCTGCGTCTTGCTTAATGTAGCCATGTTGCTTACTGTACCAACTTACTTTCAAAAGTATATGATTTAGTTTTGTTGCCATTTTGTTTTCAGCCTGTTCCTTTTTTTTGGGGGGGGGGGGGGGTTTATAAAATTGTATAACTTCCTAGTTTTAAGCTTTCTGTTTAAATTTTGAATTTATTTTAGAAATAACTTTGAGTGGAAGTTTATGTGTATGATTTATATGCATAATTTAATAATTGGCCTATTTTAATCGTTTAATGCTTGTATGTCCTGTGTTCTGTGGTTATTTCGTGTTTTATGTCTATATCTCTGTAAAAGCGATATATATTTCTGAAGCTACGAGTTTATGTTCAATTTACTGACAATGTAATGGAGTCAGGAAAAATGTTACTTGACCACAAGAGCCTGAGAAAAATCCACAACTAAAAATGCTGCGCGCCAGTTTGATATATTACTGTACACGAGTACCCACAAAGTTTTTTCTTTGTCATATCGTATTCATCTTTACATGCCACTTATCATCAGCGTAAGGTCAATCATTGTAAGTCATTTAAAATGTAAAACTTCACATTTATAGATGTAAAGCGCAGAGAAAGATCCTTAACTTTAACAAACATTTTCACAAAATCCTCGAAATTATCAATTCCGCCGCAAATCAGCAAACTCACGGAGACATTCGTAGGTATGATGACCGTGCATAGTATGCCGATGAAGTTGTTCTACAACTTCGTCAGTGTTAAATATATGAGGAGTGCACGACTAAAAGTTTAAGAAATATGAGTTGAAAGAACGAATAGATGAACATACGAACGTACGAACATGCAAAACGCAATTTCCAATGTTTCCTTCAGATAATGGGCATGACACCTTTGGAATAAATTGGCTTGATATATGCTATAGGAAATATTTTTTATTTTATGTAATATGGCACGAAAGATATAATGAGCTATTTTTGCTTGTAATATTTGCTTATTAATAATAGACCTATGTCCCTATGATGTCACGAACGTAAACAAACACTATATACGTGTTGCATTGTGAGACTGAATAGGGAGTGCTATATACGTGTTGCATTGTGAGACTGAATAGGGAATGCTATATACGTGTTGCATTGTGAGACTGAATAGGGAGTGCTATATACGTGTTGCATTGTGAGACTGAATAGGGAGTGCTATATTCGTGTTGCATCGTGAGACTGAATAGGGAGTGCTATATACGTGTTGCATCGTGAGACTGAATAGGGAGTGCTATATGCGTGTTGCATTGTGAGACTGAATAGGGAGTGTCTGCATCACGGCTATTTAACCGATTCAATAACTGAATACACATACAGGTTTTCCCAACTTTACAAGTTACATTGAAGAATTAAGTGCAAGCCGTCCACAGTCTTCAGTTAAGGTATATGGCCCAGAACTAAAGTCATTGTGCAAAAAACATTCTTTTTCTTTTTAATTACATTGACCTTGGCATTTGACCTATTGACCACAAACTCAGTAGGCTTCTACTTACCAAATATGTAAGTCATCCACAAACTTTCTTGAAGGTACATGATACAAAACAAAAATTGTATGCAGAAACCATATTTCTTTTTTCAGTCACAGTAATCATGATCTGTGACCTTTTGACCTGAAATCAATAGGCTTCTTTCTTTCCTAGAGTCGAAAACATCCACAAAGTTTGGTCTAGGTCTGTAATATAGAACTAATGTTATTGTGCCGAAATAATATGTCTTATTTCGGTCACAGTGACCTTGACCTTTCATTTTTTGACACTAAAATCGATATGATTTTCCTTACCCCAAGTGCTAGCCATCTACAAAGTTATTGTGCGGAAACTAAATTGAAAACAGCCGGACGGGCGGAGAGCACCATAACATATAATGGCGGGCGTGTTTAAAAACAAAAGTCCCTCGAAGGGACTGACGCTCTACTGGCAAAAAAGAATTTCAAGGAATTCAAGAAAAGACCATTTCTTCCTGTTAACTGCAGAGTGTTGAAACCATCCTTGACATTCTTCAGCGATAACAAGATTTTCAAATTAGGTGCTGTGGTGGATATATTGCATGTCAACTTCGTACCATATTCAATTAGGACCAAGAAGGCATCATAAGAAGTCTTCTAGTGTAAACCCCATGTTGATATAACTTTCCATTTTGGAGAAGTAACGACAACAAGATGGGTGCCACGGTGGTCATATTCGATATTAGACTGGCAACATTTCTCGTTAGTACCAACTAGACATCATAAGAAGTCTTTTGGTAAAATGTCAATATGACCAGCCATCTAGTAGAGGTAGTAATAACAAGATTTTCAAGATGGTCATTGTGGCTGTTATATTAGAATTCGGATCGGTACCATTTTGATTCACAACGAACTAGACATCATAAGAAGTCTTTCAATGAAAACTCCGTGCTGATATGACCATTTATTCAGAAGAAACAGTGATAACAAGATTTTCAAGATGGTCACTATGGCAAGCATATTGAATGTCTGACTGACACCATCGGGACCAACTAGACATCATAAGAAGTTGTTTAGTAAAAACCCCATGTTGATACGACCATCCATTCAGGAGGAGTAGCGATGACAATATTTTCAAGATGGCTGCTGTCATGGCCATATTGGACATTATCTCGACACCATTTTCATTTTGGACCGACTATACATGATAAGAAGTCTACTGGTGAAAACCCTATGGCAATATTGCTTTTCAGTTTTAGAAGGATTATCAATAACAAGATTTTCAAGATAGCCAATGTGACGGCAGTACCAGAAATCAGATCTGCGCCATTTTCATTTAGGACAAACTAGACATTATAAGACGTCTTCTGGTGAAAACCGCATGGCAATATTATATGTCGTTCACGAGAAGTAGCGATAACAAGATTTTCAAGATTGCCACTGTGGTGGCCATATTGGACATTAGATAGGCACCATTTTCATTTAGGACGAACTAAACATCATAAGAAGTCTCTTAGTAAAAACTCCAATTCTTATGACCATCCATTCAGGAGCAGTAGCGATAACAAGATTTTTAAGATAGCCGCTCTGGCGGCCATATTGGCCATCAGATCAGCACCATTTGCATCTAGGACCAGCTAGAGATCATAAGAAGTCTTCTGGTGAAAACTCCATGTCAATATGACTTTTAACGTGATTTTCAAGATGGCCACTCTGGCAGCCATATTGGCCATCAAATCAGCACAATTTTCATGTAGGACCATCTAGACATCACAAGAAATCTTCTGGTGAAAACCCCATATTGATATAATCATCCATTGAGGAGGAGTAGCGATAACAAGATTTTCAACATGGCCGATGTGGCGGTCATATTGGATATCAGATTGGCACCATTTTCATTTAGGACCACCTAGACATTATAAGAAGTCTTCTGGTGGAAACCCGATGTCAATATAACTTTCCGTTCAGGAGGAGTAGTGATAATTTGATTTTCAAGATGGCCGCTGTAGCGGCCATATTTGACGTCAGATCGGCATTTATGACCAACTAGACATCATACGAAGTCTTCTGGTGAAAACCCCATGTTGATATGACCATCCATTCAGGAGGAGTAGCGATAGCAAGATTTTGAAGATGGCCACTGTGGCCATATTGGGTGTGCGAGAGCGCACCGTTTTCATCTAAAACCAACTAGACCATGGGATGAATGTGTAAAGTTTCATGGTAATCATCCAAGTAGTTTAGGAGAAGTAGAAATAAGAAACTCGTGCTAACGGATGGACAGACGACAGACAACAGATCATCCTATAAGTTCTCCTGGTCTATGACCAGTACAGCATAAAAGCTACATGAAAGGGCTTTATGATTCATCTTTCATCAACACGAGAAACCATACTCTGAACCACTGGATCTGGCTACTGTTTTAACTCTATACCGAATTTCAAGACCATCTCACTTGAAGTTTTTCAAGGCACAGGTAACTATATTATCATACAGAAACCAAAATTACAACATGGGTTTCGGTGACGTTGACCATTGACAATTTATATACGTATATAAACAGGGTTCTTCCACTACACAAGGGCTATTCAAATATGAGATTTCAGCACCATAAGCCGAGGAATCTCTGATTATCGCCTGGAAACGACCTCGTTCACGGAGGGTGAACAGGACAGTCAGACACAGCTACCGCAAAATACATTTGGAAGGGTTTATCATCCTAAATTGTTTTACCTTTACACTTTGGGAACTAACATTTAATCGGCACTACAGCAAGGATTGTGTTGACGTGACGTTAAAAAATATACATACATACACCCACCCACTCTGTGCGAATGTTTCCAGCTGGTGAATAAAAATAAACTGGTTTGGATTCCAACTAAAAACGTCTATTTTATACCTGGAACTTTTTGAAAAAAATACATTGTCAGATTATTTAAAATAGAGCTTTGAGTATGTCGTTTTCTCCCGACACTTATGAAGCTATTATCACAAATCAGTAGACGAAGAAATACGTCCGCCTTACTTCCTTACTAAATTTCCCTAGACATAATGAATACATGAATGTGTATGCGTTCTTCAAGTTATATTGCTTCCTGATGTTAGCGATAACAAGGGGCATTCCGTCATTTCTGTCACTGATAAGTTATGTACAACTTATTACACATTTATTGGTAGAATGGCATTAACAAGCTCCACTTGTTTGTTGAGAATGACAACGTTGATAATGTCCGATAAACAAATATGTACATGCACTGGAAAACGTACAGAATTATATCAGAATTTTTAACTTACAAACTGGCACCATATTCCCAAAACTCCTCACACTGATTGCATTCTTCATCTCAAATATTGTTCAGTTCATATTTGACACATTTTCCTAAAATAACTCTGTATATTTATCGACATTCTTTAACTGCACAAATTCGGTCTTTCAAATATCTTGTCTGTAAATTAGTTTCTTCATTACTGAATATCTAAAAGTGAGTTTAAGTGTATACTGAAGTTTAGAAGCTTTGTGAATACGGGAGCAGAATGCACACATTTTTTGTGGGCGTGGAGGATGGCATTTACACAATTACGCAAGTCTATTTTCTATTTAAAGTGGTCGGAAATAATCGACCTTAAACCTTCTTTATGACAGGAATCCTAAAACTCCGAACAGTAAATTGAATCAAAGAAATGAATTTAATACTGACTTTTATCGGACTATGTTCAAATGGAAATTTAAATTCACGTCCTATTTCTTCATAACTTGTCATAAATTCATAATATTTAATCAGAACTGTTTGTCTCTGTTTCTGTATATATGTTCATAACTTGTCCATATCAATCAAGGATGAACTTAATACTTACGATCCGATAAATATTGTAGAATGAACTGCAACATCTGAGACTGGGCGCTGCACGAGAAGAACCCAGAGAAAAATTGTTCTGTGTTCTCAACGACAATGCCCTGTTCTGGATCAAATTTGTACTTTTCCCTGGGGACGGGAATGAAGTTTTTCTTGAACTCAACCGAAACGTCGGGGCGGGTCGTTCTACAGGGCAGGACAAATGGTTTATGCTGGTATACCGGAGATATGGTAGGGATGGGTGATGCTTCATGTAAAAATGGGCGGGCAGTGTCTACAAAAATAGAATTAAATAAAACAAATCAATTAATCATAACAAATATAAAGAAAATAAAGAAGAGAAGTTAGCTTTATGATTTTAAATGCACATGTAATATATATATATATATATATATATATATATATATATATATATATATATATATATATATATATATAGCTAGCTATCGTGAAACCTTATTTACCCTGACACTTGTTATCAAAACCTATGGCCGTTTTTTATAAGTGGTGGTCATTACAAAGAGGTTTAATTATTATTAGAATATTATTGGAACCAAAATATATGATCAGTCTGCAGTGGAAACCATGTTATAGAGGGGCCTGGATTAAGGAAGTTTAAGGAAATTTCACTGAGTGTGCGTGTGTGTGTATGTGTGTGTATATATTCAAAGAACATAAAAATTAGAAGTTAGCTATTTCGCTTTAAATGCAGATGCAATTATGTCTTTACCGTATATACATGCATAGATAAACACACACATACATACATACATACATACATACATACATACATACATACATACATACATACATACATACATACATACATACATACATACATACATACATACATACATACATACATACAGTTACATTTATATAAAGTTATACAGTAAAACTCCAATACTCCGAAAACAAATTATTCTGACTTTTCTGATGAATTAACTAAGGAAGTGTGAAGTGGACAAGATGCATATCGACCTATTATCAGAAATATTTTGTTAAAATGAAATTTTAACTGCTTTTATTACATTAAAAAGGATCATAGTATTTATTTTCTATACCGTATTTGCTCGCCTGAATTGCGAACAGTGTAAACCAATCTATTATCACATAATGCGTCAGTAGCGTAGGGTTAACACTGTTTGTTCTACTGATGATTCCGATCACAGAGCAAAGACCCTGATTTTGCGCCGGCAGATCTGGGTTTAAATATAATAGCTTGTATAATGTTGGAGCGTTTAACTTTTTGAAATATGTATATTTTATTTAGCTACGAGGCCAAACAATCTAAAATCACCTAATATTGTATAATGTTGGATCGTTTAACTTATTGACAAATGTATGTTTTACATAGCTACGAGTACAAACGATCTAAAATCACCTAATCTTGTAAAATGTTGGAGCGTTTAACTTTTTGAAAAATTTATATTTTATATAGCTACGAGTCCAAACAATGTATATTTTACATAGCTACGAGTCCAAACAATGTATATTTTACATAGCTACGGGTCCAAACAATGTATATTTTACATAGCTACGAGTCCAAACAATGTATATTTTACATAGCTACGAGTCCAAACAATGTATATTTTACATAGTTACGAGTCCAAACAATGTATATTTTACATAGCTACGAGTCCAAACAATGTATATTTTACATAGCTACGAGTCCAAACAATGTATATTTTACATAGCTACGAGTCCAAACAATCTAAAATCACTTAATGTAGTATAATGTTAGAGTGCATTTTCTTGCGCTATTCTTGGTTGAATAATCTATCCCCAAGAAAGTGTCATTACTTCGAAAAGTATGGGAAAAAGTACCCTGTCACTAATTGCCCAAAAAACAATAGCTGAACGAGTATTTCGTCAGATTTGTACAGGTTGAAGATCGTAGAATCTTCTTATCAAATACACAAAGAAAAGTGTATGTTGGTGAGCATATTTTTTTCAGTATGACACAGTTATTGAGATAGCAACAGTTTTATGCAACATAAAGCCAGCGCGGACCAATTTACGGCAGGTCGTAAATCGCTAATGATTTCTCAAGGTCTCCTGTAGTCTTCATTCACTTTATCACTTTCTGTCACGATTGATATTGTAATTATTAAACTTGTATAAGCATGTTTCTTTTTTCATTGTTTAATAAGTGACAAAAGTCGCGACACCGTCATTTTACGTCCAATCATTTCCAGAGTTCAAAGCGCTTCGATACACGTAAAAAAAAACAAAAACAATGATCATACAGTTTCAATGAACGTAAAAAATAAATAAATGGTCAATCCCTAAATGAACTCATACATGTGATTCTACCGGCGGTAGGACAAAAATACCGTTTTAAAGGCCGTCTACCGCACATACCGTTTTATATTTTAAATCTACCGCTTTTGAAAATTAGAAGATTTAAAAAAAAAATTTGAAAAAAAAAGTATTTTTACGCCTTCTACCCAAATATTTCAGAAACCAGTCACAACCAGTTTTATGGGAACCGAAACTGTTCGACCAGTACAATGACGCATGCTGAGTGATTATTAATCCGATTAAAAATTGTTACACAACTGCTGACATGTGTACACAACAAGCTGTAAATTGATTATCTTATTGTTGTAATTTGAAGAGTTTAAGGCCAAAGGCGGGATATTTATTGAGGCTTTACAAGCGATAAAGGGATCAAAGGTGGTCCATCATGGCGTGTGAGTCTCTGATTAAAAAATCGGCTTGAGGTGAGATTAAAAGGAGAGACCGAAATATTACAAGATGTTCAACAATGCTCGGAAATCAGGGTTTAAGTCGCTGCAAGCAAGTAGCAAAGGTCTGGAGTAGTTTGCATTGTGTGTTTCATGCAAAGTGGATTTTAAGATAGTGTCTGGAGGAAGAAATAATATCACCAGACATATGCAGCCACCATCACATAGGGGAAATCTGGATCAGAAAACTATTGAGAGCCTGCATGTCATCAGTGGACACCAGTGAGTAAATTTGTGAAGGAAACTAAAAATGTTTGTGGATTTTATTTTTTAAAAAACCTTTGCACTGAAAAAGTCATTTCGGCAGTGAAAAATCTTTGCAGTTAAAAAAATATATACAACTTTTCCTTTTTCATTTAATTGACAATTTCGTGACTCGTATTAATTAATAATTATTGTAACATTGCCATCAGAATCTGATTCGTGTTTAAAACGATTATAATATGAAGAGTGTGCATATTATGGTAAAAAATGCACTTGTTTTGTTTTTCAATGGCCTTAAAACGCGTAAAATGTATGTCGATAAGAAATCATGCTGATTTAGAAACCAATCTACTGATCAAAATTTTGAAATCAACTGATATGATGTCCTGGTTCTGTCACATGTATGTGAACACGTCATTTCGAGCGGCAAAATAAGCGTTTATTTTACAAAAGCGAACATTCTTAAGTTGTACGCAGCGTGTTGCGTGTCATATATAACTAACTATGGTTATGAAAGAATTCATACTGTGGGAATAAAAACAAAAAAAGTGTTCTTACACACTTTACGATCCTTTAAGTTAGTTTTTTGTCATTTTAGCGCATGTATAGATACGCAGAGTTATGTCCTCCAATCTTTCGCAATTGATTTTCAAGTCGAAACCAGTGTATTTACAGCTCTATACAGCTCTAATGACCTAACTGTTTTCAAACATGGGACTTAAACTGAAAACAGTATGCAAACAGGAATTAAATCCTGTTAATTACATAAAGGATTATTCACAGAATCAAGTACTAAATAAGTTTTAAAAGGATTAGCATGGAAACAAAAGCGTGTCTGAAATTATTAACATGTTCACAACGCTATCTGGGGTCATATCTGTACACGAATAGGCCACACAAGATAAGCGATAGTTACGTTTACATTTCCTAGACTACTATATGTTTTGCGTACATAAATATTTCTGTTTTAACAGAATTGGATGTGTCATTGTATATGTGTGCGCTTGTAATATGTGCGATTCTTCTTGGATACTCTGCACTATGCTCTTTAAACAAGCTTTAACTTAGTGTTTAGGGAAATTTGTCGAGTGAATAAGCGAAGTTATCAGAATCACACGTAGGTGACCGATCATTTAATTTATTTCTTTTTTTCTTTCTTATTTTTTTTTTTTTTTGGGGGGGGGGGCAGAGGGCCTCGGATTTTTTTAGAGAAAAATTCTGGCCCCAAAATAGCTTGAAAAAAAGATATTCTTGCTCTGATTTGTAGAAATAAGAACTAATAATATCCATTATATTAATTGAAGAATTTTTTTTTATCTTCATGTAAAAGAAGAAAAAAAAACCCAACTTATTCCAAATAAAATACCAGGCCCCTCTTTCTCCCTACCCGCCACCCGAAAATGAAACTGTCAGTCCCAAAGCTATTTTACAGTCTTTCGGCTCTATTTCTCAATATCAGAGAACCCCATTTGAATTTCAGGATTTTAAAGAATGGTTTGAGAGTTATTAGAGCTGAAACAAATACCAAAGTTTCCCAGTTAAACATTTGTTGAATATATTCAGATGGGATTCAAATATTCGTCGATGTTAATAAATACATCGTCGTTGCTTTGTCTACTATGGCATTTATTGACACACCCCACTCCCCAACTCCCTGCCAAGACGCATTGAAAACATTTGTGAACTCAAGTCATCTAAATCTAATTCAATTACATTTCAGGGTTCTGAGTACGTTTTTGGAGATTTCCCACTAAAAGTCAAATAAATTTAGGTGTTATATTCCCTGTTTATCTTTAAACCCAGTATGACCATAAACGTTCCTTTTGGTGCTGAAGACTAACAGTAAAGAGGACAGAAACTCGATTACCTGTTCAGTTAAATGTAATCCGATAAATCAGCCCCTAAACCTCCACTGATACTGTTCTTTTTACTGTAAATCAGAGCAAAAATATTTTTTTCAAGCTATTTGAAGGCCGGAATTTTTTTCTTTTCATCCAAACAATCCCAGGCCCTTCTCCAGAAAATTAAATGCTACAATGCTTATGCGTACTCATGAAAAACGAGGAAATATCAGCACAGGCAGCCACAAGTGATAAAGGAGCGTAGCGGATTGTCGCCCGTGGCTTGCGGCGATGATCGGACATAGGAGTTTCTGCTAAGCTATAGGAAACTTATATTCAGACTTGATAAATACTTGTTTTAACTGAAACCAATACACGGGTGTTGGCCTCATCTTATACGCAATATGTATATTGCAATAGGTGCGAAATGGCATTGTTGTTCCCGTAAACAGTGTAATGTAAATTCTACCAGGGACAGGTACGAAGAGAATTAGTTCTCTGCCTCATTCGGTTTCATGGGTAAAGAGGGATCCGCAGCAAACAGTTATTTTCAAAAAGGCTTAGGAAAGAAAACGTGAAATAATGCCAGCACAAATTTAAATATATGCTGACACTTATGAATTTGTACTACATTCTCAACTTCGAGGTCAAGAACAGGGATTGACTCTGAAGTTACGAATGCATCGAACTATTTTTTTAATCCTTAACTTCTTGGTCAATCCTACAGTCGATCCAATAGTAGAAATAGCCGTAATAGTCCGAATATATTGCGGTTTCTTTTTTTTTGCGGAGAAATTTACGAGGAACAACATGTATAATTTGTCTGTAAATTACTGCGTCCAAATATATCCAATGTATATTTTTGTCTCGCAAAACAAGCCGATGTGTTTTCCGAATGTTTGTACCAATGCACAGCAAAAATAAGCAGTGGCAAGCACATTGTAACAGAAAAATTATCTACCCCTACAATTTAGATGGTTCAGTTCCAAAGTCATATTATTGGTCCATGTACATATTAGTGACATAAAGAGACATCTGAATTACTGACTTTTAAGAAAATAAAGAAAAAGATACAGAGCTCTAGATAAAAATTTAATAAACTGGGTATTTTACTCCCAGGTTTGGAACTAGTTGCACGGAGCATCTGGAACTTAAACTACACAGAATAGTTTAAATTGATCGATCGTGCCAAAATACAACATGACCTGTGCTTACGACAGGAACATATATCGCTGTATTGTATCTACTCCGACTACGAATGTTTGGTATCGCTTCCGGTGTTGAGCGTTACCCGGGGGATTTTAAAAGTAAGCATAAATGTAATCTCGTACAGTATTCTCTTTTGTTTTTTTGTTTGTTTTTTTTTTTTTTTTTTTGCGGTCTTTTAACAATATTTGTGCATAGTTGACAATTTCACATGCATATCTAAGGCTGAACAGTTTTATGTAATGTAAGATATAATAAATAAGGCAATTGTTTTCCAAGAAAAATATGCAGTGCTTTTCGCTCCTAACAAGTTGTTCGGGTTTTGATTGATACATTTTACCGTTAAATTCAATCTCATACGTTCATGTAATAAATTTATCTAAAATTGGTACATTTCCTTCAATATCACGTTAACTTCATGACATTTAATGCGACGTCTTTTCTGTTTTCATTCACTTTCAAACGCCTGGTGCGAGATAGGTGTACTATTTGGTAAACCCTGCGTGTACGGTTTGGGTATTTGACTCGCTCAATTTGGTCACTTTTTCAATCGATATGTATATGTTTTCACCTGTTTCGTTAAGAATATTATGAAGCTATACGCAGTTTTCAGGTTGATAAAAATTAATTTAATTACAATATTGTTATCGCCATGAAATTGAGTGGGAGCTAATATTTATTTCTTTCTTTCCTACTATAAATTTTCGTTCCATTATAGTTTATAGAATATTTTCAGTCCTCAACAATCTTCAAACTTTGCATTTAAAGACTCCTAAGAAGTACTTCTCTACTAGATCAAAGAAATTCAGCGTTACTTACTGTTTTCATGGGAAGGGATCTGTGATTACAGTAAGCTCTGTATTTGAATTGGTATATATATATATATATATATATATATATATATATATATATATATATATATATATATTTCTCTCTCTCAACAGGTCGTGAAGTGAACATGATCCGTGTGCATCAGCATGGATCTATTTCTATGTTATTATTGTGATGTTGGCAAACGGTCCATCAAAGAGATTATACAACATTCAGTAGAATTACATGCCAAAATGCATCATCAACGTGCGAAATTTTTAAGTTGACATTACAAATTGAAAATCTGGTTATAGAACACAATTTTTCCGTAATTACAAACCATAGTTGGCAAAATAAGTCATAAATCTGCAAGGAAAACTGGTGTCTGTGCGACAATAGCGGACAAATGGACATGCAGACAGAAAAGATTAAATTAAATTTTAATTAGACCATATAATCTGTCAAATTTAAGCACTAATAAACAGTATGATCCAACGTTGTGTAATTAATCTGGAAAGGAAAGCTTTGGGGCCCAGGTTGGATCCTTGAATTCTGGGCACGCAAAATACTTCAAATGACAATGCTTTACGTTTCTACGTTTAAAAAAATGTTTTCTCTCTCTCTCTCTCTCTCTCTCTCTCTCGACGTTATGCGAACATTACGTAATTTTGAGGAAAGAAATAGCGACAAATATTTCTGCAACAAAATTTTAACTGTTGCAAAAAGAGCATTATGGTTTTTTGATTCAGGAATAGACTAAACGGGAAATTAGTAAAAGTAACGTAAGCCAGTTATGGGATGGCATTTCATTTAACATACTGAATGCACTTCAAACTGACTGATTGTTGAGTTGGAATATGCAAAATAGTTTATATTATCAACAAAAATTCAACGATGAAATAAATAACTAACTTTTCCAGTGACTTTTGTTCAAAATATACCTGTCTTACCTGACCAATACTATTGAATTTAGTATCTGACCAATCACTTTTTAAGTGGCTTAAATTTATATTGAATCATACAGTTGTTGTATACCAAACCGGACACACAAGTGAGACCTAAGTAGACACTAACAAAAATGCTAAGCTAAACAAAACTTACACCTACATCTTAAATCAGGCATTTGAAAATTAATGAAACGAGAAAAGAAGTCGATTTAAATGTCATGAAGTTAACATGATATAGAAGGAAACTGACTAGATTTTATATACATTTATTACATGCACATATGAGATTGAATTAAATTGTAAAATTTGTCGACCAAAAACCGAACGGGTTAGGAGCGAGGAACCAGTGCACATTTATCTGAAAAAGAGGCACTTTTTATGAAATCTTAAACTAAAGGAAACTGTTCATAATTAGATATGTGCGTGCCAACTATGCCAACTGTCAACTATACACAAATAATTTTACAAGTTAGCAAATAATATTGTAGAAGCTAAACAAATTCTGGTTATTTAACACCCCCCACCCCACCCCACCCCACCCCAGGTAACGCACAACATCGGAAGTGATAACAAACATTCGGAGTCGGAGTAAGCACAATACAGTGACATAGGCTGTCAGAATTGAACTAAATGCTTACAATTGATTTGTTTTGTGCAATTTGAACGCATTTAAAAAAAAAAATCTCTATGCACTATCATTAGATTTGTCTGCGTAAATTACGTAAATACGCCGCTTATCTAGAGCTCTTGGATGGTGTCAAATCTTAATCATCTTGATAATTCCATTGTTGTGTAATGATTTCAGAATTTGAATAATAAAAGACCAAATGTGGAACTATATTGGTGTTAACTTACCGAGGTAAGATGATCGGTGTGTGGGGTGGAGTGTAGCCAGTGGCAGCGCGACGGGGGGGGGGGGATGTCGGAGGGGGGGGGCAATTGCCACTGGGAGCCGAGCGAATAGGGACGCCGTAGGGAGCTCTTTTTTTTTTAGCTGTAACCGGGGCGTAGACGGGGGGGGGGGGGGGGGGGGGGTGGGGTGGGGGGGGGGGCGGGGGGTGGAGGTTGTCAATTGACATAAAAACTGTTCTCCATGGCAAAGTAGGGGTGTCACTTAAGAACATTGCCCCCGGGCGCCTCGAACCCTCGCGCCGCAACTGAGTGTAGCTAATGGTATGCGGGACTGACCACAACTGCTTCGGACGGAACGAATGTCCGATAACAGTTTCACTGATACTTAAATGCGTTGTTGACATTATGATTACCTTGCGAGACTGAGTCTGAATTTCGGGTGATTTAGGAGGTTAGAAGTTGTTGCATTGTAAGCTTATTCAACGTCGTTTACATTTCGCCTTGTTTCTTTCACAAAATCCTGCCAAACACGCTAGGCAGCTAAACAAATATTTGAATACCAAGTTTCTATTCGAATATTGACAAAAAATTATTCTGATTCGAATGTTCGGTTATTCGTTTCAGCTCTAACAGTGGTTATCTTGTGTACAATTTGCAAGCTAATGTAAAGGTACTACAGTGACCCTGACAAGTCAAATCGCTTTATTCATTACAGCTGACGTATTCAAGGACAACGTGCGCTCTGCAACAAGCTAAGAGTAATATGTTGCAATTACAGGCTAATGTGTAATACAGTGACCCTGACAAGTCAAATCGCTTTGTTCATTAGAGCTGACGTATTCAAGGACAACGTGCGCACTACATAAAGCCAAGAGTAGTTCCAATGGTTTTTTTTTTTTGTAATTGTACTGCTTTTTTTTTTTTTGTAATTGTACTGCCATTGTTCATCATATCTGCCACGGTACAGTGCTAGGGCATGTTACATTAAGTTTGTACCAATATTGGGGATAAGGTAATAGGTGTTTCCAGCCCGAAATGAAGAGATGGGAGTCGAGAAATAGTTTGGTGGAGGAATAGCCCGGGAAAAACCACCCACCCACGAGTAGCTACTGGCAAGCTTTCTTACATACCCACATTGGTCGAGCCAAGACTCGAACCCACGCGGACACAGGTGAGATGTGATTGATCTCTAAAGGCCTTAGACCACTCGGCCATCCTGGGCCCGCAATAATAATAATAATAATAATAATAATAACGAAGATGACGACAGAGATGAGGATAATGATCGTGAAAGAAACTGGCTTATTTGGGGGAGAATTCTCTTTTTTGTTACAATTCGCAGTATTGAGTGTACTGTTGGAATGAAGGACTGTAAAAGTGCATTTTACCTGATATATAGATGTAAATACTCGAATTTATGTGCTTGGCATCAGAAAATCTACATATATATCTCCCAGTGTACGAATACTCTAGACTGGTTCCTGACAACCTTGCTGTGGAAGATTCAGACACAGACTGGAGTTTGTCAAGCGCACTATCTCGAAAATAAGGGCCCTGAAAATAAACATGTTATCACTGTTGGCAAAAGGCAGATGTTATGCATGAAATTTCGCGCAAAATTCACCATATTTATTTATATTATGGGATATAATGTGTATTTATGAAAGAGAGATATTCGACTGAAGTCCCCTTCTCTATCTAAACATTCAACTCCTAAGAAGTATTTACCTACTAGCAAAACTAAATATTACTTTGCCAAGGAAAAACTAGCATTATACAATGACAGTAAAATGACCTTTCCACCTCTACAGTCCCTGGTTCGATCGTCAGTTTTGCCACATGTGAGATCTGGTAGCCATCCATCCAAGATCGGCAGAAAGAAAGGAAAGTTGTGAGACTTGTTGTACCATCGACGTAACAATAAAAAAGTAACGTTGTATATGAGCAAATCTTTCCATTATTATGTGTGCGTATGGATGTCCATGTGTGTGTGTGTGTGTGTGTGTGTGTGTGCGTGCGTACAATTATCCCGTCTCCCTGGTCAACCACCCATTCTACAGAGTGCATCCTCCCATCACAGCTTAGATTGATACTTCCGCCGGTATTCACAACGAGGGCTCTATCTATTAACTCATCTTTGTCTCCTTGGCCGAAATCAATGATCGGAACTTGGCTGTCAGAACGACCTGAAACACAGATTTCCCATGAATTTTTAGCATCCTATAGTCTTGGGTCTAGTCCTACACGTCCTTTTATTTCTTTATTTATTGTTTGGTTGGTTTAGTATAGCTTTTGCACTTGACCTTTTTGTGTCCATGTGTGTGTGTGTGTGTGTGTGGTTTGGCTGACCTATTAAGATTGTTTTTACTGTGGAGGGAGCCACGATATAGCGACGTGGTAGAGCGTCGGACTAGTAATCCAAGGGTCGCAGGTTCAGTGTCCACCCAGGCCAGCCAGGATCGGCTGCCTCGGTGTGTCATTGGAAAAGACACATAACTCCCATTTCCTCGGCATGACTAGGCCGATAAATTAGCCCCTAAACCTGTACTGATATTGATTGACAGTTTTTGGGATGTCGCCCAACATAGCCACTAAATTCGAAATGTCCACAGTAGGTAGGATTGTGTTATTCCACGTGCATTTACAACTTGTTAAACATAGGATTTAATCCGGAAATATTCTGTATATATTACCGAAAGGACCCTTCAGCCGACCGTAACTCAAGAGCAGCGAGAAATACCAATAAGTGTCTAAAATGCCCACCCATGTGTGCGGACAAACGTGTCTGCAGGACATTGCACCTTTTAAAGAATAGGCGCGATCATCCCCCAAACCGTCAATCAATATCAAAACAGGTCTGGTGGCTGATTTATCGACCTACGGCATGACGTACCCAAATAAAAGTGTTAAAAGTGCCGTTAAAATCCAAACAAGCAACTAATCCTATGGAATATTTTTAATTACAAATTTGAAGACTCCATAACGATGCCATATAACTCAAATGCGCTCATTATCAGCCAGCTAGTAGCCGACTCAAAAAATAACTTCTGCTTTTACAAAATTGAAACATTGCAGAAGCATAGATGGGACATCAGTTTTAAAAAAAAAACACACACACGCACACATACACACAAATAGAAGCTTGGAAGAAGCATCGATAAAAAAAAAAATAATTATTACGTCGTGGCCACGACATATTATCGCGTGGCCAAGAGATAATATTTTCTTATCGATGTCTACTTTTACAAGAATGGAACATTTGTTGCTACATTGTTGCAATGACCCAGCCTTGTACTTGGAATTCGAGCAGGATAAATCAAAAGATCACGAGAATGCTGTAACCGAATGGATCATATCTTGATGCAACAAGTCGTTTGGATTCGACAGTTTCCCTCTTTTTTATATAAATATCTGTTTCTCACGATATAGGTATTGTTTGACAAGCAAGCACTTGCAAGAACCTAATAGTTCTAAATGATTGTCGATCACGACACGTATTTAAACTTAATCTTTTTTTGACTCAGATCTTATGTTTGCCTTCATCGCCTTAGTTTAGCCACTATCACTGACTGCCATAAGAGTTATACTAGAGTTAAAGAATAATATAAAAATTTCTACACTTCACAATCATATTCTATCAGATATATAACTTTACTTAACGAGATACAGTGGCGCCAAATCTTCACATTCAGAAATTTTTTATCATAGTTGAGAGAAAAGTGATTAACAGGTCGAGCCACATTCTTACAGTTTTTAAACTTTACACTGAACAATACACTTTGTCATCTGCAATTGAAACCCCTTCTCTGCATAAGGGACTGACCATTTAATTTTCAGTGGGTGGGGGAGGGCGTGGATTTTCTTTCCAACTAATTTTTTTTTCCCTTTACCTCAAGATAATTTTTTTCAATTAATATATATATATATATATAATAAGTTCTTTTTTTTTCTTCCTCTAAACCGAGCAACAATATTTGTTAAAGCTTCTTGGTAGCCGAAAATTTAAGAAAAAAAAAAAAAAAATCCCAGGTTCGTCAGAGACAATTAAATGGTCGGTCCCTAACTTGAAAGGTTCCTCACACGGTCTTATCGACATAACCTCGCGCTATGCCTGAGAGAGAGATTGATGGTCGTGTCATTAACTACAGTATCTTCTTGTACATTGCGAATAAATAGATTTGTTTTTCTCTTGTGGCTCATACAGATATTAATAAACGATGCCGTACTCCGATTCACATTTTCTGTTGAACTAAACTCACCTAGAGGGGTAAACGCCGATTGGAGGAACCAAAGGAGCAATAAATCAATTACCAGGAAATCTTCTAATAAAACCAGACAACCGATAGCATCTCACCTGAGGTACGGGCAGCAGAGATTTACAGAAATTTTCGGTACATTTGGATAGATAACTACTACCTTATATACCGGATCAAAAGTACACATTCGTCTGACTATCACTGCAAGCATTCCTGTCGATATTTTATTGAAGAGAAGTACTGGCTTTCCAGAAAAAGATAAGAAGGTGAAAGAAAAGTCGAAAGAAAAGAATAACAAATCATTTGGTCCGTAATAAAGATAAACAATCTCGTGAGATTTGGCGGTAATATTAACCCTCCTATACAGCCTGTACAGGATTGGCTTATTTGATATCAATACAATATGTTCGTTCATCATATACTTTACACACAAATGTTGTATGTTCCGATAGGGATTCTGGGTACAGAAGAACGCTATTACAAATAATTTGTTGTCGCTATCTATCTATCTATCTATCTATCTATCTATCTATCTATCTATCTACCTATCTATCTATCTATCTACCTACCTACCTACCTACCTACGTACGTACGTACGTATGTATGTATGTATGTATGTATGTATGTATGTATGTATGTATGTATGTATGTATGTATGTATGTATGTATGTATATATATATGTACCTACCTATCTGCCTACCTATCTATCTATCTATCTATCTATCTATCTATCTATCTATCTATCTATCTATCTATCTATCTATCTATCTGTCTGTCTGTGACCCGCGATTGTTCAGTATTTAGCGTGCCGGACTCACAAACAGTGGGTTGCGGGTTCGAGTTCTGTCCAGACCAGTCCAGGTCGGCTGTCTACTTGTATCTCATGGTAAGGCACTTTATTCTCATTGCAACGGCACTAAATAGCTTGTTATATGTCCATTGTCGTTAATCAGCCATCCAACCAACTCTCTGTCTGACTCGCAGTCTTTCGGTCTGCCTGATCAGACCTAATCTAATCTAATCTGGTCTGATCTGATAAAAAACTAAACCAATTTCACATGATATTTTATAAATGTATTCTGGAAAGCGATTCACGGTAGAGTACGAATGAAAATTCTCTAACCTGTATGATAATATTATTTATTCGTATTTAAAAATTATGTTAATGTTATCAAACATTCTCCTGTGGAATCCAGGGATAGCACTTTCCATTTTGTTTGGTGTATATCTGTAATTCTCTCTCTCTTTCTCTCTCTCTCTCTCTCTCTCTCTCTCTCTCTCTCTCTCTCTCTCTCTCTCTCTCTCTCTCTCTCTCTCTCTCTCTCTCTCTCCACACACACACTCACACACACACACACACACACACACACACACACACATATATATATATATATATATATATATATATATATATATATATATATGTATATATATGATGTTTCAAAAGAGGGACGAAATACTATTTATTGTAAAAATAATTGTTACCAAATTTTACTTTGATAGAGAATGGCAAAATCATTCCAGAGATAATAAGTTTGTTGTCTGAACATGTTGATATGGACAAACAGATTTTAACATCTTTTGATAAACTGTTATTGCAAATATATTTTTCTTTTCTGCACTGCTTGTTAAAATATACTGTGCAACTTAGCTTGAGCCTGGAAAAAATAATATGAATGGCCTTCACCTTATCGTATTTTTATTCTTGTTCGTTGATCTTGTGGCACTGTTACACTAATAACAATGGTTGCATTTAAAATAAATATCTAGTGATCGATCATATGTATCAGTCTTACTGTGAGTACAACACACGACGGACTGTTATTGCTTGGTGTTTTATCTATGTTTAAACCAGAAATCATAAACAAGAACACGACCGCCTGTTAATCGTGATCTGTACTTCATTCCAAAAAACAAATTCCCGATTGTGTTTCGCACTTTCAAAAATAACGGCAAGAATGTCTCTATTCAAAAATAACGGCAAGAATGTCTCTATTCAAAAATAACGGCAAGAATGTCTCTATTCAAAAATAACGGCAAGAATGTCTCTATTCAAAATTTTTCGCCCGCTAATGCTTGCGCTTATCTTGTCTCTCTCCAGCCGCTCGCAAATTACAGAACACGTTTTTTGATTAAGAGAAATGGGTTCAAATTAAGGGCGTTGTTTATGACTGGTCAAATTTCAAGTTCTCCGTACCACTCTGGCATTCATGTAACTTGCAAAACCGTTTCAGAACAAGGTCGACAACGCGCACAAGCAGAAGTGGCATAGTCAAAGTCCGTGAATAAAAGCTAGAATCGTGAAAATATATGCACGAAACAAGTAAAGATTGTGTAATTGCATTTTGCTTTGTTTTTTTCAAAGCTTTAAGTTTTAGACGAGGAGTTGGCAACTTAAATCGTTGCGAAAGCATTGCATCCTCATAAGAGTATATATAAGGCTAAATATCGACTGGGTTACGCTGCAAGTCACAGATCTTTTTGCTCAGCTATTGACTGGGTCGCAACTCCATCAACAGTATAGAAAGAGAATGGGCTTATATATCTACGGGTCAATCCAGTGAAGTGTCGTCTGTTATATTTTTGTTGTAAACCCTTCAATGGTATCTGGATTTCCGTTTTCATCTGGATCACCACTTTCAGTCTTATCCATGTTATCATCAACGTCATTCCTGGTAAGAACCAATCAAATGTCACTTTATTCCTGGTAAAGACCAATCAAATGTCTAATTCTTTCATTGGAAGAGATGAAGTGCACGGTTTTTATCTGTTTTATTCTCGCTACTCTGTCGACAAATATAATGCTGGAATAGCGCTGCTTTGTTTACGGAGAAGCTTAAGCGATGAAAAGCATTCATATATTTATTTCCTAGATATGTTGAGTTCTATTTTAAATCATCGGAAACTTCTGAAATTGAGACTTTGATAGAGGATTATCGATAAGTACAGAGTAGACTGTATGCTTTAATTACCAGAAAAGGAGCTTGACCCATATATATATATATATATATATATATATATATATATATATATATATATATATATATATATATTTGTGTGTGTCTGTGTTATGTGTGTGCGCTTCCAATGATCCATCCAACCAATCTATCTATCTGTTTATCTATTTGTGTGATTTACAAATAGAAACCTGGATGATACACAGTCAAATGTAACCTTTGGCTAGCATTCGTCTTGTAGGGGCAAAGCCTTGTAAGATCCATTTAATCAATTTCAGACTTGTGTTTGCTCATACTGGCAGACAATTCACATCATATTTTTACAGCCAGGAATCATATATTTATTCAATTTAGTAAGGCTTTCTTGGGACACACACATATCCATCCATCCATCCATCCATCCATACTTACATACATACATACATACATACAGACAGAGAGAGAGGGAGAGAGAGAGATGCGATTATGACTTTACATAAAGAGAAAGATGACAAATAGCACTATCATTATGAACATTAAAGGAGTTTTTTTTATCTTCGTACGCTCTTCTGGACGAAAAGAATGTCCAGGAATTCAAGATAAGACCATTTCTTTCTTTTAACTGCTGAAACCATCTCTGACAGTCTTCAGCGATAACAAGATTTTAAAATTAGCTGCTGTGGTGGACATATTGGATGTCAGATTGGCACCATTTTCCTTTAGGACAAAGTAGACATCATTAGAAGTATTTTGGTGAAAATCCTATGTCATAATGGTCATTCATTCAGGGGGAGTAGTGACAACAAGATTTTCAAGACAGCCATCGTGGCAACCATATTGGATGTACGACTGCATCAATTTCATTTAGGACCAACTAGGTATCATATGAAGTCTGTTGGTGCAAACCCCATGTTGATATAGTCATTCATTTGGGAAGAGTAGATATAACAATATTTCAAGGTAGTCAACATGGTGGCCACATTGAGGGTTAGTCGTTTTCATTTTGGACCAACTAGACACCGTAAGAACGAACTCTTCTGGTGAAAACCCCATGTCAAAATGACTTTCTATTCAAGAGGAGTAGCGAAAACAAGATTTTCAAGATGGTCACATATTGGACATCTGATCAGCACCAATATAATAAAGGATCAACAAAACATTATAAGAAGTCTTTCAGTGAAAATCCCATGCTGCTATGAGCATTTATTCAGGAGAAAAAGTGATAACAACATTTTTCTAGCTGACCACTGTGGCAGCCATATTAGAAATCAGATCGGCACTATTTTCATTTAGAACTAACTAGACGTCATAATTGTCAAAATTGCCGCTCTGTGGCGGCGATATTAAACGTCAGATCGGCACCATTTTCATTTAAACCAACTGGAGATCATAAGATGTCTTTTGGTGAAACCCCCACGTCAATATGACTTTCTGTTCAAGATGAGTTACGATAAGAAGATTTTCAAGATGGCTGCTGTGGCGTTCATACTAGACCTCAGATCGGCTCCATTTTGTTTATATTTAGAACCAACTTGACATCATAAGGAGTCTTTTAGTGAAAAGTCAATGTTGATATGACCATTCATGTAGAGTGAGTAGCGATAACAAGATTTTATAAATGGCCGCTGTGTAGGCCATATTGGACGTCAGATCGGCACCATTTTTATTTAGGGCAACTAGACACCATAAGAAGACTTTTTATAGTGAAAACCCCATGTTCCTATGACCATCTATTCAGGATCAGTAGCGATAACAATATTTTCAAGATGGCTGCTGTAGTGGCCATATTGGATGTCCGAGCAGCACCTTTATCGTTTAAGACGAACTAAACCATGGGATGAATGTGTGTGTAAAGTTTCATGGCAATTTTCCAAATAATTTAGGATGAGTAGCGATAACAAACTTGTGCTAATGGACGGACGGACGAAAGATCATTCCATAGGCTCTTCTGCTATGTGACCAGTAGAGCTAAAAATGTACCGTCTATCTCTCAAAAGGATAATAATGTTGCAAGATCCACATTTTATACATTTTTCTGAGTAGAAGTGCTGGTAATGTAAGATAAAAAAAAATCTTGTGAAATCCAGATTATGTTCTGGAAAACATTTCATGCGACTGTTTTATCCACTTAACGATGATTGAATATCTCTACCTACCTCTGTTTACTTGTGCACGGGAGACTGGCCATACGATGGAAATTACACACAGAATACAAAGCACCCTAATTCCCATTTTAAGTAAATCCCATCCAAAAGTACTTTCTAACTCAGCAAGACGTCTGCTCTCGAGAAGAGGTTTACCAAAGCAAATGTAGCTAAGTAAAACAATATGGAGAGAAATAACTCCCTCAATTAACTACAACACTCTGAGTACTACCTTCTACGCACTATGTTGGAGTGGTCCATGCCCCAAACGAGGCTGAGTTCGGTTTCCAAGGATGATCATCTATCACTTTGGAGAGCATGAGCGCACTAATAGGAAACTATTTTCTCCAAATTGTCTGCAACATGATTAAAAATACAGGAAAGTAAACAGACGCATGATAATGATATCTTTGGCCTGTTTACTTTTAAAACCAAACGCTCGCAGTATTCATTTAGTACAAAAAAGCGCAGAAATTTGACTGTCGAGAAAAAAAGAATCTATAAACCAACTTGCAAAATGTAATTAAATGTTAATAGCTGGCTAAAACCCACGATTTAGGGAACTTATATGATCAAAGTACTGATAGTACTGAGTTGGAACTCACCCCAAGGTAGGAAATGTTTATTGCTTTCAAGCTGACATTAATATCATGGTGGGACTAGTCCCTGTCTTCTCAGAAATAGATAATATATAAGATTATTTCTGCAAACATAATTAATCCTATAAGATGCTCTACAAATCTCGTCCCATTTTAATAGAGCTCTTCATCTGTAGTTTTAAAATTGTCATGGATTAAGCATTCATGGTAAGATATAGTTACATACAATTAATTATTGAACGAGCTACGGAACCAGCCTATGCTTAATGGAATATTAAATACCGTATTTAGGAGAATAAAGTTCGCTGATCGGTTGAAAATAGTTACCAGAAATTCAAACAGAATGAGATTACGTATGGACATAGAGTACATTGTAAACAATAGTAGGTGTGAACCTAAAACCATTTTCAGTTTAATGCTGTCGCCGCACAGGTACTCTCAAATGTAAACGGGGAAATCTCACTGGGCCGGATTTTTTATAGTGAGCACATGGAAGGGAATTTTTCTTCAAAACGATCCACGCTGCATATCATTTCCGACGATTTAAACGGTTAATATCAGATAGATCATGCATGGAATGTAAGCTAGTTATTCAGGTTTCACACAAAAAGTGTAGTAATGTTACACAAAATTAACATTACGATCTGTGGGAATTTAATTTAGTTGTCTGTGCCCATTTTGGCATTCGAATCATGTGTATGAAAAGTAGTTTGTGTATTGTTACAAATCAAGAAATTAAGTTGGAAAGCACACTCGGGTTGACTGATCTTCTGAATACGGAGATTTACTTTCATCCTTTCACTCCGCAGATTATAGTGCTGAGCGTGTCAAACTACGTAAATTTCATCTTTTAGGAGAGTGTCCTGTAAGTTTTGATTATCTTTTTTTGAGATCTTTAAAGTAATTCCTGTCCATTTACATTTTAAATACATGAGTAATCTTGCTCAGTCGCTATATTTAAAGGAATAGTAAACGTTAACTAAATTCTGTCGCATTTTAATGCAATGAATTTTCAAAGAAAACTGAAACTAAACGATAACATTCCTATATCAATGTCATATATTCTTATTTGACGATTACATAATAAGAAATAATATAAATATTGATATATATCTTTATATATAAAGCATAGGTCCACATTAATATAAAAATCATGCATATAGCAAATTACAAAATATAGCGAACATACTTAGCAATGACCCAACACTCGAGCACGTTGAAACTGTGTCAGACATTTTTAAAGACATGATACATTGATGACAAGATAATCACGTACCTTCTACCGGTTGACCTTAAACCAGGGAGATTTCACTTGCCCCCTAAAGTACACAAAGAATGGAACCCAGTGAGGCCAATCTGGAAATGACCATCCCACTGAAAATATTATAAACTCGTTGAATATTATCTTCGCTCTTTCGTAGAAAAACTGCCTTCATATATCCAAGATTTTACCGACAACCTTAAGAAAACAACAAGAGAAGACCCTCCATACAATACTGTTGTCACTATGGATGTCTGTTCCTTATACACCAACATCCCACTCAAGGAGGGAATCCAAGCCTGCAACGAATCACTGGATAGTCGGCCTCGCCCTTCCCCTACTACTGACTATTTGGTCAAACTTTTAATCCAACGCTTTTTGTGTTCAACAATCAACACTTCTTGCAAGTCAATGGGACTGAAATGGGACTACAATGGGTACTGAAATGGGACTGCAATGGGTACTGAAATGGCACCATCGTATACCAATAGTTTAATAGGAAGGCTCGAACAAAAGCTCCTCAATGAGGCACCCCATAGACCTCTAAACTGGTGCAGATTTATTGACGACTAAGTCAAACTGGATCGAAACTGGCGATAATTTCAGAATATTCTATTGGAACATTCGCGAGAGACTTTCTTACCAGTCAACTATCATTGGCGTACGGGTCATAAACGGATGCCTGACTGAACTATTGACAGTACTTCATTGGGAAGTTTAATTCGTGACATCACAGTGACGTTTGTTTTTCAGACAGTATATCTTGGACTTTACTTCCACAAAGATTAACTCTTGACCAGTCAAAAACGGCTTCACATTGCATGAAGCTGAAATCGCAGTCACAAATCTAAGTATAAGGGTGAAATGAGTAAGATCATATTCACCGTGTAGATTTAAGAGTCTGTATATATATATATATATATATATATATATATATATATATATATATATATATATATATATATATATATATATATCTGTGTGTGTGTGCAATATATCTTCTAATGCAAGATCTGTGGCACTCAATATGTTGGCGAAACCGTTGATTTCAGAAAACGAATGAATAACCACAAGAGTCACATTCGCAACAAATATCAATGCTAAACTCGCCAACCACTAAACTCTATTGGTCATTCAGTTGAGATGCTACCGATTGATTCTAACCTGGGATCAGGGACCGATATAGAACGCACACGTAAAGAACGATACTGGATACTTCAATTGAAAACTCATGGGAGTTCGACCTAAATGAAAAAGTCTAACCTTCCTAATGCAATCTTATCAAAACTACAGCCAGGCATCAGTTTATCAGACGTACGCATTTTTGGCGATAATATTTACCCAAGTAAATATTCCGTAACTCTTTATGTGTATTATTGGCATTCTTCTTCTTCTTCTTCTTCTTCTTCTTATTATTATTATTATTATTATTATTATTATTGCTATTATTATTATTATTATTATCATCATCATCATCATTATTATTGTTATTATTATTTTTATTATTATTATTATTATTATTATTATTATTATTATTATTATTATCATCAACATTATTATTATTTTTATTATTATTATTATTATTATTATTATTATTTGAATTCTTGTCCATTATCCCGCTATACCATGCTATTGACATACTTCCTTAGTACCTCCATGCAAACTTTACCCGGATATAATTTCCTTTACGCATTTTGATGATGGCGTTGATTTTTCGGCGCGCATGGTGTCAGTCCTTTGTTCCAAGCCTGGAATTAGGTCAAAACACTTTGGTCCTCTGCGTGATACGCACGATAAACACTTCTTTGAAATTTTTTGTACCCAACTTTGTTGGGTTGATAGCAGCATAATATAGATATGAAGTTTACCCGTTTTAGACAGTTTTCTAATTTTGTCTTCATTGTTTCTTCTATTGTTTATCCTTTGTTTGTTTTTTTTCCCGTCATTGAAACATGTAAGAGTCAAGAATTCTTCTTGGCTTTTGTGTTTGTGTTTGTTTTGTGGATGTAAATTGTTTCTTCCCCTGACGAATACCTTGTTTATCTAGAAACGTTGGAAAACTGTTTTGTATCTGCGCCGTTATAAATTTTTCATTATATATATATATATATATATATATATATATATATATATATATATATATATATATATATATATATATATATATATATATATATATATAACCAGAAATCAATTATATGGGAGGTGTTAAATCGACCTATACAGTCACCTGCGGCACTGCATTCTCTGAACGATAAGTTCAGCCGCTATGATCAGTCCAAATTTGTCTTCTCTTTAATTGGCCTCTCCCAACTTTTCCAAACTCAACTCATCTACTGTGCCAATTAACATTCTCCCAGCTCGTCTACTGTGTCAATTAACATTCTCCCAGCTCGTCTACAGTGTCAATTTCTCTTCTCCCAGCTCGTCTACAGTGTCAATGTGCCTACTCCCAAATCGTGTACAGTGTCAATGTGCCTACTCCCAAATCGTGTACTGGACTTCAATTTCTTCAGAAATGGCTGCACTCTTCACTTTTATATCGAAAAGAAGAAAACAGCACTCTGATTAAGTTGTAAACCATGCAAAGGTCCGAGTTTCTTGTTCCACATAGTAAATTTATATATGCGTGTAAAATCAGCATATTTATTGCATGTACCTCAGTGTTAAAAAAACATGTTCTGCACCTCGAAAATGATACTGCACTCGACTCCCAAGTTACATTTCCTATCACATACTATACTTTTAAAAGTTCAGGAGTTTCCTACTTGTCACTTATGAAGATGATCTTGTACAAAGTGGTTAACCGCTGTTCGGATTTGAATTTCATCAGAGCTTTCATCCAAACTCTCTGTTTTCACTCTTCATGTTTAATGTGTATTTTAAACTATAAAGATACAAACATCAGCTTCCATCTTAATTTTCACATACTTCATTGTGTCCAATCCCCTTGTTATATATTATTGGCAATATAACAAGTTGAAATCAGGCCTGTTTTTTCCGGAATATGTTTGCTTTTCGCGAGGAAAAGCCTGTCTATTACGTTGGCATACCTTGTGTCTGAGCTTATTATTTTATTAATTGAAAATACGATATGTTTACACGAAACCCAGTTCACACGTAATGTTCACTATCTCCTTGAACAGCCATTGTATGGCTTTGCGTGACTAAATCAATGTAACTTTCTATGTCGTTGTATGGCTTTGCGTGACTAAATCAATGTAACTTTATATGTCGTTGTATGGCTTTGCGTGACTAAATCAATGTAACTTTCTATGTCGTTGTATGGTATCGAAACTTTGCTGGTTATACCGTTATTGCCTGGAATTTCAATGGCGAATCATACGTATATGTAATTGTTTACTGATCAAATTGATTTAAACTGGGAAAACAAATGGCATTGAAATATAAGTAGTCAGCACGTGGCATCGGACTATGAAGGTATCTAACCAGTCACATCACAGTTCCCAGCCTGCTGATTACATAAGTGTTAGAATACATTGTAAATAGGTTACTTTTTGTGTGCTGTAAGTCTCACAATTTGCTCTTTTTTAAATCTTATATTATCTTTTGAAAGTAAAGTACTATATAGGTTTATATCTCGCAGTATTTAGCCATGCAATTATACATTCATTCATAGTGTTTCAATATGTAAAGCTTTCCCGAATCGCAAAAAATAAAATATGATAACTTCCATTGCAGGTTTAATTAAAAAAGTACCACAGCGAACACACGTAGCTATTCATAAAATATACGCACATTGAATACCTACATACACATAGCTATTGCCTTTACACGCAAATTTTTTTATTTTTGAATCGTCTACTTAGCACCATTAAAAAGCCGTATCAATGAAAGTAAGAAATTTTGTACTGCACACAGATTCATTAATTAAATACTACTGACGGGTACACAGAAAAATTACAAAGACCATGACGTTCCAACGCTACGCCGCTCCGCTTCTACACAGCTACTAGACATAAAATAAATTTAAAAAATTCATACTAAACAAATGTCCCAGAAATTCTCATTTTCTTTACCAAAATGGGAACAAATATTACATAATATTTATCAATTAAAAGGACGAGAAAACAATGCTTGGAGTGTATTTTGAGGAGTCTTCTTATGAAATGAAGAAAATTTTAAGTTTTGGTTTGTCATGAAGGAAAATATCTAATCGATTTTAATGAACTAATAAACTGAGTACTCAGATGCAATACATGTTTAAACATTTATTTTTCGAGAGAGAGAGAGAGAGAGAGAGAGTAATATAGAATAACAAAAGCAATCTAAGAAAAATATGGTAGAACTCTTACAATTTCTTCTAAAAGTGGATATTTTAGGTCGAAATTTGACAATAGATTAATGCCTGGATAATCACAAAGTCCAGTGTTACACTAGCATTTATATTACACTTTGTTGAATAAAAACAACGGAGAGCCAGATAGTTTATTCCTATCGGGTACGAAAATCGACAATAGTTTACCAAAAATAGTCCAATGTAAAAAAAACAAAAAACAAAAACAAAAAAACAAAGAAGAAGCTGTGGATGAATCTTTCATCTCGATGAAGTGCTTGCAAATGCATTGTGCCAGATACTCCTTTTATGGAGTATTAAATGGACAACGAACCATACAAACTTATGTATTAGCTCTTGAAACTCTGCATTTAGAAAGACACAGTTATAAACAAGCACAAATTAATCATTTTTGTAACAGTGATATGTCTGCTTGTAGGTATCCTTGTGTGTATTGCAATATCTTTTACAACGTCTCTTGTTAGTAGGTTCTTTCGGCGTCTTAATTGCACCAAACGATTTGTTTGCTTTTTTGTACAATGCTTTGATCGATTGATAATAATTAATAACAAAATTAATTAAATCGTGTAATTTTATGTAATTTATGGAGTTAATCTGGGGAGTCAGCATGGATCCCTGGGTCTTTCCAATAAATCATATGCAAGATTACTCTGCATTGATGTCACTAGCAATAGAACTCGTCAGAGACTTCGATGATCCAAACTTGGATAGCAAATCTAATTTAAATCTAATGAGAAATGAAGCTTGTAGAGTGTTCAAAAGCAGGCGTTGACGGACGGACGAACTATAGACCCAAGGCCGTTGATAAGTCTACTTGTCCTTGACCAGGTGAGCTAAAAATCAGATGGTTTCATTATAGTGTAGAACTACAGATGCCCTGACTTTTCAGAATTACAAAATATAAAAAAAAATAAACGTTTTATTTCAAATAGTCTTGAACATAGGTTGCTTCCATTGCATTCTAATAAAGAAAAATAAAGCCAAGCAATTGCATGCACACATGGTTTCAATATGATATTAATAGAATTTAATCTCTTGACATTCCACGAGTGTTATGTAATACATAACAAGTTTAAATTCAGTCAAATGGTTTTATGCAGTTTGATACTTAGTAAGTGGTACTAAAACACTAATGTTCAAAATCTTTGACAATGTTAACGTAGACTTTCTTATTCTCATTTCAGTGAAATGTATGGAATGAAATAGAAAAGAAATTATTGGTGCATGCAAGCTGTATCTTTGCAGAATGATACTTAAATGCACACCAGTAAAATGATTTATTTCCAGTCTATCACTGCTATCAATTTACTCTTGTTGGTTTGCATAGAAAATTATTTATTTCCAGTTTATCACTGATATCAAATTACTCCTTTTGGTTTGCATAGAAAATTATTTATTTCGAGTCTATCACTGCTATCACATTACTCTTTTTGGTTTGCATAGAAAATGATTTATTTCCAGTCTATCACTGCTATCACATTACTCTTTTGGGTTTGCATAGAAAATGAAATATTTCCAGTCTATCACTGCTATCACATTACACTTTTGGGTTAGCATAGAAAATGACATATTTCCAGTCTATCACTGCTATCAAATTACTCTTTTTGGTTTGCATAGAAAATGACATAGTTCCAGTCTATCACTGCTATAAAATTACTCTTTTTGGTTTGCATAGAAAATGATTTTAGTCATCTTTATGTTGATCAATCAATTCATCATTATAACCAGTCTTAACCATTAACACAAATATCATTGAAATGAGAACAGTGTTTAACAAATTCTGTTTTATTCTTTGACTTTGACCTCTCAGACTCAGGTTAATCAAATAATAATAATAATAATAATAATAATAATAATAATAATAATAATAATAATATTTTCATGAGCATTTATGGTTCATGTTTGTTCCTGTTTATTCCAGCCACAATATATTTTCCAAAAGTCTGGATTCTTGCAGCTTTATTTTCATTCACAATACAGACAATATCTGGTCACCTTAAACAGAGGCATTCTCTATTTATTTGGCGTTAAGATGCATCATTATTATTATTTATTTTTTGCTTCTGGTTTGTAAAAAAAAAAGAAGATGTTTCGAAATGCGTATTTCAAAATAACCGATGTTTACTTACAACTCTTACCTCTGACAATTACAACTTCAGACAATTTTTGTCTTGAACAAAAACAAAATTCTGGGAGACATATAGGCAACAAATGGAACAGGGGTTGCAATTCTCAGGGGTTGGGGGGGTGGTGCAGTAGTGGCACAAGCTAAATAAATGAAAAATAGTTTCACGTACATGAGTCTATGTTGTTTTTCGAACTTACATTATCACAGCATAGACGATGGGTCACTGATCGTACAATCCTTTACCTATCTACACAAGACACTGTACTAAATTGCATATATATATATATATATATATATATATATATATATATATATATATATATATATATATATATATATATATATATATATATATATATATATATATATATGGTAAATAAGTATATTGTTGTAACATATGCGAAATAGCTGGTTCACTAGGGTGTAAATGTTTAGATAGTTGTCAAGTCAGTCAACACGGTGATGTCTAATAGAAAGAAAGTTTACCTGTAAGCCTGATAAAATCTTATTTTCTAACTTTAACTTTCCTATAAAGTAGGCTATATTTAGCTGATTTCGTCCTTCGAATTCGAAGATGACCATAACATCACTAACTGGTTTGGTTTCTGTGAGTACGTGAACTGCTGATTAGGCCAATTTGTGCTCTGAACTGTCTGTGACACGCTTGGGTTTGCTTCATCATTAGAGGACGTGCTGCAGTTCTGAGATTTAATCTGCTCACGCTTCTGCACTGCCTCTGCAGTTCTCTGTTCAAAAATCTGTAGCTCCATCATTGATGAGACTCCGCCAGGTGGAGCGATCATCTGCGAAATCTTCTCAAGACTCAGGGTCAATGTTCAAGTGTTTCAAGGATGACTTGAGGGAATCTTTGAAGCTTTCCTCTGACCACCCTGAGATCGCTTTCCCTCCTTCAGCTCGCCGTAGAAGATCTTTGGTAGTCGCTCTTCTGACATCCTGGTGACGTGGCCTGCCCATCCGAACTATGATTTCATCAGCAGAGTGTGGATGCTTGGATGTCCGTGTTAGAACCTCAGTGTCTGGGACCCTGTCCTGGCATCTTATCCTCATCGGTTTCCTTAGGCAGCCCATGTGAAAATGGTTCAGCTTCTTGGCATGTCGTCTGTACCAGGAGAGATCCTGGTTTCACAAGCATACAGTGGGGTCGGAAACACATTGGCTTTGTAGACCTTAAGTTTTGTTGGTAGACTGATGCCTCTGCGCTCCCACACATTTGCACGTAGTCTGCCAAAGGCCACACTTGCTTTAGAAATTCTGGCATTGGTTTCATCATCGATGTGGATTGCACGTGACAGTGTACTACCGAGATAGGTGAATTTGTCCACTGCCATGAGGGTTTAGCCATTTACTGTGATGGTAGACTCTACGTAAGGCTTTACTGGTGCAGGTTGGTGCATCACCTCTGTCTTCTTGATACTGATTGTGAGACCGAAATTGTCACAAGCTGGTCCATACTGTGTTGCAAGTCAGACTCAGATTTGGCATTCAGGGAACAGTCGTCAGCAAACAGGAGATCACGAACAGTCACTTTCTATAACTTCGTCTTCGCATGTAGTATTCTCTGAGTGAACAGCTTGCTGTCTGTCCGGTAGCTGATGTCGATCCCAGTGCCATAGTCACAGAAGGCATCAGTAAGCATGGCAGAGAACATCATACTAAAGTGGTTGGGGCCAACACACAGCCTTGCTTGACTCCATTGGTGACTGAAATGGTTCAGATGACTCGCCGTCATCCACAACATGAGCGAGCATGCCATCATGGAATTGCCGAACCATCACGATGAATTTTTCTGGGCAACCAAATTTTGCCATGCTCTTCCAAAGGCCTCCACGGCTGACTGTGTCAAAGGCTTTTGTCAGGTCGATGAATGTGTTGTACAGGTTGGAGTTCTGTTCCTGGCATTTCTTCTGGAGTGGACGATCTGCAAACACCATGTCTGTGGTCCCTCGGCCTTTCCTGAAGCCACTCTGACTCTCTGGCAGGGGTCCTTTATAGATGTGATGCACAAGACGATTCAGCAGAATCTGCAAAGGATTTTGCCGGCTATTGACAACAAGGAGATGCTCCGATGGTTGTCGCACGATTGTCTGTTGCCTTTCCGCTTGTACAAGTGGACGATGGATGCACCCTTGTACTCCTGGGGTATAGTTCCCTGAGTCCACATTGACTGGAAGAGTTCAGTCACTTTCTGTGCCATGTGCGAGCCTCCGGCTTTGTAGATTTCTGCTGGTGTAGCATCTGCTCCAGGTGCTTTGCCATTTGCCAGCAGATCGATTGCTTTCAATAGCAATATTTGGTATGACATGTTCCTAAAGAGAAAATCCACCTGTTATTTTAGATAGGAAACAAAACAGGATAATAATAATGTAATGGTGCAAATTTCTGTCGTTTTCTGTCGAGCACATTTTAGTTGACAGAGAACAATTAATTAGATTTATGAGGAAAGGTACCGTATGGAATCGCTGGACTGCGAGGGTTTTAATGTTCCTGTTGAGGGGCGAAATTGATTCTTAATTAAGCATTCGTTTATTTAACGGCCAGACAGATTGGAAGGAAAAGGTTAACTTCGATCTTGGTATCGAAAATGTCAGAATTGAGATTGTCAAGAATCAGTTACTTAAAATAGCGCGAAATCTAGAAGGTTACGCTGACCGAATTGTCGCATATTTATAAAAGGCGGTAGATCCGTTTAATCTGATTGCCTACGCTAAATAAGGGGCGTGTTTCCCCGAAGAAATTTCATGGGTTTTAATATGCCCCATCGCAAAATTTAATCAGTCTAAGTTTTTTCTGCAAGAGAAATAGATTTGACTCCGAGACTGAATTTAGAAGAAGCTCTCTCGTAAAAACAATTATTCAAGGGACGGATGTCTGGAAAGTTGACGGACACAATTCTGGCGGTAGAAGCAAGCGAGGCTTGAAAGCACAAGGTATTTGCATCAATCTCATCAAATTCGTTGATACCAATATAATTATTTGCTTGAATTTCTTTGTTTATATTTGCATGAATTTATTTGTTTAAATTCGTAGATCAATTTTCTTGATATGAGTATAACTATTTGTTTGAGTTAATTTGTCTGAATTAGTACAATAATCATCTTTATATGAGTTTGACGAATTGTTTGAATTTGTCGTCTTGATTGCTATAGGAATCATGTATTCTAAGGATTTCATGCATTACCTTATTTGATACAAGTTGTCTTAGATGATTTCATGTATGATAAGGAATTAATGTAGTTAAGCCATGAAGTGAATTACATTGTTTTTATTTGTATAATTAAGACATTAACTGAAACTGTTATGCCTCGTGTGTTGTTAGATTGAGTCAGTGATGAAATAGCCGTTAGAAAATACATTAATCTTCTGAAACTAGGTTTGTTTATGGTCTGTCCAATTTGGCCTGACCAGATAGCCTTTGGTATCTGTTTGAATTACGATAGGAAGATATCTGACGTAACGAGAGTGGAGTAAGGTTCTATTCCCAGTAGGATATTTGACGGAAGATTTAGGTTGCTTATCTGTTTATTTTGAAAGGGGAAATAGCTCCATCCACCTACCTAAGTATCCACGCACCTACGTATCCAAGTACCTACGTATCCACCTACCCACACAAAGTTGAGGGCCGACAAAGGCGAGATAGAGAGAGTGAGGAGGGGAAAAATCGAAAGAACAAAGCGAACAGCAACGGTGAATTTGGAGAGTCCAGCGTTAACCAGGTTATGCTGTTATGCAGGGGCAATGACTTCGATTGTACACTCGATTCTATGATGAACTAATTCTATCGTTTAAACAGATCGGCTATTTATAAAAGTATATTTGTGTTTTGAAATTCGGTTAATGATTTATTTCAAAAAGAAGTGTATCTTCCTAATGTAATGTATTATCTCAGTTGTTTTATGTAATTGATTAAATTGTTATATTTCATGTGCGGGGGCTCGTGTTATTCTGTTCTTTATATCTGCTCAGATCTCTATTTATTCCATCTATAAATCTCATAATTTATATTATTATTTACTCGATCCGGGCAATAACACCGAGTTCAATCATCCTCTAGTTAACGACAACCAACCAAATAAAGCGGACACCTTGTAACGAGGGTAGTTCCGCCACAAATAATAATAATAATAATAATAATAATAATAATAATAATAATAGTAGTAATAGTAGTAGTAGTAGCAGCAGCAGTAGTAGTAGTAGTCGGGGAAATAGCTGAATATTTCATTCTCTCTTTAATAAAGAACGCTGGTATATAAAAATGTAATTGACAATTTCCTCTTGCTACTGAAGCTGACTAAAGGGGAATTAGTTTGGTAAAACAATATTAATAGTGTCAGACCTGTATATAAAGGGCACCTATTGAAAAGGGAAATTTTTGCCCCGTCATTTTACTGTCCTTCAAATACCTGTTTGACAGTAACATCTTAAACTTAGATTATGTGTCTCACACAGCAATGTGGGCAAGCTTGGTTAATTCAGAATATATGATATTATGTCAAATTGTTGGATAGGTAAATTCCACCCAATTACAGAAGTAGTTGTGTGGGATCAGCCTGACAGTTTCAGACATCACTTTGTGATCCACATGTGTCGAGTTTCCTTTCTTTTCACCTAAACAGATCATGAGTTTTCCTATCTTTTTAAGACCTAGGGACCCAGAGTTGATTAAATCGGGAAAATTAGTTGAAAAAAGGACCACTTTGGAACTTAGTTATAAAAAATTATTCTTTAGCAACATACCAGTCTATTAATGACGATCATTTATTTTAAATCACTGTATTTTATTTTTGATCAAGTCTGCTATGATTTCAAGATCACTGGTAATTTGTTTTTCTATAACTAAGTCAAAAAAGGCTGAAGCTCTGGTGAAAATCATTGGAGCATAACGGCTAGAAGAATTCGTAAGAAGATGAGCATAACATCTACAAAGTGTCAAAACAATGTCAGTCATATTCTTGCACAATTCCATTCTTTCAATTTTTTTCAATCAAAAACTTTTGCAATAATGGACTTAATAAAAGATAGTCCAGAATTTGTCTCAAAATTGCAGCCATTACATCTTTTGCTTCAGCGCGTGGTGTACCGGTGTTGTGAGACAATATATCCCCTTTCGCACTTCTACAAATGTTCCGGCTTTGCTCATCACCATAAAGAAGTTTAGACTGAATATAAAGAAGTTTAGACCGAATATAACGGTGTTTGTGTCACTACATACTATAATAATGAAAGTACATCATATAAAGAAGTTTGCACATAATATAAGGACAAAAGTACATCATATAAAGAAGTTTGCACATAATATAAGGACGAAAGCACCGCATATAAAGAAGTTTGCAGATAATATAAGTACAAAAGCACCGCATATATAGAAGTTTGCCCATAATATAAGGACGAAAGCACTGTACATAAAAAAAAGTTTGCACATAATATAAGGACAAACGCATCGCATATAAAGAAGTTTGCACATAATATACGGACGAAAGCACTGTACATAAAAAAAGTTTGCACATAATATAAGGACGAAAGCATCGCATATAAAGAAGTTTGCACATAAAATACGGACGAAAGCACTGCACTGTACATAAAAAAAAGTTTGCACATAATATAAGGACAAAAGCACCGCATGTAAAGAAGTTTGCCCATAATATAAGGACGAAAGCATCGCATATAAAGAAGTTTGCGCATAATATACGGACGAAAGCATTGTACGTAAAAAAAAGTTTTCACCTAATATAAGGACGAAAGCATCGCATATAAAGAAGTTTGCACATAATATACGGACGAAAGAACTGTACTTAAAAAAAGTTGGCACATAATATAAGTACAAAAGCATCGCATATAAAGAAGTTTGCACATAATATAAGTACAGAAGCACCGCATGTATAGAAGTTTGCACAGAATATACGGACAAAAGCACCGCATATAAAGACGTTTGTACATATAAGAACAAAGGCACATAATATAAAGAAGTTTCCACATAATATAAGGACAAAGGAATATCATATAAAGACGTTTGTACATCATATAATTAATTTTTTTTCAAAAGACAGCTCAGGCGTTCCATGTACTGGAGTATGGAAAACGTTGTTTCCGCAGGCAGGCCAGGCTCGTGATAAACACAGCAGTACACAAGTAACCAAATAATGCTAGTACAGTATCATTGCGGGGACCCATTCCAAAAGTTCAATACAGCGTGCAAACATCAATACGTTAATGGGGTAAAACAATTAGCATGTAATTCGTAATCTTTTTTAACATTTCCAGTTAGCTCCTTCAATCTGTGTGTTAGCAAACGGTGTTAAGCCCGTAATAAACCCAATACCTACGTCATTTTGAATAAATTAATGCAAATTACCCACAATAGCCTTTAACTTACGGATGAGCGGATTCTTTATTTCTTTTTTTTTTTTTTTTTTTTTTTATACAAGTTTTCAACGTTTGTGGCACATACCAGTGAAATATTTACTTTCTCGGTCATATATATTTTTTGTAGTGAAAGTTTATGACCGACAAAGTCGAAGTCGAGGCTGGTGGGATGCAAATCGATTTTGGAACCTCTCTATTGTTTAAACTTTATCTCTGCATACTATCACTAATATCACTGCAAGCCGAGATGATTAATGTCAGTCCAGTAGAAAGGTAAATGCAGTTTGTTCTTTCTTCTCTTCCTTCTTTGTTTTCTTAGATAACAGTGTTTTACTTTCCCACCTTTATAATAATAATAATAATAATAATAATAATAATAATAATAATAATAATAATAATAATAATAATAATAATAGCCGTAGTAGTAGTACAGTCAACAGTTTCATCCTTTTACTTAAATAGCGGCGGATAAAGAAATAGTCTCCATTTATTTAAAGATTATGCATTCCTGCTGTTGGCAACGGCAGAGGTCTCTCCCACAGCCCTGGTAGACCCAGATACACTTCATCAAATTGTAGAAGACAATGCCACTAATCAAGATAATGAAAATCCAAGTACATGTAGTGCTATCCAAGCAAGATCCCACTTCTTTACACCTTCACCTTCACATGCACAGGCAGGCATAAGCCACATGGTGCCTAAATATATAACACCTCTAACACAGCCCTCTCTGCAAGCCCAGGTAGACCCAGATATACTTCATCAAAGTGTACAAGACAATGACACTAATCATGATGAGACTTCTTTCAAACACAATGCAAGTCACAGTTCACAGTGCCATGGAAAATTATGTTCTAAGTGACTTAATAGTTATGATTAGGGATCGTAATCTATATGTGCATGTGTATGAATGTATATGTTTGTGTGTGTGTGTATATATATATATGTATATATATATATATATATATATATATATATATATATATATATATATATATATAGAGAGAGAGAGAGAGAGAGAGAGAGAGAGAGAGAGAGATAGAGAGAGAATTTATGCATAGTATGTACACTGTATCATTGATATATCACGAGATGTATAAATTTTTCATTAAAAGGAAATGAGGCTTGCCGAGTTTCCTTTTAATGAAAAATTTATACAACGAGTGGTATATCAAAGATACAGCGTACATATTATACATATATGTTATTTATATCACATACAAATACACATCCTTGCATTTCCAATTGAGTTAAGACTGACATCAGTAAATTGTGTATTGACGGAGTGAGTGAACTCTTCACATCCCTGCCCAGTGTGTCCGCTACAAAATGTAGTTCTGTACCTATTGCGGCTATTCACAATTCTCTTTGCAAATTGATAAGTTGCTTCTTTTTTTTGTTTTTCTTTTGTTTTTGTTTTTTTTGTGTTTCTATTTTCATTCATATTGATTAAATAAATATAAGATACAATTATGATTTAAACATGAAAGATGGTTTAAGTGAAGAAAGTAGAGCACTACAAACACAGCATGATTAGCTTCTTGAACACTGAACTCGCAGCCATTCAGTCACCGTCGAGTATATTGAAACGAGTGTGGAATATAGACCAAGCTAAATGACGAGCCAACAAGGGGTAATTCAAACCTTTAAATGTATTTACAGTTGATCTAAGTCGATATTATGCTTTAATTAACATTGCTACCGACCATAAGATTGTTTTTATCCTCCATCTCTCTCTTTCATCTTTCCGTTGGTCGGTTTATCTATAAATTTTACCGTGATCCATAGGTCAAGTCAAGGCAATCCTGAAAGTAGTTTACGAGGAGTAGTGATAACAAACTTGTGCTAACGGACTGATGGACATCGGACGACAGATCAGCACCGTTTATATTTAGGACTAAGTAGACATGATAAAGAGTCTTTTAGTGAAAACTCGATGTTGATATGCCCATCCATTCAGGAGGAGTAGCGATAACATGATTTTAAAGATGGCTGCCATGGCGGCCATATTGGATGTCAGAGCGCTACCATTTTCATTTAGGAGCAACTAGACATCATAAGAAGTCTTCTAGTGAAAACCGCATGTTGATATGATAATCCATCCTGGTGGAGTAGCGATAGCAAGATTTTCAAGATGACTGTCATAGTGGCCATACTGGACGTCAGATCCGCCACATTGTCATGTAAGACCAACTAGACACCATAAGAAGTCTTTTAGTGAAAACGCCACGTCAATAGAACTTTCTGTTCAGGAGGAGTTGCAATAAGAGGATTTTCAAGATTGCTGCTGTGGCGGCCATATTGGACTTCAGATTGGCACCATTTATTTAGGACTAACTAGACATTATAAGAAGTCTTTTAGAGAAAACCCTATGTTGATATGACCATCCATATAGGAGGAGTAGCGATAACAAGATTTTCAAAATGGCTGCGATGGCGGCCATGGAGGCGCTCTACAGATATTATGTACTTCTGAGTGAGTGACATGTGTAAGGTGTAAAGTTGTTTGAATTGGCAATATGCACGATGAAGAGAATGTTGGCATACCTCTATGCTACTTTCATGTCCTGTGGCTAAAATTTCTTACATATTGTACTTGTGGAAATTGTACATGACTAAGCACACAGATGACAAAAATGGCCGCTTCCATGTACTCCAAAAATCAGCCTGAATTAGTCCAAAGTACACTATTTTTTAGCAGTTATTAAAATAGGGAAAACGAATTTTGCCAGAGTAGGAAATACAAGCTTCTGAAAAGACAATGACCGAATTACAAAATATATAAAAATTTAAAAAAAAGTTATCGGCTCCTTTTTTTGACAATTTATCTTTGAAGTCAAAGGAAGTGAAATGATCAATCTGAGCTAGCTGGGTTTTTTTTATAAGTTCACATCTGAAGTAAGATCAAGCTGTATACTCTATAACCCTAACTGCACCCATCAACCATACGCCAAAATAAAGAGAATTAAAAGTTCTTTTAATAATATCCAATACATACAAGGTCTCTTTTAAATAGCCAGGATAACCAGTGAAGAAAATCTGGGAAATTCTTTTTCTTTCGAAATCTAACCCTATGCAAAATACGAAACTTTAGAGCGCCACCTACATTGGACCCCAGATCAGCGCCATTTTAATTTAGGACTAATTAGGCATCATAAAAAGTCTTTCAGTGAAAACCCCATGTTGATATGACCCTCCATTCAGGAGTATTAGCGATAACAAGATTTTCAAGATGGCTGATTGGCGGCCATATAGGACGTCAGATCAGCACCATTTTTATTTAAGATCAAGCAGACATTATAAGAGGTCTTTTAGTGATTTTCAAGATGGCTGCCGTGGCGGCCATATTGGATATCAGATCGGCACCATTTTCATTTAGGAGCAACAAGACATCATGAGAGGTCTTTTAGTGAAAGATATTACGATCCATTCAGGAGGAGTAACTATAACAAGATTTTTCAAAATGGCTGCTGTGGAGGCCATATTGGATTCTATATTTGTACCATTTTCATCTTTATACCAATTAGACATAAATTCTTTTAATAAAAATTCCATGTTGCTATGACCATCCGTTCAGGAGGAGTAGCGATAACAAGATTTTTTCAAGATGGCTGCTGTTGAGGCCATATTGGATAACCAGTGAAGAAAATCTGGGAAATTCTTTTTCTTTCAGATCTGCACCATTTTCATTTGGTTGCAACTAGACATCATATGAAGTCTTTTAGTGAACACCCCATGTTTATAACACCATCTATTCAGGAGGAGTAGCGATAACAAGATTTTCAAGATGGCTGCCGAAGCGGCCATATTGTACCTCAGATCTGCAATATTTTCCTTTAGAACTAACTAGACATCATAAGAAGTTTTTTGGTGAAAACCCCATGTTGATATGACCATCCGTTCAGGAAGAGTAGAGATAACAAGATTTTCAAGATGGCTGCCGTGACGGCCATGTTGGATGTCAGATAGGCACCATTTTTATTTAGTACCAACTAAAAATCATAAGAGGTATTTTAGTGAAAACCCCATCTTAATATGACCATCCATTCAGCAGGAGTAACGATAACAAGATTTTCAAGATGGACATTGTGGAGACCATATTGGATGTCAGATCTGCACCATTTTCCTTTTGAACCAACTAGACATCATAAGAAGTCTCTTGGTAAGAACACCATGTTGATATGACCATCCGTTCAGGAGGAGTAGCGATAACAAGATTTCAAAATGGCGGCCATCTTGGATCTCAGATCTGCACCATTTTCATTTAGGAGCAACTAAATATCATAGGATCTTTTAGTGAAAACCCCATCTTGATATGACCATCTATTCAGGAGGAGTAGCGATAACAAAATTTTCAATATTGGATGTTCGAGCAGCACCATTTTCAGCTAGGACCAACTAGTCCATGCGATGAATGTGTGTGTAAAGTTTCATAGCAATCCTCCAATTAGTGTAGGAAGAGTAGCGATAACAAAGTTGTCCTAGTGGACGGACGGACGACCGGCAACACACCGTCCCATAAGCTCCTCTGGTCTATAACCAGTAGAGCTAATAAAAAAACAAACCTTGATATTTCTCTGGAGTAAGATTTGTCTTATCATTGTTTCACCACAATGTGGGAACTCTCTTATTATTTCATTAAGTGACAAGTCGAGTGTTTCATCATTGACATCCGAAGTCAAATTGACGGAGGTTGTATTTTCTCGTTCTTCGATATATAGTACTTTCTGAAACAGAGAGTGTATTACTGATATCCAAAACTGTAAATCCTGTCTCGAAAAGCGCTTCATTAATAATTTTTGGGATGTGAAATTCTTGCTGACCGAATCGGGTTGACAACTTCCGTATTTTACTCATTCTATGCGAAGTCTCGTGGTGTCAGACCTACTGACTAAGCCCAAGCATTTAATTCGTACAATGATGGCTTGCACACAATACCGGGTGAGATTTTCTGTTCTTCAAAGACCGCAAAGTAAGAATCTAAATTTACTTGTTTGGGAATATTAGACATTGAGTCTGCCATTTTATTTCACTGTAGTCACCAAGAAAATTAACCGGTGTAGCGAGACAATGTATCCGCCTGCGAAAGTTCCGTCTTTGCTTATCTTCATAAAGAGGTTTGGACCGAATATAAGGAAGTTTCGACCGAATATAAGATTTTCCGTTTTACTACATGATATAACGACAAAAGCAGCACATATAAAGAAATTTGTACATAATATAAGGACAAAGGAACATCATATAAAGAAGTTTGTACATGATATAAGGACAAAGGAGCATCATATAAAGACGTTTGTACATAATATAAGGACAAAGGCACATGATATAAAGAAATTTGTACATAATATAAGGACCAAGGCACATCATATAAAGAAGTTTGTACATAATATACGGACAAAGGAGCATCATATAAAGAAGTTTGTACATGATATAAGGACAAAGGAGCATCATATAAAGACGTTTGTACATAATATAAGGACAAAGGCACATCATATAAAGAAGTTTGTACATGATATAAGGACAAAGGAGCATCATATAAAGACGTTTGTACATGATATAAGGACAAAGGCACATCATATAAAGACGAGTGTACATTATATAATTAAAATTTACATGTTAAGACAGCTTTGGCTTTCCATACCAGTATCTCTTAAACGCCCGTTTATTCTCTTTCAAACAACTGTACTATTCATGTTTTTGTTTCTCAATCTGGCAATACAAAAATACTGGCTTTAACGACTTAAATCAATTTAAAGATGTGCAAGTTCAAATTAAAGTTACTCACTAAATTACAATCACATTAAATTACTATAGTGTTTTTCCACAAGCCTGAAGTCTAAGACTTTGTGTGGCTTACAGCCGGAGCATACAGATGCCATCTATAGCCGTGTATAAAGCTCACACATCTGCGAACGGTTCAAACCCAGCTCTGCCATCGCATAACATAATAGTACCTGTGTGTTTACCCCAGTGGAGTATAGAGGTGGGGGGGGGGGGGGAACGAAGGGAGCGGTGGCCCCGGGCGGCACTTTCTAGGGGGCGGCAATTTGGTAAGAGTATCGTATATATCATAAATAATACGAAAGGAGTGGGGGCGTAATTTTGGTAGTTGGCCCTTGGCGGCACTTTACATCGCTACGCCACTGGTTTACCCTATTCGTTCAAAACCATAATTAGACCGAATAGCCGATATCCTGATTTAAAGGTGCATTATGGGAAGGTAGACAAGGATTTGTGCTGTTCTTTATACTGCTACGGCAGATCTGGGTCACGTTGTTCGCAGTTGGATACGCGTTGTATATAACAAGAAACCGTAACGAGTGGAATAGCTTAAAGTCCCATGAACGTCTGCGAAGAGAAACAAATCGTCTTTCTGTGCCTACAAGTGGCGGGAAAGGTGTTTCTAATAGTTATACACCGAGTTACAGGGGTGTATTGAAAAGAAATGCATTTTCCAGACATCCAGTACAACGAGGTGTATACATCATTTGTAAAACCCACGTACGCCAAATAATAATAATAATAATAATAATAATAATAATAATAATAATAATAATAATAATAATAACAATAATAGTTGTAAAAGTCAGCTTTTGCTAACAATACCCTCGCTACCCTCTTTGACCACCACATGGTCGGATTTTGATTCACTTGTCACATTGCACGTGCTTTTGATGGGTGCCCCCCAATAAATCAACAGGCCATTCAGCGTAAAAGTAACAATATGGCGTTCAAAAGTATGTGATGGGCTAAAATCATGCTCTAGGCAGGGCCGTCGTAAGAGGCGGGCGAAACAGGCGATATAGGTTGCGGTATTTTTTCCTGAGTGTGGGGCGCCGAAGGCGACGCTCGCCCGAGGCGCCGTTTCTTCCAGCGCAAACTTGCGACGGCCCTGGCTCTAGGTTTGAATTAAATGCTGGACAGAGATAATTTAGTTATCACGCACAGTTCCCTGTGGAAAGAAAAAGTAAGTAAGTGAAATTAAAATAGATTTCGTACAGTAGAGAAATAAATACTGATTGATCTAAGCTTTCAATAATGAATCTATGTTCTCTTTTTTAAATATGCATTTATAACTTTTAAAGGTGACAGCTCTTCATATACTGGCAATACAGGCTTTATTATGGGTGTGGAGTAAAGTGGGGATGGAGGGGGATTCGAAATCGCTATGCAAGCTCCGTAATATTGTATTAGTCTTTGCAAGTTAAAATTGTGAACTGTGTGGGTGGTAAGCCATGTTTTTTTTCTGTGTTTTTTTTTTTTTATAATCCACCACCACGACCGTCAAGTTGGTTTGGTGTTTCACGGCACAGCAACAAAAGTAATACATTCGTCCGTCATACCTTCATTAAAATTTTGCGTTTAGGTCATTTTAGGCACTGTGGTATGGCATCTGTGTTTCATGAAAAGATTTCTGATTTATATACAATTTAATCCAGACCTGTTTTTAAACATTCAAATACAGAATGCGTTCTGGTTTATACTCTTTTGTTTGTTTGTTTGTTTCTTGTTGCTGTTGAAGCTTGTTTTGTACACGTTGTTTTCTTAATTATTGAATTATTAAATTTCAATGGACATGAATTATGATACTGCTACTCTCCGCCCGTCTGTCTGTTTTCTTTGTCCATAACTGACTATACGTACGCTCCTTCAGCCGCGAAGACAATGGTTTCTGTCAAACTTAATAAGTTCCGGTGTTTTTCAGAACCGATCACTTCTATTTAGGCATTATGAGATTGCAGACTACATGCAAGATTTACTTACCTCCGACACTGAAAAGCTTAACAACGTGCAAAACTACGCACCTCTGAAACTGAAGATTTGACAACGGAAGTGATCCAATACGCATGGGCAATTTTACGATTTGCAAAAACATATTTTAACATATTTTTGTTATTTATAATTTTCCTTAGTTTAACTTACAATCAAGGCATATATTAGATTGACCTTAATAAAGTCATAAAAATAAACAAAGTAAAGGCGGGCAAGTGTTTGGAACTGTTTTATTACTCTTAACATACGTACGTGTCAGCCGAGCTGGTCGGCGTAGGGATAATATCCAAAATTGGATAGTAAATTGCCAGATAGCAGAGGAGCTTAGCGGCGACGATGCAGAGTGGGGTTTCTGTGCTTACACTCTGACGACATATGTTTTCTGTCTGAGCACAATCCTTTGTTCTCACGGGGGAAACCCCTGCGAGAACAAAGGACCTGGGGTGTAAGTAATAAGACTTTCACTGACATAATGAGAACCCAACAGGTTGGTATTTCACAAGTGAGCAGAGAGGTTCGCAAGTGAGCACGTGCCGTTCATTAAACAATAGTTAGGTATTCAGAAAGTCATTACAGATCAGTGCCTAATCTGCTTGTCTAAATTGCGAGCAGACGAGACCTACTGAGAACACTAATCAATACGATAAAGCTTTGTAAATACTGTAAACATGTGTCTTTGTCATAATTAGAGTGGTTCTATCTTTATTTTAGGAGTTCACGGGGAATACCATCCTCGAACCTAAAGAGCCGCGAAGAAAATATATAAATGAGCAGTGACAGACAGATACCCTAAATGAAATCTCTGCGAAATTTTGTAACCTCAAACAGGTTTTGGTTTACTGCATTTCGCATGCAAAAAAGGATTATATTGATATTGTACTCTACATTCCGTATGGAACAACGAGCACATATCACTAAAAGGTTAATCATCTTAATGTTTTACTTAACAGCAACACAAGTAGGTTACAGTTAAATTCGGGCCTCGTATTCTGAACCTTCAGGCCATCATCGTCGCCCCGGGCGCCATACCCTTAGTACATCACTGATTGTTAGATTATTGTAAGCTTCTCTAGAGTTGTCCATTGGAATTATTAAAGGCTTGGACATTATATGAACATTATGAAGTCACTATGAAGTAAATCGCATCTAAATTGTTTCATTAAAGAAGCATTAGATGCAAATGTTGGTACCACAAAAATTAATTTTTTGTTTATATCATGCAGTAATGAGAAAAAGGTATAAGCTTGTATTGCTTTTAGAGAAATTTAAAGTTGAAATCTTTCAAGAAAGCAGCGGATGAAAATTCTGTAAACACTTTCTACGGGTCGTAAAAAATATTTTAGGACACTTTTAATTTCTATCTGCGGTAAGTAGACCTGATAACATGCACTCGTCTGAGAGAAAAAGAGTGAAACAGGAACAGAAACAGGAACACGACAAAAAAAAAAGCAGGAAAGTACAAAAAGTTATCAACTGGATTGATTGAAATCTCTAAAATAGAAGATTGTGGCCAAAGGTAAACCTAAAATGGTGCCATCTGGTACGACTTGTGTTTGTAAACGTGTCCGCATAACCACGTGGAATTTTGTTTGCACATTAGTTTGATCAGCTAATATTATATTAGCAAAGAAGATTGTAAGAAAGGTCAAATTGCAAATTCGGTCAGTAATTACAGACTATTTTGTCCACCCGCACCATGCCTGTCAGAGGAAGAGCATATATAGTAAATAGATACAGGAAGGATTAAATTCAAAATCCGGAACCAGTAAGTTTCCCTGTGGGATTTGCCATACAGGTTATTACTGGAGTTGGAGAATTATATCTGTTGCGACGATGGTAACACATGGTTTCATGCTGTATGAATATGAAAGACGAAGTATATTTTCCATGCAAAAAGTTTTAACATTAACTTCACTTACTGTAACTGTGACGTACCAAACATTTTGTTACGAATCTAGGTCTTAAAATAATGTGACTGAAAGAAAGTGAAACCAACAATGTAAGTAAAATCAACACGCAATTTATTTCTAGACAATTAAAGTTAAAATTTAAAAGACACTTACAGTGACGTGAATTAAAGTCCAAATAATCCAATAATTCTAGGTGTCCTAATCACAAGTCCTAAATATAGAATGTTCCGAATGAATTCCAGTAACCTTGAATGTCCTAATGTGCTAGTAGTCTTGAATGTTCTGATATGCCTGAATGATGTAATCCAGAATATCTGTGAATAAATTCACATAAATCCCAAAGTCAAGTATTAATCCAATATGAGAATGAGCACTTTTGGTAATTCCAATGAATATATCAAATAAATAATTCCTCTCTTTGAATTTCCTCTGAATTTTCGCAGCACAATTATAAACATCTGATTATTCAAATGATTCTTCATAGACTGACCATTTGAACAAGAATGAAATAGTGTCCACTAAAATCGCTATATATATATATACATAAGTCATGTGACAGGAACGTTCTAGAATATGCGTAACCTTAATGGAAAATTTCCTCTGCGTACGTGACTTTTCGCACAGAAGACATGGAAAATGCCAATCTAAGTACTAAATGCTATGTAAACAAGTCTGACCTTGAACTCAAATGCAGTAAACATGTTGTTCAAAAAATGACCTAAAGTACAACTTACCTCGTGGACACATAGTATAAATTCAATATAGATAACAATTTCAACTAGCCTTTTTGAGACAGTATTAGTAGACTCAGTTGAAAATAGCTCGCACAGATTCATGCCTTAAATACTAGTGCCAAGTCAGTTGATATGAGTAATGTATCCAAATCAAGTGATAGAAGAAGTAGGTCAAACTGCAACATCTCATGCCAGTTATGCCTCACTTCATGAGGACCATCCACCCGCTCCTTGTGTTCAAGCCCCCTGAAAAAATCCCAGACAGCTACAGACAAATAACATCAGAGTGTCATGATTGTCATCCCTAAATATCCAGCGTGTTATGAGTGCAGGAAAAAACATAGTTTCTGGAACTTTTTGGATTATGTCAACGCCGATATACTCTGTGGTTGTGAAACCTGGTTTAACGACTCTATCGGAGACAGTGAAGTTCTCCCTTCGAATAATGACTATAAAATCTATGGAAAAGTTAGAACTGATGGGTACGGAGACGCATTACTTCTAATAACAAAAATAGTATCACAAGCTATCCTGTTAACATCGACACAGATTGCGATATTGTTCTACGAAAATTCAACTGTACCAAATCTCAAACCTGAATTGTTGGCTCATTGTACCGTCCTACTAATAATAACACTGAATACACTTTGGACTTGATCAACTTTGTCAACTCAGTATGCCCCAAGTTCCAGGACGCTGTCATCTGGATAGCTGGTGACTTCAACCTCCAAGATATAAATTGGTCGAGCAATATTATCACAGATCACTGGTTATCAGTACAGAAAGTCTGTCAATTTGTCCGTCTGAAAAGCGAGTTAGGTCTGGACCAAATCGTAGAATTCCCAACCAGAGATGACAGTACCCTGGACCTCTTCTTCACAAATAGACCATAGCAGGTGAACAGATGTTGTGCTATTCCTGACATTAATGACATCAACGCCACATACATTGATTATAATGTCAGCGGGTTAAGCAGGAAATCATCCAAAAGAAAGTTCTGTATGTGGAGTAAAGCCAACATATAAAACAATAAATACCTGTGCACCCAGCTATCCAAGTCAATTCTTGACACACGTACATCAGCCAGCAACATAAAAACATTTCAACATTATTCAGAGACGGATGTCATCATATTATTGAAGATAACGTTCCGTTTTGGATGAGCTAATAGCGCTACAGCCAGCGACGGATAAGCAAAGGTTGCAAAAGAATTACCAGATTGAAACGTAGCTGGTTCAGACGTGCCAAGTCTTCCAACTCAGCTGATATGTGGTTAAAGTATAAGGCAATTAAAAGACCAGCACAGAAAATGTGTCGTAAGGCCCATGACACCTATGTTAATGATATGCTGAACAGTGACCAATCAAATCCCCCTCACCAAAGTGCTGGAATTTCATCAAGGCAAGAAAGAATAACTATACATGTGTTGCTCCCTTTAAAACAAATCAACAAAAGATGTTCTCATCTTTTGCGACAGAACCAACAAAAGTAACATCATAAATCATCATTTTGCCTCGGAGTTCACCAAAGAAGACCTATCATACCTACCGGACCCTGGAACTAGCTATATATCTTCCATTGTTATCACTGAACAAGGAGTCATGAAGCTACTTCATAACATCAAACACACAAACTAAATGGCCCAGACTAAATTCCTGATAGATTACTTTAAAAAGCTGCCATAGAATTATCATCTGGCCTTACGAGACTCTTCCTAATCTCCCTAGACAGTGGTAAGATCCTCGACGACTGGTCACTGTTCAGCATATCATTAACATGGGGGGTTATGGGCCTTACGAGATCCCCGACGATTGGAAAATTGCCCTGTTTACAACAGTCTTCCTCACTAGCAAACTATCGGCCGATATCCCTGACTTCCATCATATGTAAGACACTAGAACTCAGCTCTGTCATGTCATACATCGAACGTTAGAACAGACTTAGCGACTGTCAGAATGGAGTTTGTAAAAGGAGGTCATGTGATACACAACTTATCCTCTCCATACAGGACCTAGCAAATAGCTTCCAAAATAACCAGCAGATCGATGCCGTCTTATTGGATTTTTCTAAGGCTTTTAACAGAGTACCCCATCAACGCATCTTGAACAAGTTGCTTCACTATGGTGTAAGGAACAACACAATTAGCTGGACTGAGATTTTCTCTCCAACCGTACATAAGAAGTTATTCCAGACAATAACAAGTCGACCTCTACACCAGTCACACCAGGCGTCCCCCAAGGCACAGTTATGAGCATATATCAATGACCTGCCAGAGTGTATATCATCTACAATTAGACTCTTTGTGGACGATTGCTTCTTGTACAGAATCATCCGTTCAACTGGAGATTGTACTACCAATCAGAAGGACCATGACAATCTCCAAGAGTGGGAGTCCAAATGGCAGATGGCTTTCAATCAAGATAAAAGTGAAGTGTTAAGGATCAATAAGAAGCGCCGCCCAATTATTGTCAGCTACACCATCTATGGATACACCTTAAAGTCCACCAGTGGTGCGAAATATCTTGAAGTCACCATCTCTAGTGACCTGTCCTCGAATAAGCACGTTGACAACATCACCAGAAAAGCACAACTCCACAATGGCTTTCTTAAGGCCAAACATCAGATCCAGCCCTCCGCAGGCTAAAGAACAAGTCAACAAACCATTTATTAGACCCATCCTTGAATATACCTCTACTACTTGGAACCCGCATACAGAACGTGACATCAACAACATTGAAGCAGTCCAGACACTTGCAGCTAGATTTGTTCACAACGACTAACAGCAGACTAGCAGTGTTACGTCAGTATTCAAAGACCTTGAATGGAGAGTCTGAAAAAAAATGAAGGGATACATCTAGAGTGACCATGCTATACTGGATTCCCCATCACCTAATAGAGATACCTGCCCAGTCACATTGTACAACTACTTCATCTAGGACTAAAGAGCACAGTATGAAATACCGGCGGTTCAAAACAACCTCATCCGTCTACAAGAACAGCTTCTTCATTTACTCTTTCATCCGGTGGAACAGACTCCTTGAGAGCCTGATCAGTCAGCCTACATTGGAATGCATCCAACTGGCCCTGGACACCTTCAGTCTTGTAATGTTAGAAACCCTGTTTTACTGTTATTTTTAATCTGTATAAAGCGGTATTCTAACCTTACACATGTCCACTCCCAATTGCGATTATACTCAGTTCTGACTGACGCAATTAAGGATGATGATAGCTCATTTGATTCCTGGGATTCCATATAGAAGTGGGGTTTTTTTTCCTCATGTTTTTTAGTAAACCTGAAGAATTGTCATAGTAATTGCTACTGGCATACATCACCATCCAAGAATTGTTTTTTCGGGTTACATTATTTATTGAAAAAGTTGTTTTCTTATACATACATATCTATCTATCTATCTATCTATATATATATATATATATATATATATATATATATATATATATATATATATATATATATATATATATATATATATATATATATATATATATATATATATATATATTAACATGGTTTTTAAAGTGTTGGTATAAAGCAATTTGATATACCGATACTGTTGGTATATCAAATTGTGATTCGCCCATGTGGCATAAATACGCATATAATTATGGTCCAATACGTAGACTGTTACTTCTGTACTCTCTAGATCAGTGATGAATTTCGTCTTATTAATTGATAATAAAATAAGAAAATAATGAAGAAAAAATAATAATTCCTGTTTCGTAATTAATTAAACATGTTACACAATTTCATCGAAATCCCATCTGCTGTCCCCTTTTTTTCTTCCTCTCTCTCTCTCTCTCTCTCTCTCTCTCTCTCTCTCTCATGCCGTAAGGGACAAAAATAAAAATACGTGGAAATCTGTGGAGTGAGAGAGAGAGAGAGAGAGAGAGAGAGAAAAAAGACATTTGAGCTAGATGAAAACCTTGAACTTGAAATTACACCAAGTAACCTAGAGGAACCAGAGTCCTTATAATTGTATGTGTACACTTTGCATAGAATTTTCGTAGACGATACCAATGATACGCACTTGCAAAAGCCTATGGAGACGAGTAGGCCGAACGGTAAATTCCTTGGTATACACATACTGTAATCTATTCGATACTTTATTTTGTTTTTGTTCTTTTAAACTAACAATAAGGTTCTAAAACAGATCATTTTGTTGTATAAATGTTTAATTAAAAGGAAACCCGGCAAGCCTCGTTTCCTTTTAATGAAAAATTGATACTACTCGTGGTATATAAAAGATACAGCATACATAATATATATATATATAAACTTAAACCAGCCCAACGGCTTTAGGAATCTACTGGGTAATTTTCCAAAGGCACAAAGCCACAAAAGACGATATTACACAAACAAAATCAGAACAAAACACAAAACACAAAAACGTTAAGTACTATACAGAATCTACATGATTTTTGCTGTAAATATGTACATAGACGATACAACGAAATAATAAATGAAACGAGCAAGGCTAAAAGAGGTTGAACGTTGCTACTTTTTTGTTTTTGTAAGGCGGCAATGGATATATATATATATATAGATATATATATATATATATATATATATATATATATATATATATATATATATATATATATATAACCATTGCGTTCTTCACGACTGCATTTAGAATGCGTAATTATTAAAACCTTGGGATTTACCTATATATTAATTCAAGGTATCACCAGATTAATTAAGTTGCTTATATTTTCTTCGTTTTTTATTGTTTTAAATTAATTTAATTTATTTATTAACCCTTTAAAACAGTTACGTCAGTGAGTTGTTAGATTCCACAATTCCATTTCATCAATACAAAGAAATCTGGCATTCCAATTGAAGTTTATGAGAAATGATGCAAATTGGATGAAATTGTATTCCAAATGCATATGTGTGTTTTGCAGTAGAGTGACATTTGTTGCAAATGAACAGAAACTATTGCATAAGTAGTAGAGGACGACACTATATCCTCAAACGGGGGTGGGAACTGTGTTAAATAGGGTAAAAATATTCGAGAACCAAACGGTAATGTATGATAGGCGAAAGGTATGTTTTGTAACAGTGTAGCATGAGGTGACGGTCTGCACTCCGAAATTGAAATACCGTATGACGTCAGGTGAGTCTGTCTGTCTTGTAACAGTGTTGCGTGTGTTAGGAAGGGAAATGCGAGTTTGTCTGCCTTCAAAATGAAATGTCGTAGGGGAGTCCTGTATTAAAATAGGGTCTAAAGTTTATAGGGACAAACGGGAAATTAAAATGTGAAAATTAATGGTCGAAAGTTTATAGGGACAAAGGGTCGAAAGTTTTTGGTAACAAACGGGAAATTAACATGAGGCGGCCATGTTGAAAGGTATGTTGTTTTTTTTTTAACATTGTATTTAACTTGTTTATCTTAACAGAGGTCCTGAACGATGACGGTCGCCTGTATGGATGACATAAGCTCCAAAGTCTTCAGGTTTATCATGTATAGGGTTCTTGTTTAGTTGTTGTCTATAACAAGAACAGAGTAGGATGTAAAATAAGGGGTATCAAATAGAATTTAAATCTCTTCACAATAAAACTAACAACACTAACCTTAATTTCTATATAAAGTTACAATCTCTACCCCATTCTATAATATCTCCATTCCTACCTACCCTCCAATACAGGTTTTTCAATACAACATGGACTCGTACAATAAAACTCTATATTGTACAGATCACTGCATAATAAACTCTTCTTCTTATATATATATATGTGTGTGTGTGTGTGTGTGTGTGTGTGTGTGTGTGTGTGTGTGTGTGTGTGTGTGTGTGTGTGTGTGTGTGTGTGTGACCGTATACAAGATTTATGGGGTCAGTGTGAAATTTGCATTGGACAAGTTTCTGGCCCCGAGTCCAATACGAATTTCACTCTGGGGTATAAGTCTCGTATACGGTCTTTACCAAACTATACAACAAATTTATCCCACAGAAAATACTTTGCATTTGTCTGAAATAATGGCAATAAAACAATGAGCTCATTCTATTTAACACTTCAAAGAACACATTGAAAAGTGCCGACATCTTGTTTATTTTCTGCAAGATATTCCCATAAGGCATTAGCAGCACGATTATTTAATTTAATACTGTCAGTGTTAATTTTCCTCCTTTTGTCCACAATTCCTGAAGCCGCAAGATCTCCGGAGCTTTTGGTTGCCATTATAAAGAATGAAACAACAAACTTGAAGAATTGTTAGATAGCATACACTAGGAATGAGCACTGCCCAAAATACGATTCGTGCAGCTGATAAGCTGTCTATAACGATTCCTCTACGATAGACAATGGAATAGAAGAAGATAACGTGGATAAAAACGATGTAGACAAGAATGACAAAAACGATGACAGTCTTGTAATCGCAACTGCACATGATTTAAAATACAAATATGGTTGTAGGAGCTGGCTTAATTTACATTTTAAAATAAACTATTAATTTATTTTTCCGTCATAGTGCTTTATTTAACCTCTGATCAAAAATGCAAAGAACACATCAACTAGTACTAAAAGATGCAAAATGACATGATCAGCTACGAAAGAAACAACCTGTCTAGCTGTTTTTAAAAGGCAGCTTATTACAATGCCAATGATACCAGGCAGTGCTGATACTGCTTTTTTGGATAGCTCGAACGAAGAGTTGTCAATATATTCCATGTTTTGTTTTTTTTAAATACTTGGTTCACGAATCACTCTGCGCTACCTTTTTCACTACCACCAACACTACTTGTTTGTATTCTACTTCCTGTTAAACCTTTTATTAAGTTTTATCTGAATAGAGCAAGAGTTTCATAATCTTTAGCTGTATTAATCGTGGTAATTGTCACACCTTTCTTTTTTAACAGTTGTTTTACCCTTTCATCTAATGGTAAATGTTCTTTATCTTTTTAATTTACGTTTTCAGTATCACCTTAAAGTAACGATCAAGATCTGTTAAATGTCTCTAAGTATATGTGCTCTTTTATTTGCAACATTTTGCAACAGTTCTTTGAATTTAACTTTCTTAGTCGCATATGTTTCTTTGCTGATGCCTTTCTTTATCTCATCTATCTGTTTTTTAAACGTTTTATTTTCTGATTTTATGTTCTGTTTTCGAATTGTAAACCTCCAGAGCATTTTCATAACCACTTCATTCTCTTTGTTCCTGCATGGTAAATAATCTCAGCTCTTCGAGTATTCTTTCATGGTAATCATCTATTATAGGCTTTGCTTTTCTTTCTTGCTGGTTAAATGATTTATTTGTTTCGATTGTTTGCATGTCTATTTCCTCATGATATATTATCGGCTGTCTTTGTACAACAGAGGGTTCTAAAGGTTGATGTAAAAATAAGTCTGTAGGTTTATCATTTAGTGGTTTCTATTTATTTCCTTATTTTTACCAGCTAAATGGCTTGATGGAAGTCACTGCCACTTTTAGTCACTATAGAGTTAGGTGCTAGCATCTCACTTGAACTACCATTTCTAAAACTTTGTGTTGGTTCTTTGCGTACTTCTTGGCAATACAAGATGTTTCCCTCTACTTTCAAGAGATGGCTTTAAAAATAATTGACTTTATGTGGCGTCTATGTCTAAATCGTATTTCACAAATTCTTTGTATTTATCCACTAAAGTTGCAAATATTTTTAAAGAGGTTTCAAATCCTCTATTGTATAAATTATTATATGTGATATGATAATCAAATAGTGCATCATCGTAATCATCTTCATTGTAAAGAGAATTTTCAAATGATCGATCAAAATCTTCTCCACCGCCTTCTGCCATTGTTGCACTATTTAAATGGATCAAAAACAATTTGAGGAAGATTTTGTTTCACAGAAGAGAAACTAGCAGGAGCAGTGTTACGCCTGAAATTGAAGAATTAAAATAAATAATGTAAATTAGTATAGCAAATGGGACATGTAAAGAGATAGCTGTTAAATCTTTAACTGAAAAGAAGTTGGCAACTATGGACAAAAACAAATCAAGAAAACCCATGAGATCTTTGTCAGTGAGAGAAAAGCTAAAATGTCCCACTCATTGTCACCATACTAGCAGGAACATCTCTGATAAGTACATTTCTACCTATTGATGATTTGAATTAATTACAGACGGAATCAAAATACGATTACATAACATCCAAAGGTATTATATACTTTAGTTTTTATTGTTTAAGCTGGGATTACCTCTATCTGCATTGAGTGCCAACTTGATAACATTAAAACACCACAATTTGAAAAGGTCGACAGAGGAAACACAAAGCATATACAAAAATGCAAATAAATGTGTACTGGATACTTTGCGATCGATGCATTTTTTGCTCTTATTAATGGAGCGTCTATCTATTGCATAGTTAAATCTTCCAGGAAAGCAAAAAAAAAAGAGACTAAAATATGTAATCTGAAATCACCTCAATGATAAAGTTTGTACGTTCGAAAGCCTCGACTTTTTTCTTGTGCTCTCGTACCTCTCTTTTAGATGGCATTTTATAATTTTTAAACATGTTATCACTTACTTTCATGTATCTAGTATTTGACCAGTGAAAGCATTTTCTCTGCTGTTCTGGGACGGATGACTCAAAATAAACAGAATGAATACCATGATCTATATCGAGATCACATTCATCCACACCTTCATGTGTGTGAATTTTAGCTATCATTTGCCGAAATCAATCTTTTGATCAACAATTTTTACAGCATTAAATAAAGCAAGTCATTTGTTGTGTAATGGGGTCATTTACTGTGTTACCAAGTGAAAGTTTACTCTCTCTCTCTCTCTCTCTCTCTCTTTCTCTCTCAGATATATACTGCCTGTGGCTCAATTTCCTAGACTCTGTTGCATGTATGGTCATGCAATTTCATGTTTGCATTCACATTTATCACTTCTGTTAACACCAATAAAAAGTAAATTTTGGGTGTAATAACCCACGTTTCTCTACAGGCGATGCAGGCAAGACATCATTCAACAGAATTTCCTATTAGTTCATTCTTAGACATTTAAATTTGTAGCAAATTTTAAGTGTGAAAGAAGAGAAAAATGTTTCATTTGGTTTGAAATTATCTTTCATGCAATATTTAACTCGTGCCCTCTTTAGTGCTTTTCTAAAGTGCTACTTTAGTTAAAGAAATCTCCGACCACAGGCCTTTACTTCTCTTTGTCCTTTTTTCTCTCCATCCACGGATCCACACAGAAGGATCACCTGGCTCATCCTGAAAAGATTTATAGACATTCAACAAGATTGAGGAATCTCGATCAGTTATATCCATTATTGTTTCCGTTTCCATGTCGGCATGCACAAATTGGATCTGCGTCCACTGAAGATGCTGGTCAAATGACTTGTGCAATATGTTCAATGTGGCTGTGTCATGTATAATCAGTCATGTATACTCGATCTTCGGATTGCGTCAACTAATTCATGCGCAGCAGTGGTGTCTGTGCTAATGAGGGGGTACGTCAAGGTTGGAATAGTCCATTATCTTTTAGGGGAAGTAATGAATGATATACAATTCAAAATGTTAATGTTCATCTAGCATCGCAAAAAAGGCATTTTTAACATCTGTTTAATAATTGTGTTGTGGATTAGATTAGATATATCCATCTTTTTTCTACCTGTGTGGAGAAATAATTTAACAGTTTTTCAAATGTCTTCGAGGCTCGTCGAATATTACGGTACATTTGAAAAACTGTACAATTATTTCCTTATACAGCTAGAAAAGTATGGATATATTTATTACTTATTATTATTATTATTATTATTATTATTATTATTATTATTAGTCGTTGTTTTTCTTGTTTTATTTGTTGTGTGGTAGTTGTTGTTGTCATTATGGTTGTCAAGCTCTTATTACAAGGGTGTCATGGTCATCTTCGAACTCGAAGGACAAACAACATATGGGCGCATATTTCCCCCCTTTATTATTGAACCAATAACGTATAATGATACTTTAATAATTCAGCCAAAAAATTTCAAATTGTGTTAAATAAATATTCTTATTTATATCAGATACCAAACGTAGAGGGAAAATTATGAATATTTTCTTAATATTTAATGTTATTTTTTAATTTTATTATATGCACTTCTCGCATTTACAGATGTGGTTTTTTGTTGGATATATAGTGCAAGGTCAAAAGTGAGTAGCCACCTGAGTAAGAAAAGTGAACGTCGTTTAGCAATACATGATTTCAAATGGTGACTGCATCGATAAGAATTGATTTGCAAGCTTGATTTTATCTTAAATTTTAAATTTGTAGCGAGTGCCATTTTAAAACTCAGTAGTGATGTAAACAAAACCGTGGTGCCTCAAAGAGTTTAGAATTTGTGAAATGCACTGTAAGAAGGCAAACTAATGATTTACCTGCAGAATCGTGCATCACATAGTTCATGGTGTAAAGAGAGGTATAAGTGGACAGTTGAAAACCATGGGGTCAACAGTACTTTTTAACGTCTCAGCTAATATTGTTTGGGGCAAAGATCAAATGTTTATGTTTGGAGAAAACCCGATGAAGAATGGCAACCAGAGTTGTTCGGTCTATACAGTGCAAACTCGGCATTCAGGAATATTTCGGCAATGTTTTTTGGGTGCATTACCTACGACGGTGTTAGAAATCTGGCTTCAATTGAGGTTAACATCGACTCGAACATGTATATCAGCATCTGTGATGAAAATGTGTAGCCAGTTATTGCAAAAGAATTTCCAAATGGGGATTAATCCTTTCAAAAGGATAACTGTCAAGCTCATTTTGCTACAAGGCAAAACAGTGGAAAATTTATAAACACTGACTCCTTGACCCGGCCATCACATACCCCGGGCCTCAGTCACTGACTTCTTAACCAGGCCATCACATACCCCGGACCTGAGTAACTGAATCCTTAACCTGGCCATCACATACCCCGGACCTCAGTCACTGAATCCTTAACCTGGCCATCACAGACCCCAGGCCTCAATATTTTTGAGAATATATAGCAGACAGTTAAATCCTAGCTTGAACCAAAGCTACATGCAATTAAATCCTGGGCTGATCTTGTTCATTTTGTTATTTACATTTGGATCTCACTCAATCAATCTTATACCAGAGTACTTTACGACTCAATACCTGAAAAATTACAAGCTCTTGATAAGAGCCAAGGGTTTAATTGCAAAGTATTACATGTATAAATACCATTTTCTTTCATTTGTATGTGGGAGACTATTTAGAAATATTACTGACGTTTGTTTTCCTCTGATGACGTCAACGCAAGTGGCTACTCACTTTTGATACGGCACTGTATATTTCGTATGTCTTCAAAACAAAATAAAAAGAACAATGCTTCAGAAGGAACTTTAGTTAGGATTTTGGGGTGAGGAGACTATTTTTATATAAACATGATACTCGAAATATTAATGTAACAAATATTTAGAGAACCTTGACTCTCGGGGTATGACTGTAGGAATTGACCATTGTGGCAAGGGAAATAACTCTAGAAATCAAGTGAAAACATTTACCTCCCTTCATTATTGGTTTTCACCATCCAAAATGGATTTTTGCTATTCAATATAGCCTATGCACGTGAGTTAGATTTACAAACCGCGCAGATCTTGAAGATTACAGTGGCCTTTTGAGCTTCAAACACTCCACACAAAAGTATAACGGTGTATTTTATTTTTTAATAACAGGGGTATTTTTTTCTCAATACTTTAAAATTTTATTGAGAAATATTTTTGAATTTTATTGACGTAATGGTGAGCAGATAAACACATCATACACAGTTAACTTAAATACAACAGTTCAATTAATAAAAAAAAATAAAGAGATAAACTATCGGTGAAACGTACAATTAATGTACACAAAATAATTATTTCATATATGTTAATAAATCGTTCATACTTAGTACCCACAAAATAAAAATGACGGAGAAAATTCATTCTTAGACTGAAAAGAAATGTACAGATAATAGTGATAGGTTTTCCAGTTCATCAAATAATATTAGCTATCAGATAATACAACACGTATGAGACGAAGAGCATCAAGTACGTAAGACAATACATAAGAATGTGTATCATCATAACCTTACAATGAGAAACGATAAGCAGGAGAAGGATACGTGTAAAGTAAGACTGACTTGTATAGTAACACTGATACGTACTAGAGGATCACATTTATAGTGATACATTGCAACACTGGTACGTACTAGAGGATCACAGTTACAGTGATACATTGCAACACTGGTAAGTACTAGAGGATCACAGTTACAGTGACACATTGCAACACTGATACGTACTAGAAGATCACAGTTACAGTGATACATTGCAACACTGATACGTACTAAATAATCAGAGTTACAGTAATACATTGCAACACTGATAGGTACTAGATGATCACAGATACAATGATACATTGCAACACAGATACGTACTAGAGGGTCACAGTTACAATTATATGGTTTCCGATTAATATTTTGCAGATAATGATTGATCAAACAGGGCGACCACACGAACAATCCGCATTTACAGAACAACGACAAGAAATGTTTTTTTCCTGTAATTTATCAATCAGCTTGCACTATTTTAAAGTACCACATTAACAAAATCAGCCTTCGATTCACGATTTCGAAAGAAATACTAACTTAATCCGTGTAATTTTGATCATGAAAAAGTATATTTTGTTATTTTCCATCCGTATATACAAAAGTCCGCATAATGCGGAAACATATGATTATATGGTCAACCTGAGCCAACCAGTTTCCTAAGACATACTTAATCTTAATCACGTTTATCGCATGAGTGCAATTTATGACAGTAAAAAAGGAGACACTTGTGGATCACAGATAAATCAGTGCGTACCATTCTTTTTATTCAATTATAGATAGTCGTACCACAATTAGTTGAAAATTTGCACCAACAAGAATATAAATGGAAGAAAAAAGAAAGGAAAAAAAGGAAAAGAAAAGGGCATGTATTAATTGCGATGTTTTGTGTGTGATAATATATCAACAACAAAAAAAGACATTTGAAAGGTAAGCTACTTTGACAGAGAAAAAGACAAGCAGCAGTGCAAGGGAAGATAACTACTACAAGAATGCAAACCTACTGTCATGAATACCTCCCTTGAATAGGTAATGCTGTATTTCAATGCATCTATACAATACTATTGCGTTAAAGTACGTGCTAATATGGAATGCAATTACATAAAATGGAATAAATATATAAAGGAAATCGTATGTTCTGATGAAATACTGTGTGAATAGTATTGAGCAACTGGTATAATTTTCTGAATAATAAACTTTGTTGGAAGTTAACTCACGACGTTAAAAAATACAGCATTGATAGGTTGGTAAACACGCGCGTTAATCAAACACTGGTTCTGTACCATTACATTTTATACCTTGAAACTGGGGTCAGACCACCATTGATTTTCCTATATATTACATACATGCATTTCATCAAGCTAAACTCAGACCAATATTCCAATCAATCTAGGATTCTAAAGATGACAGTACCATTATAGATCATTACACATACCAAGACCTGTCAGTTGTTGCCCAGCATATTTACGTTTAACGGCTGATGAACACCTGCTGGGGTCATGGTTCCATTTCCGGGCTCAAAACAAAGTTTGTGACCATATTTAACACTTACTTTACATGCGCACTCCACCACACTGCTTTCACAACCACAATAAAAAGAATCTCAAAATAAAGAATCGCTCCTTATAAATTATTCCATAGTAAACATCAGTCCCTGTCATGAATATTTTAGAATGAAAGACACATCCAAACAAACTGCTAAATTTAGATATGAACTACTTAGCAGCTGGCTACTAACCTAGAAGCATTTTATTCAGGTCTGACCCCAACTTTAATGAACTTTTAGTTCCGAAGTAGTCCTGTTTCAGTTTAATTTCATCGAATTTATATTCTAATTTAGCATGGGTACAGTCGTCGATATATGTTTGCTTTGCCAATATATTCTTTTCTTTTTATTCCCCCACTGAAATAGATTATCATTAATTAACGGCACCCTATTGAGACCGTGGCGATGTCGACGTATGGAAAATTAATCCTTTTAATAGCCAAATTTACACATGGCGTTGACCTTATCCAAAACGAGGCAAGGTCGCGGTCTATTACGGGACAACTTGATCAGAGTTATCGAACGTGAAATTAGCCCTTTGAATCCGAGAGGTGAAGCTTTTTTGCGCAGGTCCACAGGCCGTCATTCTCGAGAACAAAAACTGACTGTAAACACAGGCTAATCGTATTCTTCAAAAAGCATAATTTACTCATAAAATGTATTATATCGAGGAAATGGAGCATTTAATACTTTTTTCTCATTGTTGAAACAAACGCATCTGATTTAGTCTGAAGAATAGGTGAATGGGGTGTGTTTTGCAAACCTATTTGGAGCCTGCAATGGTGAGTAAAAACAACAACAGCAACAACAACAAGAACAAAACTAGTTTGTTGATAAGTTTGTGAACAATAAACGTATTTTTTGAGACATTGCACTACATTAAGATAACATTTAAATGCAATTATTCATGCATTTCGGTTTGATGAAAATGAATGAAATTTCCTACCATGTAGTTTGCCTAAGTAAGTATGGTTGATAGATTTTCTACTCTTGAAGTTAATATTCAGCCTCAGGTCTCAAATGTTACTGGTAAGTCTCCATTGATCTAGAGAACTGGTAGATATGTCGTAGAAATATGAACGTATATATAAGGAAATGGCAGAAATTTAATTCGGAGACGAATTAAAAATACATTATTATTCTCTGTCAAGATTTGGTTTGATTGTGGATTTTTAATTCGCATAATTGTATTTCCATTCCTCCCTGTAAATGAATTTGACTTTGCAACAGGTCACCGATTGATACGTTCGAACACACGCTTATCATCAATGTTAAATTTTAGAAATAAATGTGGATTATTTGCTCCAAATATAACATGCTATTCAAATTGCTACATACATAGCGCTTAATACTACTCATATAAGGTTATCTATAAATTTACTCAATGGCATTCTACCAATCAGAATTCTTTATTTGGATTCGCTCCTCATTCGAAGAGATAATTTCATCGTTTATTGCTTGTGTTTTGTTTTTTTTTTTTTGGGGGGGGTTTCTCATTAAATCTGTTGACTTTATTGATGGATAAAATTATTTAGACTACCAATTTTGTTTTAGGATTAATTATTTATTGTAAATAAAATGTTAACATATCTTCATGATGTTTTAAAATTAACTTTTATAAATAATTCGATGTTTATATTTGAGAATAAAGGGAGAATTTAGGATAAACTCTGAGTAAACTGAATGTTTTCACCAAAAGGAAGCAGTGTTCTAATCCTTAGATATAAATTGCGGATGCTATACTGTATGTAACAAAAACGACTGGCAAACGGAAGCAGTGTTCTAATCCTTAGATATAAATTGCGGATGCTATACTGTATGTAACAAAAACGACTGGCAAACGGAAGTAGTGTTCTAATCCGTAGATTCAAGTTGCGGATACTATACTTAATGTAACAAAAACGACTGGCAAACGGAGCTTCGATATTATGCAAGCATTGATTACAGTGAATCTATTTTAGAAAAACCTGAAGTCCGAAACATCGGGAAAAGAGCACAACCGATATTTCCACCAAAATCGATCTCTGAAATTTGTATCGATTAATTTGCCATTTCACTAAAAGTGACCAATGCACGACTTAATCGACTAATCGGAATTGTACAAGAGCCAATTTCGTTTCAAACGTGTTTCACAGAGTCACAATCTAGGGAATCAAATAAAATGTATTTTACAGTTTTATGTCAACTCATAGACGAAGTTAACAATATAATGTGTCCAGTTTTTTGCTCTCGTAGATTTACGTTCCACTGACCTCATGTTTTGTGTTCATTTTCTCTAAATACAGGGAAGAATAGTCTCGTTGTTACCATGAAATTGTGTCTTCGGGTCAGAGTTGACAACCAGCCAGAGTGAGCAAAACTTATCAGCATTAAAGTTCAAACATTTGTTGTTCATGAATTCACCATATGTGTGTGTGTGTGTGTGTTTTTGTGTGTGTGTATTTTTGCAAACGGAGGTCGGCCATGATGCTTGTCATGCTTTGCCCTGTTCTTCAAATGACCTATATAGACAGGTCTCATTGTAAACTGGGATGAATTAGGGACTCAGTGGCTAAAATATACAATGAATCAAACGTAACGTTTCTTGTTGACAAAACAATGAATCAGACGTAACGTTTCTTGTTGACAAAACAATGAATCAGACGTAACGTTTCTCGTTGACAAAACATTCAACTCTGCTTCTCTTTAAAATTAAAGTCTGAGATACCGTGCTCTTTCTGTACAACGATGTTCATGGGAACCTTGAGATACAGTGCCTTCTCCGTACAACGATTATAGGTATAAAAACACACAGTTCACCGTACTTATTTGTGTAGAGTCTACACCGTATTTATCCACGTATCATAGGCAAACAATTTACCGTATTTATCCATTTATAAAAATACATAATTTTACTATATTTATCCGTGTACAACACAAACTGTATTTATCTGTGTTTAACACGCACCTAATTTATCATATTTATCTGTGTATAACACATATTCATTATAAAACACATCTAATTTACCATATTTTTCCGTGTATAAACATCCCCAATATTCTGTATTTATCTGTGCATAACACACACCCAATTTACCATACTTATTCATTATAAAACACCCAATTTACTATATTTATCCGTGTATAAAATACTATTTATCACATGTATCTGTGTATGACAAACCCAATTTACCATACTTATTCATTATAAAACACCCAATTTACTATATTTATCCGTGTATAAAACACTATTTATCACATGTATCTGTGTATGACACACCCAATTTACCATACTTATTCATTATAAAACACCCAATTTACTATATTTATCCGTGTATAAAACACTATTTATCACATGTATCTGTGTATGACACACACCCAATTTACCATACTTATTCATTATAAAACACACCCAATTTACCGTCTTGATCCGTGTATAAAACATGCCTAATTTACTCTATTTATCTGTGTATAACCCACGCTCAATTTATTGTATTTATCTGTGCATAACACACTCAATTTACCATATTTATTCATTATAAAAAAAACGCCCAATTTACCATATTTATCCATGTACAAACACTCCGAATTTCCCGTATTCATCTGTTTAAAATACACCCAATTTACTACGTTATCTGTGTTTAACACACATCAATTTACCGTATTTATCCATGTAATACTCTAATTTACCGTATTTATATGTGTATGAATCACCCATTTTAGCATATTATCCTTGTTGAACACATTCAGTTTACCATAGTTATCCTTATATAAAGGACAATGTACTATCCGTGTAGAACAGGCGCCAACACACACACACACACACACACACACACACACACACACACACACACACACACTTAATTTACCATATTTAACCGTGCAAAACATACCCAGTTTATCGTTTATATCCGTGTGAAGCACCAATTTATCCTATATTCAAGTGTCGAACGCGCACCCAATTAACCATCTTATCTGTGTATAAAACACATACATTATACCGTATTATCAGTGCATAACACACACCCGATTTACCTTATTTACCTTATTTATCCGTGTATAACACATACCCAATTTACCGTATTTATCCGTGTGAAACATACACAATTTATCGTATTATCCGTGTTTAACACACACCCAATTTACCGTATTTATCCATGTCAAACATAGACAATTTATCGTGTTATCCGTGTTTAAAACACACCCAATTTACCGTATTTATCCGTGTGAAACATACACAATTTATCGTATTATCCGTGTTTAAGACACACCCAATTTGCCGTATTTATCCGTGTGAAATATTCACAATGTATCGTATTATCCGTGTTTAACACACCTAATTTACCGTATTTATATGTGTGATACTCGTCCAATTGCGAATAGCATATATCCGGATCTGCTGTCCCATATATTTTTCTGCTGGAGCATTATACGCCGGCATATCTGGGTCCACGCTGTTCGCATGTATGTATGTATGTATGTATGTATGTATGTATGTATGTATGTATGTATGTATGTATGTATGTATGTATGTATGTATGTATGTATGTATGTATGTATGTATGTATGTAAGATGAGTTATACAAGGTTTGTTATTTTACATTATCTAGGCGCGCACTAACTCATGCAGGACTGACAGACTCTCATTTTTTTCTGCTTTATCTTTGAACCGCAATATGGCGCGAATTCAATAAATCTCGTCGCGAACTGGGTGGACTTATTCTGTTAGAAGTAAGAATTGTTTGCTTTCAATAAATTACTAAACATTTTCACATAAGTACACGAATTAAGTTACAAAGTGTATCTCCTTAATAAATCCTCAATAAATTATGCAACTGACAGCCCTCTTCGTGGGCACTAAAGATTCCAATGAGTAGTGACCCTGCGCAGTGACACCTCAAGTACTAGGATATGCCCATCCCGAGAAAGTCGTCTCATTCAGTGGGTAGGTTTATAGCTCTAACAATTTCTATTGTACTGTGTATCTCATAAATAGAGAAACAACATTACATCGGTCAGTGACAAAAGCACTACATGTTGGCCTAAACGGGAAATATAAAGGAGACACTTATATACAAATACAAACTTATGCCAATTAATTGAACAAGTCTTAAATGAAATCACGGGAATGTGAAAGACTTGTTGCAGTTTATTTTCAAGTTTATCGCTAGTGAATTCTGCGTTCTTGTAGATTCAGCAGCTTGGGTGTTCGTGAAAAAAGATCTATATCGCTACTGTTCTTGTACTCTACCTCAATAGGTATATGTATGGTAATAATTGACAGAATGTGGTATTTGCAATTCCATAATCAAGAACTTCATTAAAATGTTGAGTCATATAATATAACGGGTGGCTGACATTTGTATTCGGGTCGTTCTGTAAGCTTCTAAACCTCGGATATTGGACTTTATACAGGTATGACGTATAAGTAACATAGCCTGAAAACAGAGATATTTTTTTAAATTTAAAGACTTGTTTCCATGTGGATTTGGTTATTTGCAGTGTCTGTATGTGGATCATTTGCAGTGTTGACACGAGAATCAAGGGACGCGTACGATTTGATGACATAATAATTCATATTTACAACATTTGGATCACAATCAAAACATCGCTATTCTAATTGTGAAAGAAAAGTTAACATTAAAGATATCTTTGGATTTTACATCAAAGCCTAGCCATGGTAACGCTAAACACAAATTTATCGGCATTTAAATATTTCGCCTACTTTTGTCTACTATTAGTGGTTTCATTCCGTATCGGTAGCTGTTCAACAACAACACAACAAAACTCTACTAAAAATGCTTCGACCACATCTGTCACCCATTCAACCAGCCTAACAACGCCGCAACCGTCGACAACGAGAGCAACCCAATCGGATACGACCATACGGTCAACAACTGGACAAAATAACAAATGTACCGTAACTTCAAACAAGCTGACGACATCAACTTTACTTACCTCGGAAAGTTCGAGCACTGTACGGACTACTGAAGTTCAGTCCAACCACACTAATGACATCACTTCCTCTTCTGATCAGCATGAAAAAGGTAAAATGAAGGCTTTTGAAGGCACAGAAATCGTGATAGTGGTTGTAATACTAACCGTCAGTGTTATCCTTATTACTATCGCGTTTGTCTGTGGTCGATTGGAATTTAGAGAACCTAAGATACATTTGAAGAACCGTGGTAATCCTCCGTTTGACGTTACGACTTCGATATGACCACCTTACAATTCGCAAAGAATCATTGCTATTTGCTTTTTATTTATCTGCGCTTATCGTTCGTGAATAACTTTTCGAGATTCACGCTTAGCAATAAAATTTAATAGCATACGATATAATAATGGTTTATTAAAGAAAAGCTTAAGATCAGAACCGCAGATCAGAAAGTGGTAAAGTCTACTAATAGCCTAATTAGTAACAGTGTAATTAGTGCCATTAGAGCGACCTTTAGGACTAAACAGTTTGGGGAACTGGTTGTTGGGGGTGGGGGTGGGGGTGAGGGGTCGGCAAACACATGCACGCTTATTTTTGCTGTGTAACATAATGTGAGATCCGTGTGGGTTTATTTTGTGTATGTACTTATTATTTAGGTTTCTTTAGTATCTTTACTGGTAAATGTCCATTACAGGCGAATATGTATTGTATTATTTGTCTATATAATATTTTTACATATTTATTATGGATGAAGATGATCCGCTAAAAAGGTTTTATTTTTATTAATTATCACAAAAATATATATTTTACAGTTGAGTTGTAAAGTTTTCCTTTCTTTTTCTAGAATATGATACGTGCATTTTAATCCACCAATCATGTAATACAGCAAACATGTTAAAAAGAAAGTAGCCTTCTTCCTGTGGTAGGCGTGTAAAGCAAAATTATCACTAGTGTGAAACTTACCAGGTGTTAGATTGGTTATAATATATAATTAATTAATTTAAACTTGTTGGCACAATCCAGGATATTGATACCTAATCTTTCTCTTTTCAAACTGAGTCAGTCAAAAATCAATGGAATTTGATCGCAAATCTTGTTTAGTTTATGCGATAAGATAAAAATTCACTTTCACATGTTATTTAGTCGCTTACTCCATATCGCTTCAGTTCTTTTCCTTCCGCCATACTTTGAATGAGAAATATATCACACTCTTCAATCAATCTAATAAAACCATTTTCTCTTCCTTTATTATTACACACATACATACATACACACAAAGAAAAAACAAACAAACAAAGAACATATATACATACGCACATACATATGTACGTACGTGCATACACATATGTATGTACGTACGTGCATACATACATACATACATACATACATACATACATACACACACATATATATATATATATATATATATATATATATATATATATATATATATATATATATGCAAACAGATATATACCTTCAATCAAGTACATGCATATATGCATACATACTAACAGAGACATACATATGAGTATATACATACATACGTACACACGTACGTACGTACATATATACAATTTAACTGTTACTCACTTTAAGACTCTGTTGTCAATATTGGGACATAATATGGTGGTGGCTAGTAAATCGTACGTGAAAACTGTGAACATTGTTAAATATAAACGAACTATACAGAAAAGAATTCAAACAATAAGAGGTAAGTATCTGGGACAATACTGGAAATTAATCAATAACGTAGACAGCGGTAGCACTTTCATTTCAACAGACATGAAATACAATGTTTTAATATTTTAATACACTAATACTGATAACGATGTTTGTGACGATACAACTTGACTTCTATCTTCAGTGGAACAGATCGCGAAACAGAATATATCAAAAATAGAATTATTAATGCTGATAAAATACCAGAGGAATAGATAGCGTTACAAATGAATATATCAAACACACGTCACACTTGTTTATGCCATTATCTATTTCCCATTTTAATATAGTTATAGCATTCAATATTGGTATGATCTCAGATACGTGGACTATTGGAATTATCAATATTGGTATGATCTCAGATACGTGGACTATTGGAATTATCAATATTGGTATGATCTCAGATACGTGGACTATTGGAAATATCAATATTGGTATGATCTCAGATACGTGGACTATTGGAATTATCAATATTAGTATGATCTCAGATACGTGGACTATTGGAATTATCAATATTGGTATGATCTCAGATACTTGGACTATTGGAATTATCAATATTGGTATGATCTCAGATGCTTGGACTATTGGAATTATCAATATTGGTATGATCTCAGATACGTGGACTATTGAAACTATCAATATTGGTTATGATCTCAGATACGTGGACTATTGGAATTATCAATATTGGTATGATCTCAGATACGTGGACTATTGGAATTATCAATATTGGTATGATCTCAGATACGTGGACTATTGAAACTATCAATATTGGTTATGATCTCAGATACTTGGACTATTGAAACTATCAATATTGGTATGATCTCAGATGCTTGGACTATTGGAATTATCAATATTGGTTTATTCTCAGATATTTGGGCTATTGGAATTATTAATATTTGTATGATCTCAGATGCTTGGACTACTGGAATTATCAATATTGGAATATTCTAAGATATTTGGACTATTGGAATTATTAATATTGGTATGATCTTAGATACTTGGACTATTGGAGTAATCAATATTGATATAATTCAGATACCTGGACTATTGAAATTATCAATATTGGTATCATCTCAGATGCTTGGACTATTGGAGTTATCAATATTAGTATGATCTAAGATACAAGGACTATTGGAATTATCAATATTAGTATGATCTAAGATACAAGGACTATTGGAATTATCAATATTGGTATCATCTCAGATGCTTGGACTATTAGAATTATCAATATTGGTATCATCTCAGATGCTTGGACTATTGGAATTATCAAACCATTATAAAACAAATAGCGAGCCCCAGAAAAGGATAGGCCAATACTTGTTGCTTGCTTTGTATATTTTTATATATATTTTTTTGTTGTTGTAAGCTTTTGCTTTTGTTTAAATTTGATATTGACACAATTCGTTCATGAATTTAATATTTTATCAGAATCTCAAACTGGCTTTAGGAAAACCATTTGACACTAGTTAACATTTTTGTCTTATACTATTTGATTGAATGTCTTAAGGCATAAAATTCTATCTTGTGTCTTTGTAGATTTTCAAAAAACTTTCCATAATGTCTTGAGAATAAGCTATGGGAACAATATCATCCCTTATGAGGATACCGAGAAAATGTTTTTAATTGTACAAAAGGGGTACGACATAAAATCTTTCATTACTTCCTTTTGTTTAGTTTTAAATGACTTAGAAAATTATATTTTACAAAACAGATGCGATGGGATTATGATAACATTAAAGGTTTATAATTTTTTTTGTATATATAAACTTATTGGTTCTACTTTATGCTGTGACACGCTTATTCCTTGATAAAGTGTCTGTGATTTTCAAAATTATGTTGAATATTTTTGCAGGATACTGTGATCTGAGAAAATTTAATGTAAATTTCAGAAAAACTGAAGCTATGGCGTTTGGACATTGAAGAACAAAATAAGCATTTTTTTTTTCAAATACAAAAAATATACCTTTAGAATTTATAAATGTTACATTGGTTGTAATAAATAATCAATTAATTGAAACTTGTCGGCTGATCCAGGATATTGATACCTAATCTTTCTCTTTTCAATCTGAGTCAGTCAAAAATCAATGGAATTTGATCGCACACCTTGTTTAGCTTATATGATAGATAAAAATTCTGTCTGACATGTTCTAATGTAGTCGCTTACTCCATGTCGCTTCAGTTCTTTTCCTTCCGCCATACTTTGAATGAGAAATATATCACACTCTTCAATCAATCTAATAAAACCATTTTCTCTTCCTTTATTATTACACACATACATGCATACACACAAAGAAAAAACAAACAAACAAAGAACATACATACGCACATACATATGTACGTACGTGCATACATACATACATACATACATACACATATATATGCAAACAAATAGATATATGCCTTCAATCAAGTACATGCATAATTGCATACATACTAACAGAGACATACATATGAGTATATACATACATACGTACACACGTACGTACGTACATATATACAATTTAACTGTTACTCACTTTAAGACTCTGTTGTCAATATTGGGACATAATATGGTGGTGGCTAGTAAATCGTACGTGAAAACTGTGAACATTGTTAAATATAAACGAACTATACAGAAAAGAATTCAAACAATAAGAGGTAAATATCTGGGACAATACTGGAAATTAATCAATAACGTAGACAGCGGTAGCACTTTCATTTCAACAGACATGAAATACAATGTTTTAATATTTTAATACACTAATACTGATAACGATGTTTGTGACGATACAACTTGACTTCAATTCTCAGTGGAACAGATCGCGAAACAGAATATATCAAAAATAGAATTATTAATGCTGATAAAATACCAGCCGCTAAAAAAAAAAAAAAAAAAAAAACAAACACATGGAAAAGCTTCAGGAATAGATAACGTTACAAATGAATATATCAAACACACGTCACACTTGTTTATGCTGTTGTCTGTTTCTCATTTAAATATAGTTATAGTATTGGACTATTGGAATTATCAATATTGGTATGATCTCAGATACTTGGACTATTGGAATTATCAATATTGGTATGATCTCAGATACTTGGACTATTGGAATTATCAATATTGGTATGATCTCAGATACTTGGACTATTGGAATTATCAATATTGGCATGATCTCAGACGATTAGACTATTGGAATTATCAATATTGGTATGATCTCAGATACTTGGTCTATTGGAATTATTAATATTTGTATGATCTTAGGTACTTGAACTATTGGAAATATCAATATTGGTATGATCTTAGATACTTTGACTATTAGAAATATCAATATTGGTATGATTAAGATACTTGGACTATTGGAATTATTAATATTGGTATGATCTCATATACTTGGACTATCGGAATTATCAATATTGGTATAATCTCAGAAGCTTTGACTATTGAAACTATCAATATTGGTATGATCTCAGATACTTGGAATGTTGGAATTATCAATATTAGTATGATCTCAGATACTTGGACTATTGGAATTATCAATATTGGTATCATCTCAGATACTTGGACTATTGGAATTATTAATATTGGTATGATCTCAAATGTTTTTGACTATTGGAATTATCAAACCATTATAAAACAAATAGCGAGCCTTAGAAAATGAGAGACCAATAATGTTGCTATCTTGCTTTGTATTTTTGTATTATTTTTATTTTTATTTGTTATTTTTGGTAAGCTTTTACTTTTATTTTAAATTCGATATTGACACAATTCGTTGATGAATTTAATATTTTATCAGAATCTCAAACTGGCTTTAGGAAAACCTTTTGACACTAGTTAACATTTTTGCCTTATATTGTTTGATTTAATGTCTTACGGCATAAAATTCTATCTTGTGTCATTGTAGATTTTCAAAAAACTTTCCATAATGTCTTGAGAATAAGCTATGGGAAAAAATCAACTCTTATGAGTATACCGGGAAAATATTTTTAATTGTACAAAAGGGGTACGACATAAAAATTTTCATTCCTTCCTTTTGTTTATTTTTAAATGACTTAGAAAATTATATTTTACAAAACAGATGCGATGGGATTTTGATAACATTAAAGGTTTATAATTTTCTTGTATATATAAAACTATTGATTCTACTTTATGCTTTGATACGCTTAATCCTTGATTAAATGTCTGTGATTTTCCAAATTATGTTGAATATTTTTGCCGGATACTGTGATCTGAGGAAATTTAATGTAAATTTCAGAAATACTGAAGCTATGGTGTTTGGACATTGAAGAACAAAATAAGCATTTTTTTTTCCAAATACAAAAAATATACCTTTAGAATTTATAAATGAATATAAGTTTCTTATAGTTATTTTTATCCCAAAAAAGGACGATTTATAATACGATTTCTAAGTCTTGTTACTCCCCCATAAAAAAGCCAGACAAAAAAATACAAAGAAAAAGAAACAACCCAAAGCGAATTATTAATTTGAATTGGTCTTTAAAATGACAGATGCAGCTTTTCGACCAAACCATAGTACTTATACTAATATACGGATGCGAATTGTGGGCATTTAAAAATAGCGATTGAAAGAGTTCATACTGATTTTTGCTATATGTTTTAGACCTTAGAAAATCTAGTTCCGGTGTATATGTTGTATGGAGAACTTGGAGTAAACCATTATCTATATCTATGTATCATAAAATGAAAAAAAAAAAATATGGGGAAAATTAATCAAAGTAAAGGAAATCCAGCTACAAACAATAGCTAGATTATATAGCAAAATGGATAACGTGTATTTTACAATACTTTGAAATAATTGTGGTTTCAGCTTGATATGGAATAATTAAAGTTTTGATAATTAACATAAATGTACGAGTGAAATGAGAACTAGATTAGCAGATCAGTACCAGTATTTGCAAACATGACTTTCTGACATTCACAGTTCTTCTAAATGAAGACTGTTCCGTAGTTTGAAAATATTTAATTTGTTAAATTATTTACAAATGTTGCCTTGTTGAAAACGAAAACTTTTCTATAACTTTAGAACCTCAAATCATGTGTTGCCTGTGGTGGAGGGAAGATGGTGTAATTTAGATTTGGAAGGGAGGTTTTGTAACTTATGCGATACAAACAATATTAGAGATAAATTTAATTATTTATTTTTATGTTCTTCTTTAGTACACATAGAAAACTATATATACCAATATCATACTATAAACCCCCTAATATACTGAAGTTACTTGACCTATTTCAAAGTAAAAATGAAAAAATTTGTAAGAAATATTAGCGGATTGATAAAAATAATAGTTTATAAATTTGAGTCCCCTGTATACAACAGGTTCAAGTTCATTTCTCTCTTACTTCTTGCCGTATATACTCGCGTATAAGTCGGGTACAAATGCAAACAACATAAACTCTGATCTGCCGTCGCATCATGCACCGGTAGATCAGGATCTATGTTGTTTGTTCTACTGATTAGTCCTTACAAACTGCATAGACTCAGATCTACCGGCGCATTATGCGACGGCAGATCTGGGCCTATGCAGTTTGCAGTTGGTATTTGATTATACGCGAGTATAAACAGTACTTACCTTTTATACTCGCTTATACGTTCGGTTCAACTGCAAACAACATATACCCTGATATGCCGTCGCATAATGCGCCGACAGATCAGGGTCTATGTTGTTTTTTTCTACTAATCAGTCCTAACAAACTGCATAGACCCAGATCTGCTGGCACATTATGCGACAGCAGATCTGGGTCTGTGCAGTTTGCATTTGGATGCGACTTATAAGCGAGTATATATGGTACATGGTTATATAACTTAGTGCAATTAATGTACCTTCTTCACACGCATTTGATTTTTACCTGTATATATGCCTCAGAAGTCATTACATGGACCTGAGTGTAAATAGAGCTGAGCTGAGTCAACACATGCCTATATGTATGTATTCTTCTTTATTGAATTCTTGTAACTGTACATCATCTATATAATACAAAAATACATGCATTTAACATACATAACTTAATCCAAGTGTCTTGAAAAACACGCAGAAGCGTATAAAACATATTGATGAACAGTCATTCTAATTTAGAATTATCAGAAACTGACATTTCGGAATTTTAAATAAGAACATGTATGTATCGATGTGTTCATGTATACATCCCGGCATTGATATATGTATGTATGTATGTATGTATGTATGTATGTATGTATGTATGTATGTATGTATGTATGCATGTATGTATGTATGTATGTATGTATGTATGTATGTATGTATGTATGTATGTATGTATGTATGTATGTATGTATGTATGTATGTATGTATGTATGTATGTATGTATGTATGTATGTATGTATGTATGTATGTATGTATGTATGTATGACTTTCTTTATTTCCTCTTCCAAAGAGATTACATTCAGTTATTTTCATTATTACACAATAATAATAGGAACATACATTGATATTATTGCAAATGCAACACACTAAACAAGTAATATATTAACAAAAGTTCAATGATTGTCAATAGTCCTTTCCATTATCTTCTGCCTCAATGCTTTTAATATTATAACCATCAGGGACAGCAAAGGAAATCTCCCATGAATATGAGTTATATAATCTTAAGCGTGCTTTTTAAGAGCATTATACATTTTAGACATGTGTATAAGGTACAATATATAGGCAATATTTGTAATATACCGCATAATTGATTTGAAATAAAATTATTACAAGCTTGAAGAGTATATGAAACATAAAGCTATTATTATACATGCAATAGGTGTAAATAAAACAGGGAGAAGGAACAGATGTTCAGGTGTACAATGTTTGTCTGTCTGTCTGTCTGCCTGTCTGTCTGTCTACCCGCCTGACTGCCTGTCTGTCTGCCTGTCTATACACATGTATGTAAGTATGTATATTTGAAAGTATGGAAATATATGGGTAGGTGGAAAATATCCTTGAAATAAAAAAGTTTAAGGGAAACATAATATAGAAACACATGAGTGAGAAAACTCATCACAAACGAAATATGAAAGAAACGTCAATAATAATTTAAAAAAAAAAAAAAAAACACTGATATTAATGGATATGGAACAAACTAAATAAGTAATATATTTAAAAAGTTCAATGATTGTCAATGGTCCTCTCCATTATCTTCTGCCTCAAAATTTGTAATATTATAGCCATCAGAGACAGCAAAGGAAATCTCCCAAAAATATGAGCAATATATTCATAGCCGTGCTTTTTAAGAGCACTAAACATTTTAGATATGTGTATAAGGTACACTATATAGGTAATATCTGTAGTACACTGCATATTTGATTTGCACTAAAGTTATTATAAGATGGAAAAGTATATAAAACATAAAGCTATTATTATACATGTAATAGGTGTAGATAAAACAGGGAGAAGGAACAGATGTTCAGGTGTAAAATGTCTGGCTGTCTGGCTGCCTGTCTGTCTGTCTGTATGTAAGCATGTATGTATCTATGCACGAAAGTATGCATATATATGGGTAGGTCGCAAATATCCTAGAAAAGAAAAAAGAACAAAGAACAAAAATAACATGCTAACGAACATGTAGACAACTTGAAATAATTAAGCAGTTTAAATGAATTAACACATTAACACAGCGTATAAAACATATTGATAAACAGTCATTCTAATTTAGAATTATCAGAAACCGACATTTCGGAATTTAAAATAAGAACATGTATGTATGGATGGATGAATGTATGTGTGTTCATGTATACATGCCGGCATTGATATATGTATGTATGTATGTATGTATGTATGTATGTATGTATGTATGTATGTATGTATGTATGTATGTATGTATGTATGTATGTATGTATGTATGTATGTATGTATGTATGTATGTATGTATGTATCTATGTATGTATCTATGTATGCATGCATGCATGCATGTATGTATGTATGTATGTATGTATGTATGTATGTATGTATGTATGTATGTATGTATGTATGTATGTATGTATGTATGTATGTATGTATGTATAGTATTATCACAGTAACGCGATCTTGATTGCTAGATCACGTCGAGTTGTCAGCATTAGAAAATCCGGATCATTACGAGACGCGAAGCGTTGAGTCATGATCCGGATTTTTATGCTGACAACGAGACGTGATCTAGCAATCAAAATCGCATTACTGTGATAATGATATTTTTGTTATATACCTTTCAATTTTCAGATAATGTAATAAAATCACAATATGTAGTTGAAAAACACAAGAAATTGCTAAACATTTCAACCTCTATAATACGAACTTCATCTTAAAGCATAAACCGAATTACTTTTTGAAAGGCTGACATGCGCATGAATATTAGTTTTATGAATGAAGTTTGTGAAACAACGCTCGCTCAGTTTGACTACTATCACTGTCAATAACACGAATTCTTCGACGCTTAAGGGCAGACTACTCATATATGTGATTTACAGTTATTGTGCAGTTCTGAAATTTTGCATCACGGAAGTTTTCACCAGCTGAATGACTGGAAGGTTCTTTCAGAGGCCAGATTGAATGCGTTTGAACTGTTTCTGGTGGGACATTGTGAGAGGCTCCGATGGGAACTTGACACGGGAATGACAACATTATTTTGACAGTTATTTACAACAGGATTGGAGAAATTGTTGGAATTTGATGGTACAGATATGTTGCAGAGAATATTACTCATTTATAATTTCAAATTCATCCATTATGCGTGAAACTCACTAACGTTACCATTTACGAATTTCCGTAAATGGGTTGTACTGTACAACTGTAATGTTTTGGTACGCGATTTCCGAATATGATCTTGTTTCAGACAAACATTTTGGCAATATTTTACTACTTCAAAATAAAGGGAAAATGCTTTTTTATTGTTGTTGCTACAAAAACATGGTTTAGACCTTTCAGATATTGTACATATAATGCAAGGTATCTTAACTAACGCTGCTGTGAGAGCTTTGTTCACTGCTAGTGTTGGCATTCCATCGCTAGGGGCGCTGCTATTGTCACCAGGAAACCTCGAGGATAAAGTAGTCTCAGCCTCGTTTGAGAGTATGGTGATAAAGGTTTGCAAAACGATAGTATCGTTTTCCTGCTTGTAGGAAATGACGGTAAAATTCTGGCTCTTTCTTGGGTAGAAATTGGTAGGTGTATAATAAATGTATGTATCTATGTATGTATGTATCTATCTATGTATGTTGTAAAATTATTTTGTGGTGTTTCTGAACTTGAAATTATAGTATCAGAGACTCGAGTTTTATTATGGAAATTAAGCACAAGGAAACCATTGGGTTCTTTGTGCTGAGGTTTGTAAATAAAAAATGTCGGTGCTTTCCTTAGCTTTTAGCTCACCTGGCAGGTAGAATATTCGTAGGAATATTCCTCAGGTCATGCTGTACCAGAATTATGTTCGGTGTGGCTTCGACAGCAACTATAAGGCGTCTAGCCAAAAAATGGAAAACCTAGTTTTGATTTCTTGTCCACAACGGCTCTGCCTGTTTTGACCAAACTTGGTAGGAATGTTCTTTAGGACATGCTTTATCAAACTTTTGGCTATGGTGGCTACCCTGACAACGGTGTGGCTTTCATAGCAGCCGTATGGAAAACAAATTTTCAAAGTATTCTCCAGAATGGCTGAAGTAATTTCGATAAAATTTGGTAGGAATGTTTGTTTAGAGATGCTTTATTAAGCTTGTGCCTGAGCGGATCTCCTAGCAACGGTGTGGCGTTCTAAGCAACCAGGTCGAAAAACTAGTTTGGACTTCCTCTGAGCCAATGTTGATCAAACTTGGTATGATTGTTGTTTTGTTTTGTTTTGTTGTTTTTTTTTTTGGGGGGGGGGGCTTGCTTCATAAACATTTTGTCAGGGGTGGCTCCCTTAACAACGGCGTGGCTTCCATAGCAACAATATGGAAAACCTATTTTCAGCTTTTTCTCCTGAACGGCTGAACCATTTGTGATCAGACTTTGTAGGAATGTTTCTTAGGACATACTCTATCAAACCTACTAGGGATTGCTCCGCTAATAGATGTGTTGTTTCTTTAGCAGCCAAATGGAAAACATATTTTAGATTTGGTCTCTACAACGACCGAGTCACAGGTATCCTTGAAGAATGAATGATACACATATACACACGTACATACACACATATACACCCTTGAGATATGAAGAGTCTTAAAAGACAATATAATTTTATCTCACCTTGTTGTAATGCTATTTGAGCTTATGGTATGGCCCCGCGTCTGGCGTGCGTCGTCCGTAGTCAATTATCCACCGTCCGTCGTGTGTCGTCCGTCAACATTGTTTTTTCAACTTCTTCTCAAAAACCGCAGGCCTAATTTGAATTAACCTCGCTAAGAATGTTCCTCTGGACAATCTCTACCAAAATTATGTTTAGCAATGGTATGGCTTCCATGGGAACCCAAATGGAAACCTTTTTTCAACTTCTTCTGCAGAACCGCTGAGCCAGTTACGATCAGTCTTGGTAGAAGTGTTTATTTGGACATGCTTTATGAAAAAATATATTCGAGGTGGTTCTCCTAGAAACGATGTTGCATCCTTAGCAATCAGTTTATAAACCTATTTCCAACTTCTTCTTTCGGACGGCTGCTCCAATTTCAGTTAAACGTGGTAAGAATGTTTCTTAGGACATGCGTTTTAAAAATTCTGTCTGTCGTGGCTCACCTAGCAATTATGTGACTTGCATAAGAACCATATTGAAAACCTATTTTCAGCATCGTCTCTAGAATCTCTCAGCCAGTTTCGATAGAGCTTGGTTGGGATGTTTGTTAAGACATACTCAGGCAAAGTTATGTTCTAGGTGACTCCCCTAGCAATGGTATGGCTTCTCTAGCAAATGAGTTGAAAACAGTTTTTCGATAGCTTCTTTAGAACAACCGAGCCACTATCGATACAATATAGTCGTAATGTTTCTTAGACATGCTTTATGAAAATTATGCCTATGGTGACTCTCCTAGAAATTGTGTGACTTCCATAGCAACACTACGGAAAACTTATTTTCAACTTCTCCAAAACAGCTAAGCCAATTTATAAAAAAAAAAAAAAAACATGTGGGGTGACTCCCTGGCTACAGTGTGGTTTCTTCGCAACCATATAGAAAACCTGTTTTTAAGTTGTTCTCTTAAATGGCTGAATCAATTTTGACCAGACGTATGGTAGGACTGTTGTTAGTATATTCCCCTAACAACGATGTAGCTTCCAGAGAAACCATATGGAAAATCTATATTCAACTTTTCTATTTAACGGCTGAGCTCTTTGTTAGGACATTCTCTATTAAAATTGTGTCTGGTGTGACTTCCACGTCAACCGGGTGGGAAAACTACAAATGAGACACATCTCCCATCAGTTATGGCCAGTTGTTACTAATATATTAAAAAAAGAAAACTATCATATAACTATAGTTTCTCCAAAAGTTGCCTTATCATATGAAGCCAGATGTAATATGTACTCCAAAGTTGCCTTATCATATGAAGCCAGATGTAATATGTACAGTGCTAGCATGAACACCTTTCACATTATGCCTTTGTCACGGAATTGTGTATGCTTTATATCAATGTATATGTGTGATCGAAAATGTACTCGGGTTTCGTTGCCGCGTACAGCATTACCCGAGGGTGGTTTATTTTTTTCGGCTCTAGTTATTTCGAAATACTGAGCGCGATTCAACCCATGCTGCATGTGCAAATTGCCTGCAGTGAAAACCCAAATACCTAGCTGCGCATATTCATCACAGCTAGGGTACATATAGAGTAAATTCTCTATGTTCAAATTACAATACGACGAGTCTTGTCAGGAAGCTTACCACTTTACGGGAGCAATCTTCAGCTGTAGAGGTATGTAAAATTTAAGATTGCATTCTTTATTACTATTTGTTTTATATGACAGAATTGTTTCATATATTAGATGTTTTAGAATTTATTCTAAATTATACAGAGAGTCAATACCTAGGTCATACAACGCCATGCTATTAGAAATACTGTAGTCTGGTTCAAGTTAGCTATTTGTTGTAACTGAACAGACAGATTTTATTTATTTATACGCTGCATGCATTGAGTGATGAAATAATGTAATGTGTAACGAGACGAATTCATGTGCGCGCATGCGCAACATATATCAATGCAAAAGTACTTAACCGTGCCATATGTACTACACGGTTCAGTTGTTATACTTTTAGCTGCTTTTGTGTATGGTTTGGTGATGTGGAGTCGCAGAAATCTGGGGGGTTTCTTGTGACGTGTACGCTGTGTCTGGTGACGTTGGCTCGGAGTACTGGTGTTCTCGGTGTGAGGGACCAAGGCTTCGCGACCATCGGGTCTGTGTTGAATGAGAAGGTTCTCGAGGGATCCTTCAACAGACTGGGAGGGGTGGACCATGCGTGGTGGCTCCTTGACCATTGACTAGAGCGGGTGGAACCGGAAATACATCTTGGTCGTCAACTGGACGCCACGATAGTTATATATATTAAGTATTCCATGTTATTGTAATTTTCACTATTGCTATCTGAGCAAAATTTCATGCATTCACATTTCAATATCGCTATATGAGTGATAAATTCATAAAATCGTGCATCCATATTTTAATATCGCTATATAAGTGATAAATTCATAAATTCTTGCATCCATATTTCAAATATCGCTAACTGAGTGATATGTTGATAAGTGTATAATTCATGCGTCCTTGTGGATAAATTGTTAATGATGCATTATTCGTAGTCGTATATAAATCACATGCTTTGGTCACCATTGGTGCTTAAATAAGACCTTGTTTGTATTAGGGTGTAGATCATATACTTCTATTTGTTGATTAGTGATAGGACGTTATTCACGTTTGTTTAAATTACGTTTGTTTAAATTCCATTCGTTTTTCATCTTTGATTTTTCCCGTGGAGTTGCTTGTTGTTGATAGTTCCATGTTGGGAACTATATAATTTTCCTTATCTTTTTGTTATAATGGTGTCAGATTCGTTCATCTTTAAATTGCGTTTATAAATAAACATCTCATTAACGCAACTGCTTTCGGTCTCTTCACTAATCCAATCCCAACCCGGCTTCATCCTGTTGCAGCCTTATCATAAGAAGCCAGGTGTAATATGTACAGTGTTAGCATGAACACCTTTCACATTATGCCTTATCATATGAAGCCAGATGTAATATGTACGGTGTTAGCATTAACACCTTTCACATTATGCCTTATCATATGAAGCCAGATGTAATATGTACAGTGTTGGCATGAACACCTTTCACATTATGCCTTATCATATGAAGCCAGATGTAATATGTACAGTGTTAGCGTGAACACCTTTCACATTATCCCTTATCATATGAAGCCAGATGTAATATGTACAGTGTTAGCGTGAACACCTTTCACATTATGCCTTATCATATGAAGCCAGATGTAATATGTACAGTGTTAGCATGAACACCTTTCACATTATCCCTTATCATATGAAGCCAGATGTAATATGTACAGTGTTAGCATGAACACCTTTCACATTATGCCTTATCATATGAAGCCAGATGTAATATGTACAGTGCTAGCATGAACATCTTTCACATTATGCCTTATCATATTAAGCCAGATGTAATATGTACAGTGTTAGCATGAACACCTTTCACATTCATACAAAAGATGTCAATGCCCTATCTAATCCAGCTGACGTAGCTGAAATAGAAAGACAGTTAAATAACCTGTAAAATACCACCAAGGTGTTATCCTAATATGGGTGTCTTTTAACCGAAAGCATTGACCTTATTAATACATTTGCCTTTTAGACCAATTGAGCGATATCAGGTCCTCTTCTTACACGCAGTGTTTAAATTGACAAAATATATATCCCCTGGATCACTGAAATCTACACAATCCGTTCACCTTGATCTGTATAATTCTCTTTGATAGTGGTTGTGGTGGTTGTTGTGGTGGTGGTGGTAGAAATAGTAATAACTGAACCAGATGATGTAAAGACATTTCCAAGGTCTAAATAATTTGAGACTGAACAAACTCTGCATAAAA
>JAQPZY010001500.1:1787500-1842500 GCA_029931535.1 Margaritifera margaritifera | reverse complement strand
AATGGAAATGAGAGAATTTAGGCGGACAGATTAACAGAAATAAGAGAAAGTCACATAGTTTCTGATAGTGTGTAAAACTTTTGGTTAATAAATGGACAAAAAAAAAATTTATGTGCGAGGAAATACTGAAATATTTTTTCGTTAGCTTGTTTAGTTATACCTCATCCTTTTGGGGTACCCCTTTCATGTCTCTCGCATTCCTACTTGTTGCTTGTTTCTTATATTCACTAAGAACAATTTAGAATTCTTAAAAACTTTCATTGTGAGCATGATACCTGTCCTTTATGTTCATTAAGGGATCTTGCTACACCATACAATATACAGATTATGTGTGGTAAGAAAAACGTCCACACTGTCGCTGGTAATTATAGTTTTCGTGCCGTTTTGTTATTGTTATTGGAAGCTCATTCTGTTTATATTGCGATTTCTCACAATTCTTCTTCTTTTTCTGTTTCTTCTTCTCCTTCTTCTTCTTCTTCTTCTTCTTCGCTTTCGCCTTCGTCTTCTTCTTCTTCTTCTTCTTCTTCTTCTTCTTCTTCTTCTTCTTCTTCGCCTTCGCCTTCGCCTTCGCCTTCTTCGCCTTCTTCTTCTTCTCCTTCTTCTTCTTCTCCTTCTTCTTCTTCTTCGCCTTTGCCTCCTTCTTCTTCTTCTTCGCCTTCGCCTTTGCCTTCTTCTTCGCCTTCTTCTTCTTCTTCTTCTTCTCCTTCTTCGCCTTCGCCTTCTTCTTCTTCTTCGCCTTCGCCTTCTTCTTCACCTTCGCCTTCGCCTTCTTCTTCTTCGCCTTCGCCTTCTTCTTCTTCGCCTTCTTCTTCTTTGCCTTCGCCTTCTTCGCCTTCGCCTTCTTCTTCTTCTTCTTCGCCTTCGCCTTCGCCTTCTTCTTCTTCTTCGCCTTCTTCTTCTTCTTCTTCTTCTTCTTCTTCGCCTTCTTCTTCTTCTCCTTCTTCTTCTTCTTCGCCTTTGCCTCCTTCTTCTTCGCCTTCGCCTTTGCCTTCTTCTTCGCCTTCTTCTTCTTCTTCTTCTTCTCCTTCTTCTTCTTCTTCTTCTTCGCCTTCGCCTTCTTCTTCTTCGCCTTCGCCTTCTTCTTCTTCGCCTTCTTCTTCTTCTTCGCCTTCTTCTTCTTTGCCTTCTTCTTCTTCTTCGCCTTCGCCTTCTTCTTCTTCGCCTTCGCCTTCTTCTTCGCCTTCTTCTTCTTCTCCTTCGCATTCGCAAACTGCAGTAAAAATACCCATGCCTGCCTCGAACAAGGACTAACTTGTTGATTCTTCAAATCAAATCTATAACATAGGCATCATTACTGTAGTTATTTACTTTTTGTAAATACTAACTATGTATCACTCAGCGTTTGTAAATACTAACTATGTATCACTCAGCGTTTGTAAATACTAACTATGTATCACTCAGCGTTTGTAAATACTAACTATGTATCACTCAGCGTTTGTAAATACTAACTATGTATCACTCAGCGTTTGTAAATACTAACTATGTATCACTCAGCGTTTGTAAATACTATGTATCACTCAACGTTTGTAAATACTAACTATGTATCACTCAACATTTGTAAATACTAACTATGTATCACTCAACATTATCATACTATGCAACCCAGAAAAACAGAAAATGTTTTTACATGTATTCGATAGTAGTGAATGAAATTTAGTCTACCTTGAAAATTCTGACTGAGGCTACGACTTAAAAGTTGTAGAACAATAACGCTTTCCAGGGGTTTTGGAATAAGGTCATTATGTTCGGGAAAGAAAGGATTGGTTTGGTTGTATGGGTTTAACGCCATTTTTCAGCACATGATAGGCTTTACATGGCGGCCAGTATATCTGGTGGAGGAAGAACTCGGGAAAATCCCGGGAAGAACCACCAACTCACAGGAAGCTACTGGCAAGCTTTCTTACATAACCACATTGGCCGAGTCCAAGACTCGAACACAGCGGTAAGATGGCAGTGATCGGTATGTGCAGTGAGCGCCTTAGACCACTCGGCCACCCGGGGCCCCGGAAAGAAAGAAACATGTATGATTATTTCAGTCAACAAGAAAATAAAGTGCCATTTGTATGCTGCATTTTTAGGAACACGTTGGATTATTTATTTTACGGAAGCAAGGGAAGAAGGACTAGTCTTTTCAGAGAAGAAAGGATTTAAGACATCTTTTTTCAATACAACATGACGTTTGTTCTGCTCATTTGCTTAATATAAAGGAACATATCTCAAATGACAATGTTTTCACAGTACATACTCTATTTACCATGACAATAGAGTATGTACTGTAAAAACATTGTCATTCGAGAATATCCAATATCCGAAAATATTGTTTTTAAACTTTTACAAATATATCGTTTCAATTATGTTTTCCGTGCTTCTGCTTTCTGGAACATGGTAAACACCAATGTTGTAGGTAAGAGCTAAATATCTGACCGTTGATTTAATAATGACACAGAAGTTGGAAAACGGCGCGGGGGAACGTAGGGAAACTTTGTTATTTTCCCCGTTCCGTCTTCCAACCTTTCATAATATTTGTGCTGATGGTTTGCATTCCCATTTTGTTCCTTTCGACCTTCTTGGAAATGCGGCGCCTATCAAATCCTATCAAGCCAGAACATTTGTTCAAAGTCATATATGTATCTTATAGTATCACAAAAGATAGTAAGTTATCAAATAAATAATATTTTTAAAAATGATCAGGTGTTCGGCATACCCGCCGACAGTTTAATTTTTTTTATATAACAACCTGTGTACAGTTTTGCATATAAAATCTGTATTAATCTTCCATAACTTAGACACTTGCATGGAAAAATTTTCATATTTACTGCAAAGATTAATTTTTTTTTTATAACTGAGTTGACGGCGGACCCCTAGAAATCGCTGGGCCCCTGGACAATTGCCCCCTCCCCCCCCCCCCCTTGCGGGCCTGGTGTTGGGTAATAAGTATCTGGCTCTGTATTGATTTTCTTTCATAAAACTATGAAGGGTCCATGAAAAAGAAAACAAAGGATTTCAAAAAAGGTGCTACACAATATAATAAAGACCTGATATTGAAATCTTTTATGGACCAATCGATCGTTGAATCAATCATTCAGCCAACCAATCAACTCAAATTGACGAGTCTATATTAGGTTTGAATGGGTTGCCGGGTAAGTTTAGGGCGAAACCACTTTCATAATGTTGAAATTAGCTGGGGCATGACTTTCTCCGTTTCCCTACGTTCACCATATGTCCCAGTTCAGAATATTTTTGGGTACTGGTTACGTCGATACGTGGACCTCTGTTGAACAATCCTGTCCACCTAACCAGCAATAGTTCAAAGGTTAAGATGTTTGAGTAGATAGTTGTGTTGTTATAAGACCGACTACATGTTTGATCATCTCTTCGTCGCATTTTTCCTGTGAGTGTGCCCTTTTTTATTCATGTAAAACACTTCATTGTACAAATAATTATCAATCTCGACATTCTACGTAACGGGCATTTGGATCAATTCAGGCTTTTCTGTGTTAACTTAAATCTCAGCCGATTTAAACAATTGGTCAAAGTGTTTGCATAAATTATAGAATGTCTGACAAGAAAAATAGTCGAGGCAAATAAGTACTGCTTTAGTATTTCTGGTACGCAACATGGTTTTCACAAAATATGGCAATAGAAAAATCAGAGGCAACATCTTACCTTCAATCAGACGCGTTTTTTGAAAGAGGCGTTGTTCAATTAGAAGTAAATATTTTCCCTTTATTTCACTATAAGCACTGTTTAGCGAAAACGATGTAGAGCAATCAAAACACTGAAGCAGTATTTATTTGCCTTGACTGTTTTTCTTGTCAGAGTCACTAATTTCTTCAAACACTTCGATCAATTGTTGGTTGGACTGACACATAGAGCCACTGACAAAGAAACCCCGAAGTGTTCCGCATGATTGTGACGTAGGATGGGGAGATTGAATTATGATGCTTAAACTTATCGCTATTGTTGTTGGTGTGTGGAATAAAAAAACACGATTTCAATCAGGACTATACTTTGTACTTCTCTGATTCAGACACCAGAAACATCTTTGAATACAATGTACATATATTCTCTTGTAAATATTGATGCTAGTATGTCTATTTGTAACGTTTTTTTTTATCCTTGCGACTGAAAGTACAGAAGGATATAGTGATAGCGTTATCTGTCTGTCCGTAGACAAGGTGGTTTCCACAACATATCTGTTGTTTACTGTGGTATTTTGTTCTCAAATCTCATATGTGCCTTACTCATGGGTAAAGGCAGAAGCATATTGATTTTGAGGCTGCTAGGTCCAAGGCGAAGGTCACTGGAGCTCAACATGTAAATTCAAGTTTCATTGGCCTAATTTTCATCAAACTTCCTAGGTAGACTACTCTTGAGCATGAGCAGCTCCCAATTGATTCTGAAACCGAGGGATGAAAGGTCAAGGTCATTGGAGCTGACATTGTAATTTTGGATGAGATTCTGCTCGATAAGTCGTTTCCTGGATCCAGTATTCATCAACTTGGGATTATTGGGTCAGAGGTCAAAGGTAAATGTAACTGGGCTAAAATTGCCATTTTGGGTTCCAAATTATAAGTGTGCTATCCTCAAGTTTCCCGAGCCTTGTTTTTATCAACTTCATAGTTGCATTACTCTTGAGAAAGGGCAGCTCCCTTCGAGTCTGCGATCGATTGATCAAAGGGCAAGGTCACTGGAAGTGAAATTGAAACTATGTGTTAAGTTTACATTTGTAATAACTACAATCAATCAGCCATTCTTTTGATGGTTTTTTTCTTTCAGTTTAGAACATGATGTGCTTTATTTGACATTAAGAATAAACAAACAAGTGGAAAGGGTAATTCATAACAGCTGTGATCTGACCTTGTCTTATCAAGTGACAGATATATATTTTTCAATCAATAATTGAGATTAATGCCAAGACTATCATCATTCCTTAAAATCAATCTCTGTGCATCCACAACAGCTTAGCAGGGCAGATAGGCCCATAACCCATCCTCTTGTTTCTGAATCAGGTACAATAAAATCTCCTGGCATAACACTTGCGGATCGGTAAAACACTCTTAAAATTGACTCAGGTAAAATCGAAAATTAGAGATTATCCAAGCGGACAATTTCCTCAAGTATCTATTTAAAACTTGTTTGCAGTTCATTACCCGCCTCTTTCGCCGCTAATGATAGCCCAGAGGTCCTTAGTGGTCTTTGATGTGATGTGGTGGACAATAGATCGAACAACAAACGAAAACATGGCCGAGTTCAGAGAGCACCCTTCGAAGGTCGTGTGTCGCTGACTTTTGTGTGGTGATATAACGAACGGACATATGAAGTCGCCATTCTATATAATATGAATAAAATCCCGTAACGACATTTAAATACGCTTGAATAGACATCTGTTGGAGGGTGCTCTGTACAAGAGATGGGGCTGTTCGTGTGGCCCGTAATTAACATTGTTAAAAATTAGACCTCGGGTCGGTATGTTGAGAGTATTGGAGAGAGTTTTCACGAAGTCAGTTTGTTAAAAGAATGTGCGCTGAGAATTGACTTCAATGGGAATGGCGTGGAATTTGAACACCCTATACATTAAATTTATACATAAAAAGAGACGATTGCGTATTTCATACACACAACTAATAAACCGGTCCTTTTTATTTTCGTTATTCTACATACATTAGAAAAAGCCTTATTGATGCGTTTCGAACCGACATAAGAAAAAAAAAAGTTGGCACAGCGCAGGAATGTCGGACCAAGGCGTTATTTCTGCGTCATATTCAACAAACCCTTTCCGCCTTATCGGAGCCCACAATGAGTGCAGTTTTTATTTATTACATTTAAAACTTTTCTCTTTTAATTTACTAAAGTATATACATGATAAAAAAAAAAATACCAAGGAGAGGTAGGATAGATAAATGTTCTGGAAAGAATGCTGCCCCAAGTGTTTAATATTGGAAATTAAAAGGGGAATCTCACATCTGTTACGAACGCTATATCAAAGACTACGGAAAAATCAGTGCCTGCATGGAGTGGTAACATGTACACAATCTCTCTCTCTCTCTCTCTCTCTCTCTCTCTCTCTCTCTCTCTCTCTCTCTCTCTCTCTCTCTCTCTCTCTGGCACAGTATATCCTATGTCACTAAAATAGAATCGTGATTTGGACTTTCAGGATATGGGGAAGATCTTGAGAAATCACGAATGATGAGGATTATTTAGTTGTTCAGTCAAAACGGACATTTCTCTTTATGTGTCAAATTTAAGAGAAGAAAAAAAAAATAAGAATGTCGATCTGTTCATCAATTTTCTTTTTGTATCATCTAGGAATCTGTGAATAAAATTGCTAAATGTGGATAATAGTTTGTGACACCGACATTAATCGTGAAGCAGTCATGACAATATAATATGACTCCAATATAATTCTTGAAGCAGTTACGACGATATAATATGCCGGGAATATTTGCACAATGCCTGTATTCCCAAACAAATTCTGCCCTATATGAATTTACATTGTGGAGATATCCTATGCGTTTAAAATGTTGTCAGTTTCATAGATCAACATACGAAAATCTCGTCTGAAAGTGTACTGAGAAACAAAATTTTTATAAATATCTCTTTTTTGTACATCTTTTTTTGCGGAATGAACCCGTTTTTTAAATATTTTTTATAGCAGTTTATTTTTTTCCCTCTCCAAAATGTGGACACTATTTTACTATATTCCTCTCGTTATGCATTCATTCATAAATTTATCTTGATATGATCGCCTCCAAAAGCGTCAATAATAGTAACAGTTCGATATCTAGTTTTAATAATTAATACTGTTTATGATACATACAATTCTTAAAACACTGTCGAAGATATGAACTTAAAATATGTCCTGTATCTGATTTAAATTAGTGTACTAAAAGTCATTCAGTATTGGTAAATAATTTCTGAAATCTTTCAACGGCAAGCTCTTATAAATAATTTGCGTTCGTATTTCTGAAATAGTGTTTTGTGGTAACTTTGCATGGACCTAGTCACTTGGTTTTAAATCTAGTGTACGGGCATATGTATCAGTCATTAGTGTACGTGCATATGTATCAGTCATTTGTGTACGGGCATGTGTATCAGTCATTAGTGTACGGGCATGTGTATCAGTCATTAGTGTACGGGCATATGTATCAGTCATTAGTGTACGGGCATATGTATCAGTCATTAGTGTACGGGCATATATATCAGTCATTAGTGTACGGGCATATGTATCAGTCATTATTTCCGACCCCACGAAAAAGCTTGAAGATTTTGAAGGTATGGAACGATTCTTGCTGAGATCCAATTACTGAGATCATAAACCAGGTATCACATGAAATGAAAGGTCTTCATTCAAATAAAAATGCTTTCTATCAAGGTGACATAAAATCTGTTGAATCCCATACACACGCACATGCTGGCATTTTTTGCATAATTGTAATAGTCGAAAGAATGAATTTAACCACGATATATATGTATATACATACATCTATTCTTTCTACATGTCCCAGATACTGGTTTTTCTGCAAACTGATCAAATGCACCAATTTGTTTTTTTTCTGATTGACGACATTCGTTTACGTTTATCAAGATGAGACCTTTTAGAGATTTTGGAGGACTTATCCCGATAAATGTTTTAATATACATTTTTATGTCAGATTAAAATCGAAAAGGTTTGAATAGAAATTTGTATGTCAGATTACTAACCAAAAAGATTTTAATTAATATTTTTATGTCAGATTACAAACCAAAAATGTTTTAATAGACATTTAAATGTCAGATTACAACCTAAAAGGGAGTTAATATACATTTTTAGGTCACATTACAAGTCAAAAAGGTTTCGGCGAAAAACGATTGTAAAACGTACTAGGATAGAGTTATGTATTCTTAGGATCAAGGTCATGGCCATTGCAATATAATCAGCGTTTACGGTTATGCAAAATACTGCGTGATTATAAGCCCTTTCTTTTATCTATCAGCTTAAATAAGATGTACTAATGGATTAGTAAATAAGATGTACTAATCGATTAGTTTCTCATGTAGAACTATGTTGTTGTTTTTTAAAGTGTTATTCAATTTTAATAATTTAAGTCAGTTACTGGTAGATCGAAAATATTTGTATTCTTTTTTTTTCAAAATATATTTTGGACGATATTTATTTCAAGTCATGATAAAAGAAAGGCTTCATCTTAGTAGAAACTATTCTACCGTCTTTGGTTGTAAAGTACAATGAAGTCGAACGACTACATCCACCAGACATATTTAATATCCAGAGATATCATTACCTATGCCTTTGATATAATAGAAAATAATTTAATATAAATAAATTTATATACAATCAAAACATTTTTGACTGTTTTTTCAATGCATATTATTTTGTCTTCCGAAGTTAATATTTTAAAGTCTAACCAATCACATGGACGACAAACTATTTTCGGAGGAGGTAATTTGTTCGAAAGTCCATAATTCTATAATGAAAAATGACAAAAGTGCTGGTGCATATTAACTCCCGTTCAAAAGTCGCCTTGGTGAAGACATTACAGAGATAACCAAAATTAGCTGATGTACAGCACAAGGCCTTTCGGCCTTTCATTTTCATCAATTATAGAGGCCATCAAAGTGTTGTCATGAAGACAGAAACACTTGCACGTGCCCAGGATCACGTCGATTACGCTCAAGTGCCGCCCGTTTATGTGACTAGAGCGTTGACAACTAAGGAATGATTGCTAGTTAACGATCACGGAGATCTAATTAGAACTTTATTGGGGTGGTCTGCAATACTTCAAGCTCAGTTAATTTGTCAACATGAAGATTGTAAAATTTGATGCACAAACATAGCGCCGTGGTCCATTTGAGTAAACTGACAAATCTTATAGTTCCAGCTTCTATTACATAATTTGTACTCCTGATATTACACAATAAATGTACGGTCAGGTAAGGTATTTTGTTCCACGTCAGTTAATAATAATAATAATAATAATAATAATAATAATAATAATAATAATAATAATGATAATAATAATAATACAATAAATGTACGAGCAGCCAGATCTTGTTCCATATAATTAATAATAATAATAATAGAAGAAGAAGAAGAAGAAAAAGAAGAAGACATTTTGAGTAATTCTGGAAGGACATAGCACAAAGTATTCTTGGACATGTAAAAATGGTGCAATAATAAAAGATAAATGGTAGCTTGATTACACATGGCTTTTTGCCATTATATAGGTATTGTAAATATATAAATTATGATGTTCAATATTCAAATCAAAACGAATCGGAAACGAAGGACACATATCAGTGTCGATCATTCTTTCGTGTTCTCCATTTTGGAAAATGTTTTGAAAACATAGATTAATAGATGTTATGGTCGTCGGAAATAATAAACGTTATGTTTTTGTTATACCTGAATTACATGTGCCTTATTCATTCATTCTGAGTTACATGTAGTGAATTATTGAAGTTGTAGATCTTACAAATCAAAATCGTACGAATGTAGAAGTGTAGTTGGTAACCTGTTCGGAATACTCAATTTTGTTTAACATGTTATCGTAACGAAAAGTATAGACTGTGTCACATCATTTCTGCTAGCTCGAAACAGACATAAATCTATTCTCGCAAAAACACGCAGATGTTTTAAACCTCAGGAGTATAATCAGGACACTTAAACAAGGAAGAAATACCAAACACGCATTCTTAACATCTTTGTTTATTCTGCCCTTCGGATGCATTGTGAAAGAAAATAGTTCAAATTCATAATCGATTCAATTAAGTGACCATTGGTCAACAAGAACACTCCCCGCGGGTTCTTCGCTCAGGATTGATTTCAGTAAATCGCAAAGAATCTGATGGCGTTGAGAGATAGGAGTAATCTCGCTGCAATAAAGGATCCCCGAGGATATGTGGAACAACGCGCTGCCCTAAATTAATGGTCGACTGCAGTGAAAAATTCCACCTTGACCGGATTAATTACAGGAAATCTTTGATACACGTGTAAAAGTTTTGAATTAGATGTACTTGATTTAAGAGAAAATTATCAGATATAACACCTCAACTTATCTACTATCAGTAAGGCAATAAAACATATTGTGCTTGTATAAAGTTACGGTGGTAAATAATGAAATTGGTGAAATATAATGTCACTCTATATTGTTATTACAACTATACTGAATTACTCGTTTTGTTGCTCGTGTTTTTCTTTCGTATTTTTAGTTTCATGATTGGCGAATCTTGAAATCACTGGTAAAACATGCTAGGAATACACGTTGACAATAGGAACTAGTGGTAGGTTGTTAGAAATTATTTTTCCCTTGTAACTATCAATCAACTAATATCCCCAAATATTCGCATTGGAACATTTTCTTGAAGTGTCAAGTCAGCAAATGTTAGAATCGTTGCCTAAACGTACCACGCATTAACAATGAGAAAAGGACAAAATACTGTACTAAGTTTTTGTACGTATTTCAAATTCTTATCCATTACTAACACCTATTTTTCCCATTAATAATCTTTGATTAGGGCCGATAAAACATTTCGGCGAGTAACATGCTTGATCGCATGAAGATCGCATGCAATTATGGCTATGCTAGTATATACACCCTGTATTTTACTTTTTTAATTTTGAAAGTATATGATAACTTTGTACGACACTCAATAAAAAGATTGGATGCATTGACTCAAAATATTACCAGTTTCACCAAAGATGATGATTTCTCTATAATTATCATCATTTCTTTTGACGCTTGCTTTTCCTTTTACAAAGTGTAGTTTCCAAATATTTTTTCATTTCATACTAATTTATATATCTCTCCCTAGACAATTGATAGAATTTAAAATTCTTGTAGCAAACAGCATTGATTTTTATTCCTTAATTGTATTCCCGGGTCCTCACCACTAAATATAGCAAAGCTGATGAAAGTTAAATTGATGAAATAAATACGACCTTCGCTGTCAGATAAAAGTTATAATATGAAATTTATTTTTATCAAATCCAACTGGCTTGGTGCGTTTGTTTTGATGATACAAGTCACACTCGCTCGAGTTCTTTGGTCTGTTCAGAGGGATTGAAAGCTTAAATGATCTAGCAATTAAAACTTTGTAATTACTTTATTATTTGTTCAATGTTTGTTTCTCAATTTGACAGGACAGAACATAAGCTTTTTTCAGCATTAAATATTTCTGTACAGTTTATAGCCGTGAGTGTGAGGATGTAAAAAAAATCATCAATATAGAGAGGACAAAGGTATATAATACAAATTGTGTATACAATAATTTATATTCCATCAATATACATATATATATATATATATATATATATATATATATATATATATATATATATATATATATATATTTATATATATATATCCCGATGAAAGGGGAATAAAGAATAAAGAACTAGTTTTTAAATCTAGTGCATTTCTAAATGTAGGTATCCTTACAACATCTATGCACTGTAGAAGAATGTACGTACTATAACAGATCTAAATGTTATGATAGTCCACTATTTGTCTATGGTACTCAGACATGAGGCATACACTTAGCCTCGCTTTCAGTTAACGAGGTAAATGTGATAACCAGCTTTACCCTGATTTATCAGTGATTGTGGAACCCGTCTGTTATTTTGTTACAAGAGCCATTTGAATAAAGTCGCGTCTCAGTGGTAGGTAAAGTAAGAGGAAAACTGCACGGTTACGAAACGTTCCAGTAAGGTCTCGATGTGGCACTCAGCCGTTTAATGACCAGGTAGTTGTTGTTGTTGGGTTTAACGCCATTTGCAGCACATGATAGGCTATACATGGCAGCCAGTCTATTTGGTGGAGGAAGAACCCGGGAAAGCTCCTGGAAGAACCACCGACCCACGGGAAGCTGCTGGCAAGCTTTCCCACATACCCACGTTGGTTGAGCCGAGACTCGAACTCACGCGGACAGAGGTGAGACGTGTCAGTGCACTGTAGAGGCGTGCGCCTAAGACCACTCGGCCACCCGGTGCCACTCATGACCAGGTAGAGGTTGCGAAACAGACTGGAGCCGTTTAGGACCAGGTGGTGAGTTGCCGTTTCGAACAGGCACTGGAGCATTTCCGAACGGCTCTGGTCGCGAAACGGCCCCCATTTAACAATATATTGTCGCAAGTGAAACCTCCCAGTTCAATAATAATTTTCAAACATCTCGAGTAAGAAAGATATCGTAGATCCACTAACAATTGGAAACTGGTCCTCGGTTTATGGTTACTTGTTTGATATACCAGTCTTTAAGTTCTTTCATAACTTGTATTTTTCTTTTTTTTTTAAAAAATAATTACAAAATTTATCCTGATTGATTGCTTAATAAAAGATCAGCCATATGTGTGAGCAGAATGGAGGGATCCAACACCGTCTGTTGTGTTTGGAAACTTCCCTCATGACTGCAGTGACTTCACATGAGCGCGGTACATCATGGGGAAAAAGAACGGATGTTCCAAATTTCACTAAGATGGAGCATGATAGTTAACTCATTAACCCCTAGCGCCACGTTTACGCGTCATGAGGTTGTACCCTACTTCCGAGCTCTGTAACATCAACATCATTTAAGATACACTAAAGTGGATGGTATTGCAGGAAAGTAGACATATGTAGCTCTATAATGATACCAAATAATGTCGATTTTCTACTCGCATTAAAAAGTACAGCGAACAAAATGCATTTTTTGAGACCCGATTTTTTTTAGGTCGAAAATTGACAGTTACGGAACCGAAGTTTGTGTCCGGATTTTAGACTTTTTGGCCTTAGATCTAAAGCAGACCCGTCTGAACTGCACACAGACAGATGAACCTTTGCAAAAAGTAGGATAAGTTTGAGATTTGGAGAAAAAAGGGGCCAGGACACAAAAATCAGGGGTCCAATAGGAAAAAAAAAAAAGAAGTCCAACTTTTACCCTTCTGCACATGTGCGAGCATAATAGCCAATGAAACACAATGTTTCTGATACACCTAAGCATCCGGCTAAACGATAAACTTTCTTAAGCAGATCTGTTTGGCTGAATTCAGAAGTAACCCCAAAAATGTGTTGCCTACCCCCATTTCACGCGCAAATGATAAAAATCTCCAGGGGTTAATGAGTTAACTGCGGTCTCACGAGCACCAGTAGTGTGGCGCAGTTGTCAGCGAAAAGACGTTTCGTGATTACAGGGCGTGGTCTCTGGTAAAAGAAAAATAAAATTGCTCTTAAAATAAGTTATAAAAAAACTGGACTAATAGCAAGCCAACAAAAAAGAAAATGTTTTGATTTTATTGATTTGTTTTGTTTTCCTTTACTCGTGTTTAAAATTAAAATTGCTGAAACATGAATGAAAAGCCTTGAATAGAATACAATATGTGCGACAATACCATTTTTCTTTCTCGGTAAATTCACTGGATCAGAGCCGATCCAAAAATTTAAAACATATTTGTGCTATGACCAAAGCAAAGAAGTTTGATAATGACAGTGGATTATCACCGCTGTTTGATACTTGCCGCATATAGTTGCTTACAAGTCGGGTCCAACTTCAAACAAGATGGATCCTGATCTGCTGCCCCATTATGTGACGGCAGATCTGGGTGTATGAAGTTTGTAGTTGGACCCGACTTATAAGTGAGTACGGTACATTAAGAACATTCCGAATAATGCTTGAAAAGTTTGTGCATCTTAATCCAGATCTTGATTTTCAGAAAATTCACCTAAACTTTTGTCAGAAACTTCTTGGTGTACATAAAAGTCCACAAATTATATGATTTATTCAGAGCTTGGAAGGTTTCCATTGTTAATTAACACAAATTTTTGAATATTTAAGCATTGTAAACTTTTGAAATTGTTGAATATAAAAAATATTAACAGCTTGCCCATCTAGGAAAGTATCTATATTATGCTTTTCAAATAAGAATATGAATGGAACTTGGCCATCCCAACCATCCATATTACTATTTTTCACTATTCATCCATATATTATAGTTATGTATACAAAAAGTACATTTTCTACACATAGCTCTCCTAATGTATACTACTAGTTACACCGTCTTTTGACAGGGTGTAAGGGATTTTACCACCCTCCTAACTTTCGTATTTCCTGAGGCGTCAGCCAAAGAAATACGAAAGTTAGGGGGGTGGGGTGGTAAAGTCACGTACACCCTGTCAAAAGACAGTGCAACGATTTTATTACCCCTTAGAGCTTTTCCGTGGTTTGATTGGGCAAAACCCGATTTAAGTTCCGATTTTTTAAAAAACTCTTCTGTAGACTGAGGTTATTGGTGTGCATATTTTAAGACACACAATGAACACCTGTTTTGATTCGATAAAGCCGGAAGTCTATCTCAGAATCCCAAATGCACGAGTCTTTTTTAATTACTGATGTAGGACTAAAATATTAAGGATTTTAAGTTTCTGTTGGTTGAGAGGGAATATCTTATTTAATGTTTTGCACTTATCATCATCATATGGTATAATTTTAGACAATCTCATTTCCAGGGTATTTCTATGTTTCTGTAATGCAAAGCAAACGATGTTTTCTACAGTTACGTACCGTTGAAGTAATATCACAATGTCTTTACATTAGAATTTTTCTCTTTGGTTAAATTATGTTCAACGTAGTCGAAATAATAGAAATATTTTGACAAATATATACAATATTTAATTTATAAGTTTCTAATCCATAGAATGGAGGCGCCCATTTTCTTTATATTTACGACGTTGCCATTTACGCTATTTTAACACCCCGTGAATATGTCACGTAATTTTCATACACCGTCCAAAATTCCGTACACCCCGTGAAAACTGAAAATATCGTATCATATGCATTGGCGATTAACCAATCAAATACCATGAAATTTCTATACGGAGTAATAAATTTGCTTTATGCGGCATTCATGCCTTTTTCTTATTTTTCCTATTTTGTATTTGTCCATAAGTTCTAAAACTTATGACAATAGAGTTTTACTTATTTCTGAGAAGTATTATTTATGCATTTTATCCACAAGTATCGTTACAAAACATCTCACATTTTTTTAACTTAATCTTTTGTTGGTTCTACATACATGCATACATACATACATACATACATACATACATACATACATACATACATACATACATACATACATACATACATACATACATACATACATACAGACAGACAGACAGACCTCTTTACATAGCAAATTATAATATGCATAAGAATACGATGGATAATTCAGTGAAACCTGCATGCAACATCAAACAAAATGATGTGAAACCAGCATGCAACGTCAAACAAAATGATGTGAAACCTGCATGCAACGTCAGACAAAATGATGTGAAACCTGCATGCAGCGTCAGACAGTGATGTGAAACCTGCATACAACGTCAGACAAAACGATGTGAATGTTGAGGTAAATAGATGAGAATCATAAAGGAATCTCGAAGTATGTTTTTAAGCCAACCCGTTAAATTTGTTTTATATTAACAGTGACAAATGTATTGACGTACATATAGCTGTATTGACAAATATATTGACGTACATATGGCTGTATTGACAAATGTATTGACGTACATATGGCTGTATTGACAAATGTATTGACGTACATATAGCTGTATTGACAAATGTATTGACGTACATATGGCTGTATTGACAAATGTATTGACGTACATATAGCTGTATTGACAAATATATTGACATACATATGGCTGTATTGACAAATGTATTGACGTACATATAGCTGTATTTTTAAGATTATGCTCAAAGGGATGGTTATATACCTGACCAAAAAGAAAAAAACACACATATATGAGTTTGATCAAACAGAAGGGGTGACACACTTTATGTAAATATTTGACGTATGTCCATCGAAGTACAATGAGGTAACAATAAACTTACTATGAACATATCTATACTTGTCCTGATTTTTAATATGAACATGTCTATACTTGCCCTGAATCTTTGAATCTTACTATGAACATGTCTATACTTGTTCTAATTCTTACTATGAACATGTCTATACTTATCCTGAATCTTACTATCAACATGTCTATACTTGTCCTGACTTTTACTATGAACATGTCAATACTTGTCCCGAATTTGACTATGAACATGTCTATACTTGTCCTGAATTCGACTATGAACATGGGTATACTTGTTCTCAATTTGTGTATGAACATGTCTATACTTGTTAAATGCCCTGAATTTGACTATGAACATACTTTTTGCAATGGGATGATTGATATGATTGATATGACAACTGGCTGTCTTAATGATGGGATGATTGATATGATTGATATGACAACTGGCTGTCTTAATGATGTAAATATTAAACTGTAAGCCATATATATATATTAGAGTGAGATGGATGGATGGATGGATGGAGGGACGGACGGACGGACGGATAGATAGATAGATAGATAGATAGATAGATAGATAGATAGATAGATAGATAGATAGATAGATAGATAGATAGATAGATAAATAAATAATGGATAAAGGAGCGGACGAACATTAAAACATGATGATGTGTGATAAAAATGACAAACCTCATGCAAACAGTTTTAAATTTATTCAAAGATTGAAGTCAGCTAAGGGAACAGTATAAAAAGTGTTGAGAGTGCAAAGAGAAATTGATTAAACGACAAGATATGACAAAAATAAGTTCCCGATATTTAAAATTTGACAGGTTGAAAGAAAAAAAAATATATATATATATATATATATATATATATATATATATATATATGTGTGTGTGTGTGTGTGTGTGTGTGTATATGTATGTATGTATGTGTGTGTGTGTGTGTGTGTGTGTGTGTGTGTGTGTGTGTGTGTGTGTCATTGCATTCTTCCTTTAGCGTAGCACCATTGTCTTGAGAGAAAATCTAATACACCTAAAAAAAGAAATTGAACATGAAATTCAAGCTTGGAACTCCTAAATTATATTTGTTATATGTAAAGTACATCTTTGATTTAAAGTTAGCATGCACAGAGTAGGACTCTCTCTCTCTCTCTCTCTCTCTCTCTCTCTCTCGCACACAGAATGCAAAATAAAGTTATGAATGTCAAAATGCTTTCTTAATGTTTAAGTTTAAATCTGAGTATAGTGCAGATAAATACCCAGACAATGAGGCCATACATTAGCTGTATACTAACCCTATGAATATAAGTAGTGGATGTGGCACTGCGTGGTTTTAAACAATCTTGAACATTTAGAATTGGCTATAATGCCAAAGAAGTTCCATGGAATCGTTGGGAAAAGGTTAGTCTAAACGATTTGAATGGGTTGGTCTTTACACGGCAAAGTGTGCAAACACAAGTTTTCTATCGGTGACCTATATTGTTTTTAACAAATCAGGGAGCAAGTCTGTGCTGTTATTAAGATCACATAACAGCGAGATGTGGGGGCTAGTTTCTTGATTACGCTGTACACAATGGTTCTGTATGATACTGTGAAAGTAATAAATATATACAGTTTGGATTTCAATAATCCGTGGAAGATAAGGCGTGGGTTATATATGTACACATGAAGACACTTTGTCCTCCCGGATTTCAAATGATCCGATGTTTACAGAGAAAACAATATAAGCTCTGTTTTTATTTATATGTACATATTTACAATGTCTGTCTATACGCACATGGAAAGAACAAATATATGTACTCGAAGCATATGGATTTCGAAAGATCCGTGTAAACTGGCCTTCAAAAGACCAGAAAAAAAAAAGAGAAGAAAAACAATCTGAATTGTATTTACATGACTAGAGAACCTGATTGAAGAAAGACAATACATTTTCTCAGTATCACATTATAAATACCGTTTATACTCGCTTTTAAGTCGAGTCCAACTGAAAACTACACATACTCAGATCTACCATCGCATACTGCGCCGGCAGATCTGGGTCTATGCAGTGTGTTAGTGAGTAATCGGTAGAACAAAGAAGCATATACATTAATACCTTTTTGTACATCACAAAATTGCCGGAGGGCATAAAGTGGAAAGAATAGAAACATGCCACTGATATTGACTAGTTGTACCCTTAATATGTAATGAGTGCAATTCATACTGATAACTTTAATTATAAAGTTAATATTAATTATGATTGGTCATTCATTCCTATTTGCTATGGCGGATTTCTACAATGTGTAATACATAAAAATGTTACCGGTATCTGTTACAGCTCGAGTATAAAGAATGAATATTGAAGAATATTTAATTTGCAACCACTGATTATGGAATGATAATATAATATCGTTATGTTATATTGTGTCATTAGTTTGTACTGTTATGGAATGATAATAAAATGTTACATTACATTGTGTGTCATTTGTTTGTACTGTTATGGAATGATAATAAAATGTTACATTACATTGTGTGTCATTTGTTTGTACTGTTATGGAATGATAATAAAATGTTACATTACATTGTGTGTCATTTGTTTGTACTGTTATGGAATGATAATAAAATGTCACATTACATTGTGTGTCATTTGTTTGTACTGTTATGGAAATCACTATTTGGCCATAACACCGGGCCAGATGTGAGTGGTAGGAAGTGCGCCTGTGTATTTCAGGAAGTTTTCTGTGAATGGGTCAAGTCCTTGACTATAAAAACTGGAATGTTGCAGAAGATGCGGACCACTATGTAGAAAAGATTTCTTGTGACCAAATTCCGGAGATCTCATAAGTCCAAAGCCTGGCATTTTGTGAAATATGGGCATAGATGCACGTTCTCCAATGGATCTTGGGGAAATACAAGCGGCAGACGACAGAGGCGGACTGACATAATGTAAAGGCGGACTGAACATGTTGGAGGCCATTATCCGGGATTCACAGAGGTCGGTATAGCGAGTGGGAGAGTTCTCGTTCTGCTTATCACTGGTCTCTGTCAATCTGGATATACTGAAGTCGGTCACAGTCTTTTTTGCCGGAGTAAACTTGGATGACGACACTTTGTAGGTCGTATTGCAATCGGAACATAGATCACCTGAGGACCCTGTGAATTGATTCTTACATCTAGCGCACTCGGACTGCCTTTCAGCTGAAAGATGATGGAGTAATAGCTTAAGTGGGTGTTCAAGTATTTAAAAATAAATATTGGATACTACAGTTTTCAACTGAAATAAGGCATTAACCTCGAAACAAAAATATTCATAACGAGTAACCTAAGGTTTTAAATATGGTCTAAGAAGCCCCTCTTAGTGGTCAGTCTAGTCAGTGAAATTTCATAGCTCTCCCCCTGTTCGAAACATAGTATATCTTAAGCATCAGATTATGTAGGTTTCAATGTTGACTGCATTAAAATATTACAGTAAAATATTTTTAATTGACAATGTATCATATTTATCACACTGCAAATGGTGATCAATACATATGTTCAGCATTAGCTTACCTTCGTGGACTTTGGCATGAGTTTTCAAGTTGCACTGAAGCGCGAACTTCTTTAAACACACAGGGCACTCGTGAGGTTTGTCGCCTGAAAATGAAATACACAGCACATTATTACCTTGAAACTATGACAAATAATGACAACAAAATCGTTCGAAATTTATCGCAAATACAGTCAACCCTTTATTATTAGGCAGTCACCCATGGAAAATTAGAACAGTGGCGTCTGAAGACAGGTAGTTGCTTGCTTAATAGACCTTTGTTTCTTCGATATCTTGGTTTATGGAACTGTGAAGCACTGGCTATTTAAGAAGGCGATTGCTCAATGCAGGTGACCATTACAGTTGAATTACTATACAACAACACAATTGCAACTCGCAATTGTGTCAATCAATTTCGTTTAAAAACATGAACTTTGACGGCCTAAAAATCATATAGAACTTAAATTGTAAAGAAATAAAACAAAACAGTGAGAAACATTGTCAAGACTGAGAATGTCATGGTTCTTACGAATGTGAAAATCGTACGAATTTGTAAGACACAAAAGTACTGTAACTAAAAATAACATTTAAAAAAAATGCAAATCTATCCTTCACATGTTCATGACCAAACAAATGGAAAAGAGTTTACTAAGTCGTTTTTATGAACATAAACGTATTTTCTGTGTTCTGAAGATGCGTTTGTACAAGGATAACGCGTTTGTACAAGGATAACGCATTAATTTCTCAATCCCTTTCACACTGTTAAAAAAACCCATAATAAAAACCGTTTAGATGCATTATTTATTACGAGAACCAGTTTTCTTATTTATCGCTCAGCGCCCCTACTTCTCCAACCTCCTCCTTTATGCACTCAAAAACCTACTGACCTGAATGAAGAAGCACGTGATTCCTGAGGTTGGTCTGTTTGCTGAATCCTCTGTTACATATGTCGCATCTGAAAGGCCAGGAACCGTTGTGCACGTACATGTGACTCCTAAGGTCACCGGGGGTAGGAAAGGATTTCTCACACATCTTACACTTGTGAGGTTTCTCCTAAAAAAGAAAAATCACATATGACAAAAATTGGAGACATGTAAAAAAAAAATGTGGATTTTTAAAAAGCCTAAATTTCGTGTTTAGTAATATAGATTGCCAGAAAATCAACATTAAGAAAACACACTGTCTAGTTACACAAAATGTGCAACTTTTCTAAAAGAGCTACTCTATATTACACATAAGCATTGATATAGTTATATATAGTTAGTTATTTTACACATTTTATTAAGGATTTTGCAGTGTATACAAGCTGAGGTTTTCTTCCTATGTTATATTTGGCTGAGTGTTGAATTTATTCATCGTGAATGTGTTTGTATCGACAATCTTACATGTTTTTTTTTTTTTCCTTCGTCACCCACTCTGTTCAATATTGATACAGTATGACATTAAGCTATTTGGGTATGTCTATTTAATAAAATTGTACCTTGTTGTGCGTCATCCTGTGATAATACAGATTAGAGCTTGCTGTAAATCGTTTCCCACACACGTTACACTCGTGCGGCTTCTCTCCAGAATGGATACGTCGATGTGTGTTGAGGGAACTGGACGTCGAGAAAGCCTTGCCACACACGTCACAAGCGTGAGGTTTTTCCCCGGTGTGTGTTCGCATGTGACGTTTGAGAAGAGACGGACGGTCGAACTTCTTCCCACACACCTCGCACGGTAACCATGTCCTTTCCCTGTTTCGCTTGATCGGTTTGACGGGTAAAGAGGGTTCTGGCGGTGTAGTTGGTGGTGACGGCATCGGCTTCCGAAGATCTATTGGGGAGTACATATGTGGACTGGATGCCTGGAAGACATTAATTATATATATTAAAGTTGATGATGTATTTTTTACGTCAAACGGAGCAACAGCAGATATATATCAAAAGGTGTTCAGGAAACTCAGCCATTATGTTTATTCACACATGAATTGTTACATGTACTAACAAGCTTACTGATAATAATGTGACCAGTGGAATTAGTATATTAGGCGCCGCTGCATGAATACCTTGTTATATTTGAATCTAGATATTGTCATTTCCATACTGGATTAGATATATGCCTTTAATATGTCAGAATAATTAGGTTCGATTGCAATCGCTTAAAAACTAATCAAACGCATTTCAAATACAATAAATTTTTCAATTGCTCTTTCCAGAGAGAACATGCTTAAGGTAGATGGACTGCAAAACACGGACCCAACCGCGAACAACACAGATCCATATCTGCTGTGCGTTATGCTGGGTATATGCTGTTCGTTTTACTCCTGGATCATTATGCGACAGCGGATCAGGGTCTATGCTTTTCGCTGATGGATGCACATTAAACAAGTTTACATATGGTATCTACTTTCTAGTAGTGCTTTACTACCATAACAATTTACATACAAAGTAACTTCATTAAGAAGAATAGCTGGACGAAACGTCTTTAGCATGCAATTAGAATGAAAAGGAGCATTCATAGGAATTCCTTTGTTACACCTACCAGACTTCCTGGTTTTTCTGACTCATCCCCGCTGTATGTGACGTCACTGATGCTGGACTTGCAGTCGTCATCTCGGGTAAGAGGTGATGTCAGGAGATTTATTAGTCCATCATCTGGGGGAGATATCAACTCCTGTTTAACTGAAAAAGACAAAGTTATACAATTCTTTTCAAATGCGTGTTCGGTGTGTAGAGAGCCATTTTTAAAAGATGAAGGAAAAAAAATGAGGAAAAACAATTACCAATTGTCTTGTAAAGAAACGATTGTTTCTTTAAGTTGAAAGTCAGGTGTATTTATTATCAAGTGTTTATCGATCCACTTGACCTTTCGAATGGGCGTGGCATATATATATATATATATATATATATATATATATATATATATATATATATATATATATATATATATATATATATATATATATATATATATATATATATAATTGCATAACAAACGTCCAAATGACTCGCTGCTGAAACTGATCGCCAAAGTAGGTGTTGGTAGCTGTATAGATTGATGTTCGGACAAGAATTTGTCCTTACAAGTGGTTCACCTAGATTGATTCGGCTCAAATTTGTATAACTCAGAACTTTTTCGTCCAATTTTAAATAAATTTTATACTTAAATGAATACAGTCAATAACTGATTTTATTTCAGTGATAAGTACGCCGGTTTGAATAAAAAAGTATGTTACTTAGTGGGTGGAACATTCTTTTCAAAATCCGAGAGGACAGTTGCTTGCTTGCTCGCTAGATTTCCACTATTCAGATGTTTGTGCTCCAATAAAAAAAAAAAGAAAATTAAACTTTAAAACATTAGTCGTAGTTTTGACTAACGTCCTGAAATAAATCAAACGTTTCGACTACATACATCGAAAAGTAGATAATTTGTTTAGTTGTCTTTCTTTCTTCCTCTCAAAAATCTCGTTCGTGATAAGTTTTATTTACAGGCATTGATTTTTGACACTTCATTAAGTAGGATGGTAAAATTGAACATATAACCAGTAAGAAATTACTGTTTTCATACTAACCTGTGATACATTCAGGAGACGATACTCTATCAATGATGTTTGAAACTGGTTCCGATTCGGACTCTGCGTCGGTATTGGAGTCATCCATATACGCAGTGATTTCCTCGTTTGGCAAGATGGTGCGAATGGTCTGGAACACTGGGTGACCTTTCACCTTTACACCAACCATATTGGCTTCTTGGATGCTGGTCGTAGACTTTAGAAATCGGACCCAATTGCAGTGGCGGACTTCTTTGTCATCAACCAATATGATGTCATCATGGCTGCCATACTTGTTTCTGATCTGCATTAAAAAAAAATAATGGTATAATAAATGATTGATATAATTAAGTTTGAATTAATACATGCATGCATGCATGCATGCATGCATGTATGTATGTATGTATGTATGTATGTATGTATGTATGTATGTATGTATGTATGTATGTATGTATGTATGTATGTATGTATGTATGTATGTATGTATGTATGCATGCATGCATGCATGCATGCATGCATTTATGTATGTAGGATAGCACCACCTACGTGGACAAAGGTGAGAAGAAAAAAATTCAGTAAGGATTTAAACACATTTGTCATAAAGAAGTGGGGGTGTACGTGTACACGGAAATAAAATTGCCTTTGGGTTGAATTCCTAGCGTGCAGTTTATGACCAATAGGGACGGGTATTTTTTCCTTGACAAGATGGGCAGCTCAGCTCAGAAGATTCCATTCTGGGCTCGAGCCTGGGGGTCAAGTGATGCTATCACTTGATAATGTCAAACTGACAAATTACTTTACGCCAATGTTGATACAACAAAGTATGTGAGGAGGGGGTCCAAGATTTTTTCCTCAGTGAATAAGCATTCCTGCGTATGCCCTCTCCCTCTGTTTGTCACGTGATTCTCAATAAAAGGAGAAGAATGAGAAGAGAGAAAAGGGAGCATTGATTCTTGGGTACTAAGAGATGAAAAGGCGTAGTGGATACTGACAGATTTTGTTTTAGAACAAAACTTTTTTATTTCAAACTTAGTGATACATATTTTTTTTATATAAATGTTCATACAGTATATTTACAAAGTATTTCCAATAAAGAGATCTGTCGAACAGAAGACAGACATTTTTCAGCGCAATAATTGAAATCAAGAATCGGGAGATTTTGATGCAATGTTTCCTTTCCTTTGAAAGTGACTGTACAGAAAAAAAAATTGGAAAGAGTCATGTGTTTTGTTTGTTTGTTTGTTTATCACTGAAACCGTTGCTTTAAAAAAAAAGTTGCACAAATACCACAAGAAAAGCAACTTCACCAGCAATAGTAAGAAATTACAACAAACACGGTGATGCAAGCACAGTCACTGTGACGATGATGACATAAATATCGCCCCTGGTCGTGATTTAATATTTTTAATCAACATCGTCAGATTTTAAAAGAGACTTGCCAATTTTATCTTATCCTTACCACATGAAAACAATTAGCCTTAAACTTGAGGCAATCCACACTTATCGATTGGTTCTCTGTTGGCATCAACAAGTGTCATAAAGTCTCTAAGAAGGAAGGTTAGAATTACAGAAAAGGAATCATTTTCGTCAGCATATTAAGAAAAGCGGATTTTGTTTCAATCCTTTGCCATCTTGAGGTGACACTGCGCCCTTCTGGGCAGCTGATTAGTGAAGGTGTCGTGTGCGGACCTGTGGCCAAACATTCGTTCTTTCCGTTTAACACCCTATCTATGTTTCCGCGCTTGACACGGACCCCCGCCAGCAAGCTATCAAATTGATAATGATGTTATAATCAACGATTTGTTGTCACTTTTCCTTATGTGACAAATCAAATTCTAAGAATATTGTTTTCATATTTCTTAAGCATTTTTGCAATCAACAGAAGACTTTTTATCTATCACCGTGTGATTAGGAAAACTAATATGCAGTTGTTGTTTTTGTGCTGGTGGTAATAGTTGTAATTGTTGTTGTTGTTGTTGTTATTATTATTATTATTATTATTATTACTATCATCATCGTCGTCGTCGTTATTATTATTATTATTATTATTACTATCATCATCGTCGTAGTCGTTATTATTATTATTATTATTACTATCATCATCGTTGTTATTATTATTATTATTATTATTATTATTATTATTATTATCATCGTCGTCGTCGTAGTAGTTATTATTATTATTCTTGTGTTTCAAATTCATCCTCTAATGCCAGTATGCTTCTTACTCAATAGTCTTGATTTAGGTTAAATTTATATAAACATGTTGGTACATCGCCATATCCCAATTATTTACACAGTTATGCTTAAACCAGTATTATTATTCATGAGATTCTATGAGGGAAGATTGAAACTAAGTATCTAAATTCACAGATTATGTGCGCACCGAGACGTTCTCGTAAGGTTGCGTCACAATCTCGCACTATTGGTCCGTCATATGCCACTGATTAAAATGGCGGATCACGTCTGCATCTGCAGTCCAGAGGGGGGTACCGACAGTGGTTAAGGAGAGATTTTATTTCAGTAAACAATTTACATTATCTAATGACCATTCCCGAAGAAACGGCAAAACCATCTAACTTTCTTGCTGAAGACATATTTATGGTCCCGAGGGAACGCGCCCCAGATTTGCCTATCTTCTGAGCTAAAAAGCGTGACCACACTTTCTTTCCCAAGCAAATCTGACAAGTCTATCGCCAACAATGTCCCGCTGTGTAGCAACTACATTCGAGCAAATTCCCGCATTGATAGCAATCAAAAGGCACCTAGGCGTTTCGCTCTTGATAAAACAAAATTGACTGGGGAGATTGTTCCAATGAATTCATCTTTTTGACATTACCGGCCTTGTTTTGCAGTGGATGTGTCCTACATAATGATGCAATTAAACAATGATTTCGCTTCAAGTGTTAACTGATATATTTTTGCCATTATTTCGCTTTTATTATTGTTAGCCAAACCCCTGCTGAACAATAGGTATCGGGACTAGTCAAGGAGCTCCTTGAAAGGAAATGGACAATATGTGTTTCATTAAACAAATCATGAAAACTTGCCACATTTAGCGTATGACCATTGCATTTTCACATTTAATGGTAATATACCTCTTTACATGATTCCAAACAGGAAATCCATTAAGACATTATTCGTCTAAAAAAAAGGAAGAAAGAAAGAAGTAGACTCTCTAGCTTGTACTCACAAACAAGCAAAGCTTCAAACACACCAAAAAAATACAATTTAAATAATGGTATAACTTTAACTGTGTTCAAAGAACACATCCTCACCTAAAATAACTCAACTTTTGTTCGATTTTTGAAGAAAAACGTTTCTAAATGATGCCTCTCGTTTAATTTGAATGGAAAACAATAACAGTTGTAGTATGTACATAATATTAATTTATGTTTATGTTTGACCAGAACTATTTTATAAAAATTTGATGTAGGTCCGAAATATAGCATATTCCATGTAGTTATTTGTGTTAATGACGTTGTTAAATTTAAGAATACATACATTATTTTAGTCCTTACTCAAGAAATTGTTGATGACGTTGTTAAATTTAAGAATACATACATTATTTTAGTCCTTACTCAAGAAATTGTTGATGACGTTGTTAAATTTAAGAATACATACATTATTTTAGTCCTTACTCAAGAAATTGTTGATGACGTTGTTAAATTTAAGAATACATACATTATTTTAGTCCTTACTCAAGAAATTGTTGATGACGTTGTTAAATTTAAGAATACATACATTATTTTAGTCCTTACTCAAGAAATTGTTGATGACGTTGTTAAATTTAAGAATACATACATTATTTTAGTCCTTACTCAAGAAACTGTTGATGACGTTGTTAAATTTAAGAATACATACATTATTTTAGTCCTTACTCAAGAAATTGTTGATGACGTTGTTAAATTTAAGAATACATACATTATTTTAGTCCTTACTCAAGAAATTGTTGATGACGTTGTTAAATTTAAGAATACATACATTATTTTAGTCCTTACTCAAGAAATTGTTGATGACGTTGTTAAATTTAAGAATACAAACATTATTTTAGTCCTTACTCAAGAAATTGTTGATGACGTTGTTAAATTTAAGAATACATACATTATTTTAGTCCTTACTCAAGAAATTGTTGATGACGTTGTTAAATTTAAGAATACATACATTATTTTAGTCCTTACTCAAGAAATTGTTGATGACGTTGTTAAATTTAAGAATACATACATTATTTTAGTCCTTACTCAAGAAACTGTTGATGACGTTGTTAAATTTAAGAATACATACATTATTTTAGTCCTTACTCAAGAAATTGTTGATGACGTTGTTAAATTTAAGAATACATACATTATTTTAGTCCTTACTCAAGAAATTGTTGATGACGTTGTTAAATTTAAGAATACATACATTATTTTAGTCCTTACTCAAGAAATTGTTGATGACGTTGTTAAATTTAAGAATACATACATTATTTTAGTCCTTACTCAAGAAATTGTTGGTAATAGTGCTGATTGATAAAGCAAGTTCATTTTGATGTTTTCATAGGTAATATTTTTGATTTGGCTTTTCATTCCTTCACTTTGAAAATCTGACTTGTAATGATTATGAGTAAGTTAAGAATCAGAATCAGACATTTCTTCACACTGAAATAAGTGATAAACTGATATAGAGAAAAGTTAATACTCATGAGAAAATCTACAACAACACTATTTCCTGGCCAGCTTGGATTGCCACATTTACTGAAACCTGACTTCAAAGAGTAGTTGCAAGATTTAAAAAGTTAGTACAACATACATGATGCAATTTGCAAAGTAGATTCAAATTCAGATGGTATTTAAACTGGCAAGTATACTGTTCATGGATTCTTTAATGATGGTATTCTACATTCCTGCAATTACCAGTTGGTAACTGTACATACTTCTGCAACAAAATTTACTGCATTTAAAAAAAAATATATTTCGGACACCTTAAAATAAATGTTTAGGGTAATCATCAATGTATAAGTAAATACAACATGCGGATTTAAATAAAATATAGAAGTCATTATAAGGAATCTTCCATTCAAAAACGGATGACTGCATGGCACTGGCTGCTTTATCTGCTCTTTCATTACCTTTAATATCAATATGAGCCAACAGTACAGAATTTTCTTTCCTGATTTTATGAGCATAACGTGCTTCTGCAGTAAAATTTAAGGCTTTCGGTGTGGAAAGTGAACCCGAAAATATGATAAAATATCTTTTTTAAGAGGTTTCGATGTAGTTCAAAGGTCCGTGGTAGCTCAGTTTGTAGAGCATCTGATTTGTAATCCAAGGGTCGTGCGTTCGATACGCGCCCATGCACCCTGGGTCGACTGCCTCGGTGTGTGCTTGGGAAAGGCACTTAAATACCATTTTCTTGGCATCATAAAGCCAATAAAGTGATGAAAGTGCTGTTAAAAACCAACCAACAACATCAATCAGAAAAGAGAAATAACCTAGAATGACGTCATAGAACGATTTGAATGCACCTATTTGGATTCTGATACCTAAAGTAAGGAAAGCGTTCTATCAAAATAGTTTAGCTGGCAATCCCATAACTGAATGAAAAGGTTATATTCAACAAGAAACTTCTTTTTTTGAGATCAAATGCCTTCCGATTAATTGAGCGGCTGGCCTTCGGCAAGGTTGTCACCTTTCCCCATTATTGTTCTTTGATTGACCAGCAAACATCAGTGTCGAGTTTATCTAAAGAGAGACATCCATTGAAAAGTTAGTGAAAAAGCTTTCACTTTACTTGAATATTGTGTTAGAGTTAACACAAAGGTCAAGTTGGCAACAATACTTTAACGGAATCCATACTCTTTTAGCGACTTCAGTTGTAAAAAACGGTAGAACCTTGTCTCATTGTTGTTAGATAATCTGGAAGAATTGGGATTTCTTTACAGATAATTGCTGTCTGATTCCCGTGAAGTTTTGAGAGCATTCTGTCTCCATACTGAGTCCTGTAAAAACAACTTGTAACAAAGTAATTCTGTCATTCTTTCACATGACTGACGACGTTGAAACAGATTGAAAATCATCTTGTAAATGATAGATTGCAAAGCAATGTGTATGTGTGTGTGTGTGTGTGTGTGTGTGTGTGTGTGTGTGTGTGTGTGTGTGTGTGTGTATGCGCGTGAGAGAGAGAGAGAGAGATTGATATTCTTTTATTCCTCCATTTTCTGAAGATTTTGAGATAATTTAAAGAATGCAATACAATACATAAAAGCAAGAAAATATGCAATTCAAAACTTATGAAGCCCTGTGAATTATTTATACATCAGGACTGAGCAAAATTATACGTAAATTTATCCCGACACTTGCAATTACATATGCTTTCAAATATTACATTTGAAATAGGAGGGGGAACGGGGGGGGGGGGATAGAGAAACTTCCATTTATCCAGAAGTGTGAGGTCAGGGTTTATGCACATTGTAAAGTGAAAATAGTTAATATTTTTCAATATTGAGTCCATTTATTTTAATTTATAATAATCCGTTCCTCAACGATCGTGTTTAAGAAAAAAAAAATGCGCTGGACACCTGTCGATGTATTCAAACCAACATATTATTTTATTTTGTCCATTACGAGGAAAGATCTAAAGAAAGTGTGAATACATAAGAAGTCATTTTTTAAATAAATTTTTTAACTAAGCCAACTTTTTAATCTAGAAAATAATTGAATAGAAATTGACAACATTAAAAGAGTGAAAATGGTGAAGTAAATTCAACGGAGTTTTATTAATAATTAATAAGCCATAATTAATCAGTTTTATTAGCAAAATTATTGCGTTTTAATGTTCTCAATAAAAAATAAGGCGGTACACTTATTTGATTCAATGAACAATAAAGGAAAAGAGAGAGAGAGAGAGAGAGAGAGAGAGAGAGAGAGAGAGAGAGAGAGAGAGAGAGAGATGCAGTACTAGTATGCTTACTTGTTTCTAAACATATTTATGGTACTTGTCTTATCTCAGGACGAAAATATAGTGCATGAATACATTTTAATCCACCTATTTCCTGAGTATTTTCTTTAGTAACTGCAGTCCTAATGCAGTAAAAAAAAAACACAACAGAACAGTTATAAAGGCTGCCAGTTGAAAACTTGTTCGCAGGTATTAAAGGATTCACTTCTGTGGACATTTCACAGACAGGGGGTCTTAATTTTCCCTAATTCTCTCTATTCTGTCCTGAAAAGGTGGTGCGAAATCGCTCTGTACGGAACGGGTCTAAGACGGAAGAGGGTATTAGGAAATATGTAATGCTGGGCACGTGTTTCACGGTGCTTAGAAAAAACGTCGTTTAGTTTGCTTTTCAAGGCCAATCAAAGGATAATCCTCTCCCAGTCATAATCCCATCTAATGTAAGGACAACGTATCAACCTTTCAACACCTTTGCTGATGACTAATTCAACCAACTGACAAAAAGAACATTTGGCAGGATTACTTTTTTCCTTGAGAATTCTGTTGCTTTAAAATAATGCTTTCCACCTATTTCCGCTACGAAATAATAATAATAATAATAATAATAATAATAATAATAATAATAATAATAATAACAACAACAATAATAATAATAATAAAGCTATTACTGGAGAAAGCAGACCTCTGCTACTTATTTCACTTGTATTTGAGATTAGTTCAAATAATATAATGCAAAAATATAACTATTAAAAAAAGAGAAAAACAAAATGGTCACCATAACATGAAATTAAAAACGTCCAATTGCACAGATCGGGGCCTTTAAACATACACACACAAAAACACACACACACTGTAAAATTATTATATTCCGTTAGTTCTCCGCATCATCACCAAGGTGTCAAAAGAAGCGCGTGGCGGTATCTTTTGAAGTCTATATGTTTAGTAAAATTTCACATCTATAGGACCTACTCTGGGTCAACGATGCGCAAGTTTATTAGGGGCAATCAAACACCCAATAAGTGATAAGTAAAAGATAAGATACTTTCAACTTCAGGTAGCATATATTTGATCTGCCGCTCGAGGCACCGTTAGTTTGTTTTCATGATTATATGGTTGCCTATACAGAGTGGAATAGGATTACATCAGATGAACCAGCTCTTATAAATTAAAGTTAGACCATTTACCAGTATATACTTTATTAGTATTTCAAAGTTCTGAAAATCAAAGTTTTCAGCTTGTGACACTCTGACTTCTATTTTGACGTTTAATTTAAAAAGGAGTCATTCCAAATAGTTTTGATTGATCTTATTAACATCATGAGAGATATTAATACAACAAGTTATAAAGTATTGTTGTGACTTAAAATATCAGAAAAATCAAAACGCTTTTAAGTTTATTAATTGAAAACGTAAAACCTTTGTTTTACTTATCCATTTAGAGGTAATGTCAGTGTGTAAACTTGCAAGAAGAAAGTTTGCAGAAAATATGTATAAGCCAATACGTGAGGAGTTAACGTAATAATGGTCCATAAATGAAACAAACATGCGACAAAAACCAGCATTAACAACAGACAAACAACTCTGAATCAAATAAAATGGTTAAAATAAATAAATAAATGATAAAACAACATTAAACTATCTTAATTCAAGATCAAAAGGATCTTAATATCAAAATAAAAATATACTCAATTTTTAAACAGTCAATATAAATATACTTACATCATCAGATTTCAGATGTGAATACACTTCGATATTGTCAAGTTTGATGATTCCCTTGTCTGGGTAGAAAAGTGAACCTGGTAATAACGTCTCATTGCTCCATAATGCGACATTCATCTCCAGTACATTTTTTGGATTAGGATGCAAAGTCAGAACTAAACTCAACTCTTCTGGCATTAAAATACACGTATACATTTTCAAGTATTTGTCCAATTCTCAGTTTAAACACTTGTCCTGATTTTATCAGCTACTCCTTGCTACTGTTTAAATTGGCAAATTGGTTATGTCCACAAGTGTGAGCTAATGTGTTTGTGTAAGTGAGGATTTATCGTTGCATGGGCTAGTATCGGTACATCCTTTTTTAATTGCCCTTTACCAATCTAACCGATAGTTATCTAGACTTTCACTTGCACCCCAATTTGATTGATGGACACTTGACCCGCCCGTCCACCTTTGTATATCACTGACGCAACCAGTTCTGAAAGAAAACGTGGTTCTGATTGGTCAGCGCGAAGCATTATGTGACGTAACATTGGTCATCCCCCACTGATTGACGGGTGAGAAAAGTCAAGTGATGGGTGTAAACTATGATTCTATGGACGATACTGATACTTTAGAATACTGACTATCTACCACATCCAGTGGGAATAATGCAACCATGACTTGAATCAACAGGTTACCAAATGTAGAGTTAGAGAAGAGTTCATCCTGGCCTTCTATATGTAATTTAGAAGTTTAGGTCTTACCCCTGTTTACTAATATATATATATATATATATATATATATATATATATATATATATATATATATATATATATATATATATATATATATATATATATATATATATATATATATATATATATACATACATACATACATACATACATACATACATACATACATACATACATACGTACGTACGTACGTACGTACGTACGTACGTACGTACATACATACATACATACATACATACATACATACATACATACATACATACATACATACATACATACATACATACATACATACATACAATATCAGAATTTCACTTACGGTTTTTAGTGACAACGATAAAAATTAATTTTCAATTAAATATAATCAAAGGCTGAAAAAAATGAGTAAGCGGGACTCAACTCATAATATGCTTTTATTCATCTGTAATAGATGAGAAAATACAATTGGTAATTAATAATTATATTCTATACAATTGGTAATTAATAATTCTATTCTATACAATTGGTAATTAATAATTCTATTCTATACAATTGGTACTTAATAATTATATACAACTGGTAACTAATAATTTATATTCTATACAATTGGTAATTAATAATTCTATTCTATGCAATTCGTAATTAATAATTCTATTCTATACAATTGGTAATTAATAATTCTATTGCGAACCATACATTTGTTCGTGGAACACGGATGTCACATCCCAGTGCATGAAAACTAACATAAACTCAAAACTGACAAAAGATGTTTGTCAATGACGAACGGACAGACGAACAAGAGTAACATGATAGGTCCTATCCCTGTCGCGGTGGAGCATAACAATACAGAAAAAGAAGGGACTTGATTTTTATCCCCCCCCCGCCAAATAAAAAAAAATAATTAATTAATCAGCATTCCAAAGATACACTTTCTTCATAATTGCAACCACAATTATAAAACACCAACATGTTTGATGCAAAAAAGATTATGCTGTAACTTTATATAATCGGTTAAATTCATTTTAATTTATCTTCAGAAAACAAAATTTTGTTTATATTAATTTTTATATTGTAATGTTGTAATTTTCATTTCAACACTATAATTCAATGACAGTAAAAGGGACATTTCCAAAAAGTCAATAAGACAAGTTGTTGGTGAATTACATCACGATCAACATTACTGTTACTAGGACAGCAAGGCAAAAATTGGGTAAAACCCTGCTCCCAGATCTCATCAGAAAAGTTATTTTAAAATAGTGAAATTGTGATAAAGATAATAACTACTTGCTAAATGAGAATTATTTTATTTCATATAGTCTGGTATGCAGTCATTTTATTTCATATTGTCTGGTATGCAGTCATTTTATTTCATATTGTCTGGTATGCAGTCATTTTATTCCATATTGTCTGGTATGCAGTCATTTTATTTCATATTGTCTGGTATGCAGTCATTTTATTTCATATAGTCTGGTATGCAGTCATTTTATTTCATATACTCTGGTATGCAGTCATTTTATTTCATATAGTCTGGTATGCAGTCATTTTATTTCATATGGTCTGGTATGCAGTCATTTTATTTCATATAGTCTGGTATGCAGTCATTTTATTTCATATTGTCTGGTATGAAGTCATTTTATTTCATATTGTCTGGTATGCAGTCATTTTATTTCATATAGTCTGGTATGCAGTCATTTTATTTCATATACTCTGGTATGCAGTCATTTTATTTCATATAGTCTGGTATGCAGTCATTTTATTTCATATAGTCTGGTATGCAGTCATTTTATTTCATATTGTCTGGTATGCAGTCATTTTATTTCATATAGCCTGGTATGCAGTCATTATCACTTGAATTGAAATTTTATATTCTCATTTTTCTTCTAACAGCGTCGAGATCATTTTTGATGTTCACACAAAATTACCGTCAGTACTCGCTTATAACTGGAGTCCAACTGCAAACTGCACAGACCCAGATATGCCGTCCCATAATGCGATGGCAGATATGAGTCTGTGCAATTTGTTATGAGCAATCATTAGAACAAAGAACATTGACCCTGATCTGCCGGCGCATCATGCGACGCCAGATGAGGGTCCATGTTGTTTTCAGTTGGACTCTACTTATAAGCGAGTATAGACGGTAAGATAAAAAAACTAAAACAATCCATTTATAGCCATTACTTGCATCACGCCAATATTACGCTTTAAGAGAGTTAAAAAAAATAAAGGCACCATACCATTCCCAACACCATCCCATTAAGATCAGTAATTGGATTGGGCGAATGAGAGCTGGATGAAAAGCCAGCTTTGAACTGGTAAAGGCTGACATGATTGGGACTGTAAATTTACACCAAACTTGGAGGTGAACTATCTCCACGCCTATATGAGATAAATATAAAAAAATTTCCACTCGCTCCCCAAATGTATTACAAGAAATTCTTGCATACAAATATTTCTGTGAAGTTTGAAAACGTTTGCTTGAGTGGAAACTTAATTTCTAACAATTTAGTTTTCTGTAAAGGTTAGAGGTTTTTCACTTTAAACGTTTTATAAATGTCTAGGTCTGGCCTGGATTTGACAAATAGAGCTTACGCCTGGATTTAAAATTTAGCCTATACATAGTCCAGTAATCTGATTAAATAAAATATATTTCTCTGACTTAAAACTGACCAATCAAATGTCGGTGAAGTTAAAGCCTGGTCTTATTTCAACGGAAAGGTTTGAAGTTTTAAATACAGGGAACGACAAAATGGGATTAAAAGTAGGAAGTGGCCTGTTTTCAGGGACAGTCAAGAGGGAAGTTTCACTGGGCGTATTCTATTGGTAATTATTTGCATATATCTACTTCAGTGAAATAAAAAACTTAGCTCACATAAGCTTATGCAACAGTTAATGTAAACTTTAAAATGATGAGGTGCCTGGATTAACAGAAAACTAAAGTCAACTTTCTTTTCAGTTACTATTTAGATAAATTTGCAAAGATTTCCTAACAATATCTTTTCTAGATTCTGAGATAATTGTCAACTCTCGATAACATATTTACAATATAAGTATGACGTATTGAAAAGGGTCATGCAAGTACGATACAAATACGGGTATTAAAATAGTTGGTACCTATAATTAGGTAATGGTACTCAAGACCAATTATTTTAGTTTAAAAAACTCATACTAAAGGAGAGTAGATATCAAAATTTGCAATAAAGTAATCACAGTTTATGAATGAACCAATCTATCAATTCCAACACAACAATTAACACTGTATTAACAGTAAATAGCCCAATAAATGGCCTTAAATCGCCCAATGCTATGATTATAATGAGGTATTTGAAGAAAGTATTTATAAGAATACTTTGCAGACTGATTAAAATCAGGAATTTGTGGATTAATGCAAAATAATCGCTAATATTGTCTCAGTAGAAGCAGATAGGTGCCTTTTTTATTGCATCTATGTGTGAAAGTGACGTAATTACCACCCTGATTATTTACCTGTTCACACCTAGGAGATACCTGGAGTGATGTGCTCTTTGATCAGTCGACCGGCCCTGGAAACCTGCTAATGGAGGTGAATGCGTGTAGAGTAACATAGGTGGAATTTATGGCGGTGCATTATAATTTTACTGTTTAATGTAAAAAGAAAATATAATTGTGCAATTAGGTGACTGCTAAAGGCATAGTACATATCTCTACATCTCTACAATGTACATTACTGATGTAGCTAAGAACACAGAATTGGAGGATTTCTACCCATGTTGATATTTTTGCCCACACTATGGGTCTCAGTTACGACAGGCATATATATATATATATATATATATATATATATATATATATATATATATATATATATATATATATATAGAGAGAGAGAGAGAGAGAGAGAGAGAGAGAGAATTACAAATATACACCAAACAGAGAGGAAAGTGCTATCCCTGGATTCTACAGGAGAATGCTTGATAACACACACACACACACACACACACACACACACACACACACACACACACACACATATATATATATATATATATATATATATATATATATATATATATATATATATTGTTTGTTTGCTTGTCTGTTTTTCCTTCAGTTTCGAACTCTTTTCTTTATACTAAGCAGAAGTGACTTAACCAGCACTCATGTAACATCATTCATTCCATCCGATATTGTTTGAACATCCAACATTTGTTTCTTTTTAAACTGGCGAAATGACGTTTTGTACATAATCAAATACTATATTGTGCTAGCTGAAATACGGTTTACTCTTTTTTTTTTCTTCTTCTCTTTTATTCATGTCATCTCGAACCCCATAACATACAATGTTGAAAACTTATAATGCACCAATCAATCTCAGTATCAATGGATTTCCACCTCTGATGTTATGATTGCGATTAAAAACAATAAACGTCAATTAATATTTTCACTAAAAATATACGTATGAACACGCATGCTCCACCACAGTGCCTGAAAACTGACCTAAACGCAAAACTTAACGAAGGATAAAAAAAATCGGAAGGACGGACACTGTCGCGGTGGGGCAAACAAATGCGTAAATGAATTATTAAAGGAAGGCACAGTGGGACAATAGCGAGAAAGGTCGTTGTTCGCAGAATGCTCAAAGGATCCTTATGTCATATTATCATGAACTCTGATTGTTCGCCTCCCGCCCCCCCCCCCCCGCCCGCAGAAAAAAAGCTCAAAATATACAATGTGTACTTTTTACGAAAAAAAAAACAAAAAACAACTTCAAATATGAACACATTTTTAATTTAGTCAGGAATAAGATTCATCTTTACCTAGGATACTTTTGTTGACGAGTTTGACAACGACACAAATTATTTTGTGCAGGACATTTTTAAAAACAGGCAGCTGCTTCTGGATCTCGTCATATATTGTCTTGAGTCAATCAGGCGAACGCACTGACATTTTATTTTTTAGTTCTTGCATTTATTTTATTTTTCATAGTACATAAAACTAAAGAAAGTTATTGTCCCCGTGTTGTTATGATTCTAAATCCCAAATATTTTTGCATGATGAACGCGATCGATGGTTATTGCATAATGCAAATCGAATGAGGGATTGAGTTTATTTTGAGATGGCGCAGTTTTGAGATCAAAGCAACCCTGACGCCTGCAGTTACTCAAGAAGCTGTTTCCGTCAATAAGGCTCATCTTGATCAGTGTAATTGTATTAATGGAAGGAAAATGAGGCAAATATTTCTAGTCTAAGCCATCTGCCTCCTGACGTAGCTTGACCCAAGATCCAGACGAATTTTGTCCTTTGGGAGTACAGACAAACATGGATCTCTGACATTGATGTAATTGCAACATTATATTACTTGTCTGTGCATGCATCATAAGTCATTTTATATTCGTGGTCTAGTTTTTAGGATTCTCTTTGTTTATATATATATGGGCTGGGGCTTACAGGCAAGGCGATGGGTGCCGTAGCCCGCGGATCTGGGTTCGAATCTCCGTAGAGTACGAATTAAAATTCTCTAACCTATACGATACTATTATTCATTCGTATTTAAAAATTATGTTAATGTTATCAAGCATTTCCTGTAGAATCCAGGGATAGCACTTTCTGGTCTGTTGGTGTTTATATATATATATATATATATATATATATATATATATATATATATATATATATATATATATATATATATATATATATATATATATATATATATATATATATATATATATATATATATATATATGGCAAACAACCACTTACCTTTCCAGATATTCTCTCTATCAGATATCAGTGCATTGATAATTGTCCTATTCAATATTGCCATTCATTCAGGCGGTCATTCCGATTTATAAAGGAAAAAAAACCCAAAAGCAAACAAACAGTGGGTTGCATTATTTTGAAGACAAATATTCAACGTACCGTAAAATTTGTCCATGTTATCTTGTAGGAAAGAAAGGACTGAAAATATAGATCTTTAGGTAAAATGCTGGAAGAATTTCAATGTTTTAATTCAAGTGACATCAACTTCTCTGGTAATGTTGTCGGATTGTTTATTGTACGTGATACTCTATGTACGAGACGAGTTTCTAGTCCACGGCGTGTTTTTTACTTTTGTAAAGGCGGGAAGTGTCCTATCGGTTCTCATTGTGTCTCAAGTTTCTATGACAATTTAATTCCAATAAAAAAAACTTTCGGGGACTAATGTAAATGTGTTTGTATAGAGAAAATCAAGACAACCAGAATGTAAGAGATCCAGAGCTACGTTTTAAGAAGGGCAGTGGAGTCGTCTTGAAATTCCAATTAAATTGTGTTCACTCTTGACTGCACCATTGACCGCCCCCTAATGATAGCCTAGGGAACTTTATTATCCTTTGATGTGAAGAAGATGACAATGGGTTGGACAACACTCTCAAAACAGGCGACTTTACTGGGCCGGGCGCGTGCCGAGACGTTATTGTTGTGACGTAATTCAATTTTAAAGAAATCTCGTCTGCAGCGAGAATACACCAATGAGCAAGGAAAGAAGCATGGCGCTGAGCAGAGCAGACGATTTACTTTCGCTCCCCTGCACATGCCATCTGTTAGGTTGTGGCATCCCTTCCACAAAACACAACATTTTTAAAAGATTAATTCCTAAATTGTCAGTCAGCGAGTCACCGGTAATCGCCGTGTCAACTCACAAGTTCAAGAGGGTCAACGATTTCGGCCAAAAGTCAAGTACCTTTTTTTAATCTTTTTTCATCTGTCAGTCAATTTTAGAGAGAGACAATTCCAGGCTGTTATTCCATTACAATAGTGTTCTTTTTTTTTTGCAAGGTAAATATGACAAGTATCGATGTAGACTTGTTGTCACTAATTAAACCCAAAGTAAATCAGATGAATACATTTTCAACAAATATGCTATTGTTCTCAGAATAAGTACAGACATTGAAAATGTTGCAAGTGTACATATATAATGTACATTGCACGCTAACCCCTCTTGCAGCTATTTTTCCACAAAGTGCGGAATTTTAATCGCCTTTGAGGACTTGGTCCTGAAAAGTAATTTTTGTGAATGCCTCATAAATTGTGGACATACCTGCTAAAAAATGTATTTTGCTTTGTGTGTGTGAGTTTAAAAAAAAATGTTTGCCAACAAATTTCGTTCGATCTCCATAATTGTTATTCACACATTCTTTGATTTCGACCAAAGTTGAATTGACAAGGCATAAAAGAAAAAAATCTCGTTGTTCACGCTCTCCACAGAAAGCTGTTGCCTCTGAAATTTAAAATTTGTTGATTTTTCCAGAATCAAGTACGGTCACCCTGAAACTGTAATGGTAATGACAGTGATTGTGTTGTACCCATTAAGTGTATACAATAACATTTAGCTCAGTTGTAAAAGATCACTGAAAGTAGAAACTGGAGCTCATTTGTGCACACCTGTTCCAAGTGAAGTGAGTGGCACTTACCCGTGTCTATTAGCATTCTTGATTACAGGTCATCTACCTAACTCACAACATTTATCTCTTCAGTTTAATTGAAAATCTAAGTATTTCCAACTCTTAATTTCTCACCGCGATTATTTAGGGTAGACCAATAATGGACAGTGTATTATCAACCTGGCATAGCGGAAGTGAACAGAAAGATAAGATTGTCCATTTTTGCAAAGATGACAACATGCGCGCGAAGGGCACACTTTTTCAAACACTAACCTGTAATTTTATAATGATTACTGAATAATGAGATAATTAATAAAAACGAAAAGAGGTAAAATGATCATCTATAGTATAGTGTAGTGTCTGAACAAAGTAGTACAAAACTTCAAAGGTGACCACGAGATTTTTGTCGATAATTTAATCCGGTTAATAAGTTCCATTTGTCAACAACAGAATGTCGCCATCCACAATCTAATTTGACGTTCGGATTTTCGTGATGCATGTTTGTAAAAAGATTTGCTATCGTCTTAAGGCACAATAATTATTAAAATGACGTGCTTTCTTTCTAGTAAGCAAACTTTCTCTGATATCCAATTTCCTGTATCCTCTACCTGGCTACCGGCCGTTGGCAGTTTGCCTACAACTTAAAAAGGCAAGATAGATAAGAAGCCGAAAGGACTGGTATCCAGTTCAGTTTGCAAAAGAAGAATTGTCAATAAAAATGATTTTAAAATATCCCATTGAGCGCATCATTGTACATTAGTATTTTATTTGAAAGATGTTTTATCTGCATCACGTAGGCTAGACCGTATTGTGCATGTGCACACAAACCCAGTTTTTAGCTGCAGTAAGTTTAAAAGGAAACGAACTTCCAAACTGGCATTTTAATCGATTACAGATTCTACTGGCATGTAGTGTGAAAGCTCAGGAATGTTAAACTTTTCGCAGGATTTGTATAGAAGTAGTATAACATTTTTGATTTATTATGTCATGTCTTAAACATAATAACAAAAAGTAACTGTCGTCATAATTCTTCTCCTCGTTGTCATCATCAACGACACAACCACCACTAACAGCAAAATATGTCACCGTCCATTGTGAGCAAACCAGCAAATAGCATGACCTCGTATCTGTTTCTGCGGCCACGTAGGAAGATTCAATCGCTCCCTTCATTATCCAATCTTTATCAGATCAGAGCGAGCCTGATTGGACAGATTTCGTGAGTTTCAAATTTGAATGAAAACAAATTAGTCACAAGCCTGTTATCATCGTCTGCCTCTATCTGCAGCAGACGATATGTAGTCGTATGTATCAATATGGAAGCATACAGCTCTTCACTTGCGAGAAGTTACATGGACAGTGTCTTCATCTGCCTGTCCATCCGCCCGTCATATTTAGGAATACGTAAACGTAACTCCCCGTATCTCTATTTAAGATCGCCAAGTTCTTCAAACTCGAAGATGAGAATTTCCTTTTTGCGCAAATAGGTATTTGAGGCCGATGATATCAGAGTACTCGAAAAAATCCTTTGACCCAGGACAAGCCACCACGAACCGTTTGACATGACAGCTCTGAAGATCAAACCCAGAACTTCTTCCTGGCACAGTCTGTGCTAAAACATGCGTTATCTGTGCTCTCTTATTTTGATTTTTTTTAATATCGCGTGCATCAGTACAACGAACAGACGGGTACATACAAATTTGCTTCTCCAGCAAGAGGTACGGATTAGCGGCACGCTACCAGTCTTACGCCATGTTGATTATTGGTGGATCAAACGAAGCATTGAGGTGTTACAAGATTTATGAAATTATAATAGGATGCATTTCAGGCTCATCTACTGATAATAAGATCAGCAGTATGAGAAAATGGGAGACGAGAGGGTGGAATGGTTATGGCAACAGTTAATGGATGCTGAAAACTACGTAATTGTTTTTACAAAAAGAGCTTTCAAGGTTCACCAGGTGGACGTCACAGAGATACCGCCGTGGATGGGAAAAGATATGGCGATGTGAATGGCAGTGATGAAATAATCTAAACAGTTAAAAACTGAGGAAAATTTAACAACTCTTTATATCACAACGTAAACTAGAAAGTTCCAGTATAATTTAGATCTATTAAAGATTTGGAAAATTAGTGATTTTTGCAAATTTAAAGAAATATCTATCTAATATCCACAATGAGTCTATGTTTTTCTATTACCAAAATAAATGGAGATTACTAAAATGCTTCAACTGTGGTATCAATAGATAGTGTCCACAAATAGACTGGTGTTCACAATACAGAGGTGCCAAATAGATCATATATGTGTGTCCGCATTAGTTATATGGCCACAATAGACAAGTGCCAGTAATAAACATATGTCCACATAAGTTATATGTTCATAATATACGTATGTCGACAATACGCAGATGTTTTCAACGAACACATGTTTACAGCAATTAGGTGTTCGTGATAAAGAGGTGTACGCAGCAGAGAGATGTCTCCAATATACAAGTGTCAGAATGGAGACAAAAACTGCAGTGTGTTGATAATGCTATGATGAATTAGTTCCCTTCATTGCAGCTATTTATAGCATTAGTACAACATATGAAAAGTTATCTTTACTGTCAGTGTAATCTGCGGCACAGGTGATGGTTTATATAAAAATCGTGGATCTATGAATACAGTCAAGTGGACGCATTCACTGCATTAATGTAGCTGATGCGAAAATCACCAAAAGTGTAAGCTGAAAACCACTAATATCAGGTTAAATAGAGGAACATGCCAGTGAAAACGGTTTTATGAAATAATTAAATGCTAAGTTTTAGCAAAGAAAAAAAATAAAAATGAAAAAAAAAACTTCAGATTTCGTCAATAACATGATTTTAGGATAGACTGAATATATTTAGGGATACCGGCGAAACGTTGGAGACTGAAGAAACGTGGAAGACCAAAGAAATGTCGGACACCGGACAAAAAGCACAATGATGAAGCCAAACTACTCACTAGAACTTAGTTTTAAACATAGGCAAAAAATACAAAATACACGAGGTATACCATTGTTGGAAGCGATTTTAGGTATTTTGGTTGACTGATACGAATGAGGTATTTAGCTGACTGATACGAATGAGGTAGTAGAGTTAGAGAAGGAAATACTCATTTGTGTAAATCATAAAAAATGTGACGAGGGTTTCAGTATCGCGCCTTCCAGTAATATAAAGTTTGAGTGAACGAAAAAGAAATTGTACGAAGATTGTACGAAGATTATTTATTACACAAAAAGAATAAATTGTCCGACGATTAGTTATCACATAAAAAGAAAGAAAGATGAGAGGATAGAAAAAAGCTGCTGAAATTGCCTACGCAAAGGTAGAAGTTTTAAAATTGAGCTTGAACATCAAGACAAACAGACCAAAAGACTTGCAGAAAAGATTAAAGAAGACACCAAAGACCGTGAAAAATATATTATAAAAAGAACTAGACAAAGTTAAAATGATGAGGTCAGAATTAGTTGGAAATATTTACAAGTTCTACATAGAAACAATTTATGAAATTATACAAAAAACTTCCTCTCCTAGATTAAACTTATTATTTCAAAGAAAAAGTTGTTACAATTGCTGCTACACAATAGATATGAGAATATTATCAGTTGCACTACCTATTGCTAACACTGGCGGGTGCTACGGGTAGTGTGATAAGTTGGTTGCTTTGGAGTGGTGGCCATATTGTTTCATTCCAGGCTAAACATATTATTTTACTTGTTTTGGCATTAGTGGATTTCTTATTTGCATTTTTAATTGAAGGTGTAAGTAAATCATCTAGCAGAATTAGATGTTTTTAATTGACACCACCGATCTGTTGCTTCTTTAAAGAGCAAACTATAGTGGCTCTCGCAACCATTAGTATCAATATTATTCTTCGTTTTTTTTCTCTCTCTCTCTTTCTGTTTAATATTGGTTTTTGGTGTTTCCTCATTTTCATATGTCATTCGAAGAGCCACATAGCGAATTAGATTTGCAGATCTGACAGTAGGATTATCGCCATCATAATCCTTCTTTTCTACATGATTTTACTCATGTTGTCTTCTTTTTATCCTCTTCAATTTTCTGTCTTACTGTCACTAATTGCTTATCAGCCTTAGAAACCATGTTCTTTACTTCATTTGTATTGATGGTAGGGTTTAACCCGAGTTTAAACGAATCACTTGATTTCTGTAAATTGTTGTGTTTGTATCCAACGATACTACTCATTTTCGTGACCATGGTAACCGGGTAACAAAATTATAGCATCACCAGCAACAGGATAGTCCATTTTCACTTTTGAATCTGATATGGAGTGTTGAAAACTGGCCATAATCTTGACATGATCGTCATAATCTGTCTGTCCTGAAATTAATAGCTCCATCAACTTTTTATGAGTGTCTGGAATAGTGGAAACATACTGTGTAATATATATTGTTATGTATGATGTTTATATAATATTATAAATATTTTAGGAAAGTATAAATGTTTTTTTGACTTTAATATTTGCTTAAACCTTAATGCTAAGTATAATGTTGACATGTTTAGCTGTTGTCCTTGAATTAGGTTGTTTACTTAATATTTGAGTTCAAGATGGTTTTGGTAAACAAGTTGTTTATTCCATTTGAGGTCAGGGTTGATTTTGTTTACAGATAAAACTAGAATTTCATTAGAGTTATGTGTTAAAAGTCACACACACCATATAATATTTAGAACATTCTGTCATGTGACTTGTTTTATATTTATACAGCATTTGGTAAGCAAGATTCCATTCCGATTTTAAATCCTGTTTTAAAAACATCTGTTTATTATGATCAGTCTTTGGAATCATACGATTGTTTGGTATCATAGTTGTGGTGTAATTTTGTAATCTCGTAATGTTGTAAAGCCGTAATGCTGTACTTCTGTAAACATAATTCGAAAGGAATTATTTATTAGAACATTCATTGGAGTTACCTAAAGTGCTCATTAACCTTTGGATTTAACTATATGACTTTTGGATTCCCGTGAACATTCTCAAAGATGATCTGGATTACATTATTGTTGGTACATCAGGACATTCCAGACTACCCATTCATTCGGAACATTCATTCATTCGGAACATTCGATCATCCGGAACATTCATTCACTCGGAACATTCATTCATTCGGAACATTCTATATTTAGGACTTGTGATTAGGACACTTAGGATTATTGGATTATTTGGATTTTAATTCACGTTATTGTAAGTGCCTTTTGAGTTTCATTTTAATTATCTAGAAATAAATTGCTTCTTGATTTTTACTTGATTTGTTGGTTTCATTTTCTTTCTGTTACATGTTTCTTAGACCATAGAGTCGTAACAATATATATATATATATATATATGTATATATATATATATATATACATATATATATATATATATATATATGTATATATATATATATATATATATATGTATATATATATATATATATATATATATATATATATATATATATATATATATATATATATATACATATATAATTTATGCAGATTACATATGATCTAATGTTGTTATGGAATCTTGATATTCCCTCATCTTTGATCGGTTACTATCTTGCGTAAAGAATTATATTAAACCCGTTGGTTCATCTTTGTCTACCAAAGAATTAATATCATCAGCTGACAATGTTGTCCATTATTCAAAAATACCTGCTCCAAGGTCATAGTGTTTCTTATAAAAAGCTAAATCAGATTGTGTAATAGATAGATGTTCTATTTTGTACATGTGTTTCTTATAAGCAGCTTAACACAGATTGTGTAATAGATAGATGTTCTATTTTGTACATGTGTTTCTTATAAGCAGCTTAACACAGATTGTGTAATAAATAGATATTCTATTTTGTACCTAAAATATAAATCACATAGGATCTAATGCTTTGATTTAATCTTGACACACCCTCACCTGCTAATCTTGACACACCCACACTTGTTAATCTGTTGCCATCTTGCAGAAAGAAGTAAGTCCAACCAGTAGGTTCATCTTTGTCTACCATATAATTCATTTCATCAGCTGACACAGCTCTCCAGTATTCAATAGTACCTACTACAGGGCGTGTTTACACAACAGCAGGTGTGGGCTGCACAAAACCCTGGTGTACAGTTGATGGAGATGGTATATTTCTTTTCTTTCTTTTTATATTTTTTCCAAGTAATATAATGGACATAATAGTTTCTTGTTCTTTGAAGAATCAGGGCAAGAATTTTTTTCAAGCTATTTGAGGGCCCGATTTTTTTTCTTCTCAAAACAATCCCATACCCCCCCCCCCCCCCCGAAAATTAAATCATTGGTCTCTTAGGCTACGGTGGTATGCTAGAAACTTTGTATATTTATTTTAGTGTTGCCGTGTTCCTATATAAGTGTTTTAGTGTGAAAATATTAGTCTGCGATAGAGTCAGCATTATACATATTACAGAAATATCGTTATATATTTCATTTTGGACAATTTTGTCGCATCTGATATCTAGCTATTATCTTCACATTGGTGATCAAGTGACACCTAATGTTGTTACTCGTACAATTTTCTTTCTTTCTTTGTGTCTCAAATGCATTTTGTGGATATCAATTTGTGTTACATTTCTAAAACGTTAAATGTGATTACTAAAAGATAGAATATAAAGTCATTGGCAGTTTAGCGGTTATCCTTTTACATTTTGAGTAAAGTCAAAAACTGAGCTGAATCTGGCTATAATCCACATCTTAATTTACTGTTTCAACCATTGTTTCCACCGCTGCCACAATCCTCCTTCTCCTCCTACGACTCCTGCTGCTAAGAGTTATTGATAGATTGATTGATTGGTTGGTGGGTTGGTCTGGGTAGGATTCGAAAACGAAATCCACAGATTGTAAGACCATTACGCTAACCACTCGACGACGATGATATAAACAAAATCGACAATAACAACAAGAGTATTACTGCTACTATTACTACTATGACTACGACTACTATTACTACTATGACTACGACTACTATTACTACTATGACTACGACTACTATATTACATCTTCTTCTAGAACAACCACCACCATCACCGCTACTACCTCCATTACCACTATACTATTTCTTTACCTGATACTTTTTTTTCTTGTCTATTTTTTCCCAGGTAAAAGTGACTTTTAATGCGTGACGCTTTTGTGACTTTCCGTTTATCCAGAGGAGGGTTTAACGCCATTTTTCAGCACATGATAGGCTATAATGGTCAGTATATTTGGTGGAGGAAGAACCAGAGAAGACCCCGGGAAGAACCACCGACGCACGGGAAGCTACTGGCAAGCTTTTTCACATACCCACGTTGGTCGAGCCAAGACTCGAACTCACGTGGACAGATGTGACATGCATGAGTGCTCAGTAAAAGCGAGCGCCTTAGACCACTCAGCCACCCGAGGCCCCAAAAGACGTCGTAACAAAGTGTGAGATGCAATATGATAACAACAACATCAAATACAATAATAATGTAATTATCACAAAAAGGTATTGTAACCCAAAAATTTAGCATAACTTAGAGAAGTCTAATAAGTTTATTATTTGTTACATTTCACATCTCTTACCTATCCGTCTTCATTGTACTCTCTCTCTCTCTCTCTCTCTCTCTCTCTCTCTCTCTCACACACACACACACACACACACACACACACACACACACACACACACACACACACACACACTCACGTGAGTCTACAACACTGATGTCATGGATGGGATCGTTTTCCTAGCATTCAGTCTTATTATATCCATCACTTATTCGCAGAATATGACGACAAGCTTACGTAAGAGTGAAGACTACGCTCTTGTACTCTCATATGTCTGGAAACGTTACTGTCTACTACGTTCTAGATCTGTGTAATGATTAAGTCCATTATACAAGATTTATATTGGCTCCGCGCTCAACGTTCCATTCACGATAATACTCAACAGCCACCTGTTATAAACTTGGTTCCTCATCTGTGCTATGTATGGGTCCAGTATGGCGGCTTAATGTGTTTTACTAATAAAAGGCCTACTTGTATATTCTCACAGCGCTTTGGTTGCAGTACCCGTCTTGGACCGATGGATGGTTTATACAGTATTCATTTCTAAACTCGTACTCAGAAGAGAACTTTCAGACTTGTCCCTGTTTGAGTTGCTTCAAAATTAAGAAAGCTATACATCTGAAACGAAACAAAATACTTTACGAGAACCAAAACTTGTACTTTTAACGAAAGTAAACATACACGCAAATTTTCGTGAACTTACTGGACAGGTAACGTTTTCAATGATAAACCCATCGTTTGAGGTCCTCATAGCCTATGCGAAGTTCACACTTAAAAGAATGAAGGAAAGAAAGAATTTAGGAAGAGGCTATGAAACAGAAAGTTTTCGATCAACCCAGAGACTCGCCGTTCTATCTATCTATCTGTCTGTCTGTCTCTGTCTGTCTGTCTCTCTATCACATAGGTAGATAAATAACCTATCGTTTAATAAAAAGCGCGGTAAATTAGAAGAAGTCTTAAATTTCAGTAGCTGTCAGTGTTTCATCTAGTTGTAATAAGTAATCGAGTGTTTATTGCTCTCGTAGAAACAGAAACCAGCCTGAAAGGACCTGGCGCCGACCGCGGACCGTGCTCATGTAACACCAAGGTGCAAAAGGCGTCGATTTGTACATTTCTGTGATGGATCGTCCACAACGTCTTGACACCTTTGCGTCAATATACAGGTGAATCTGCAAAAGCACAATTGTGTGTATAAGTGTGTTTATATAATTCTGTATATCGATGTGTTCGTGTGTTAGTATATGAGGAGGAGATGCCGGTGATAATGTATCAATCAGTAGCGTACTAACGGGAGGGGAGGGGGTCGGGGCGGTTGCCCCGGGAGCCAGAGGTCTTGGGGCGCCAAAACAGCTGATAAAAATTCGGGCCTCTTATTCTGGCCCTTTTAGGCTATCATCGTCGCCACGGGCGCCATTTACCCTTAGTATACCACTGGTATCAATGGACGTTCATGTTTTTTAGCGTTGTGATTTGTAGCGACGAAAACTGTTTACGAAAAAGGCAACATTTTCTGCGGGGGATAAAAAGAATAACTTTTTTTTTATTTCGTGATGAAACTGTCTTCACGAAAATTTGTACAGATAATACTGTCAAAATTTCAAGAAAAAACGTACCATTTTTTAACGTCGATAGTGTGTAACCAGGTAAAAATTTCAAAATTAATCCATTTACATGAAGAAAACGTGTTCTAATGAACCCTCTTGACAAACGTTCTTGAAGATTGCCTCTTTCTTCATGATTTAAAGTGACATTTTTCTCAAAGATTATACTTGTTCTCGAAAAATGGCACGATTTGTCAAGGCACAATTTTCGTGAAGAAAGTGAAAATTGTTATTAAGATTGTACTTTTCAACTAAAAAATTCCCGAAAATGCAATTTTTTTCCTGGAAAAATGATATTGACATTTAAAACCATTTTATTCGTCACGAAATTATATTCTTCATAAAAATTGCAATATTTTCACGACAAAAGTAGCTTTTTGTGAAAAAGTGCATCGACGTGTAAAGACACATTCCGTGAAGGTGACATATTCATTAATATCACACTTTTTCACCAAAAAGTAATATCTTTGCTCAAGGTTTGCATTGGCGTTTTTCGTCCACGAACATTTTTGCTCCTAAATTTTTTCGTGAAGTATCACACTGTTCATGAAAACTGCACTTTTTTCAGGAAAAGTAACTTCTTTGTGAAAAAATGTAATATTCTTAGAATGTCACTTTCTTCACGAAAATGCGCCTTTAAAGGTTACTTTTTTGTGATAAAGTACAATCTTTATGAAGAATGTAATTTTCTTCACGATAAAGTGCCTCTATATGTCGATGCACTTTTTAACATTTTCATAACAATGTGCAATCTTTATGAAGAACGTAACTTTCTTCACGACACATTTTTGTGTGAAAAAAATACAATCTTCATAAAAACGAGATTTTTTTTTACGAAGAAAGCAACATTTTTCACGAAGATATAGGATATCTACGGGTTGTTGTTTATGAGCAGATATAAGAAAATATTTCACAAGTGAAGTGGAAACGTTGAGTTGTCACATGTGGCGAAGCCACGAGTGACAATATGAAATGTTTCCACTTTACGAGTGAAATATTTTCCTGATATCTACTCAAAAGAACATTGATTTTCTTTTTATTATATATTTTTAAAGTCAAAACCCGTCCATTTTCATGGATTGTTACTATATCTATGCCAATGGAATTTACGGCTGCATTATAACAGCTATGAGAAGTTCCAAAATTTTACAATAATTTCAGGACAGCGACTTTTTTTTCAAATTTAGCTTGCACACTAATGCTTCAGATCGTATATTGTGTCCAATTAATGACTGTTAAAATGAAGAGATTTTTTTTATTTTCGTTGTCTGTTTCGTTAACACATTTCTTGTGCGGTAGAGTACTGTAGAGACATCACAGAGCGGTCGTATAAGACAGGCTTCAGAACATAACATCTTTAAACAAAAGATTTTAATGATTGTGAGTTTACATGTGAGGATTTTGGTTCTTTATTTTGTTTCTTTCTGCATTCAGACGTGAATTTTGTGTGGCCTTAGCAAGATTTTAGTCTAGTTTGGTAATCGACGCTGCACCCAAATTTCGATTGTCACTTAATTTTTATTTCTAATCAACAGTCATCAACGCCCGATTTCTCCATCGTTTTTAAATATGAATATGATTTAAATTAGAGTTAAAATAGCTACTTAAACAATTTTATTACTATATTTAATAAAGAGTTTTTCCTAAAAATGTGTGTAATAGGTATACGACACTGTATGGGTGACACAGAATATCGAATAACAACAGATCATGTAAGTTCAGTCACTGACAATTTGCATGATTAATGTGGTAAACTATTTATAAAAAAGTTAATACTTAAAGCCTACCTTTTGTTGTTTGGAGTTCGGTTTCAGGCATTCTTGATGGCGACTTTTCATTGATTGTATAAATGTATACTAGAGGGTGTACAGTCTTGACACATTTTAAGATCTGTTCGTCCTGATGGAGAAGGGGGTGGGGAAGAGTGAGCAGAAGAAGAAGAAAAAATAAATAGACCTAAATATGGAAATACAGGCTTGAATAACATACGTAAGGGCAGATATATTTCCTAAATGGGAAAAGAAAGTAGGTTTAAAAGTGATATCGCCACTGTGGTGATAAAAAGTGATATCGCCACTGTAGCGAAATAATTTTTCTCCCGCTGATTTATTTCAATATCTCACTATGAAATATATAAGAATTGTAGTTTATTGGTGAAGAAAGAGGACTAATTAAAACCGGTTTTCCTTATGAAAAGTTGCTGCATATTCTACATGTTTGGTCTGGGTACACACTATGGTTATCACTTTTTTCTTCAAGCTTTTGACAACGTTAACTAGACAGACCTTTGTAAAGAAAACAGTTTCTTCACATAAAGTGACTTTTTCACAAAAAGTGACCTTTCTTAATGACAAGATCGGCCGTTCATGCTAATGTTTCATCTATATATACTAATTCGTTTCACAGTAATGTTATGTCTTGCTTGCAGTGGAGTAACATGTTTACAAAATCAGTACACCAACGTTTCCTGTGACATACACGTAGGAATGTCTTGTTTGCAGGGCATTTGCCTTGTTGTGATGATTTCTAGTGTAATTAAACTCGTGTATTTGATTTATAAGCTTGTAATATATAATTTAATCGCATAGTAAGGTGTCTAAATAGACAATACATGTTCATGTCACTCCTTCCTGAAAATTGTACGAGTAATACAGATAAAAAGAAAATTGACCACATATTTTATATTTCGTGTATAATTAAGCATACATGTATGCATATGTGTCAAAAATGAATTAGAAAGGGTCACAAATAATACAGTCATCTGAATTCTGTTTTAGTGTCAGTCAAATTATTTAGGGTACACATTTATGTTTTGAGTATTGTTTATATGACATTTGGTATAACTAGAATAATTTGGACGTTGGTTGATAATCTATATTCCTTAAAATGCTTGATTTTTCATCGAGATTATTATGCCCGATACTTGCAGAAAGAGTACTATTTTTTTTAGGATGTGATTCCAAAAATTTTCTTTTCTTTGCACAAATTATAAATCGGTTTAAAAAATGATAGAGCTTTTTGAAAAGAGTATGAAATTTGTAAAAACAAAATGTTGAAGAGTCATTGATAATATATGTCTTTAAATAATGGAAGACATTCATGTGATTGCTCGCATGTGCGTACTCACAACATATTAAAAGTAAAGCAAAATCTAAGAAAGAAATTAATTTAGTTGGTATTTGTTTATACTGGTATTGCACAGGAGCGATACACAATTATTGAATGTAGGACAGAAAGTCACAGGACAAAAAGTCACAATTTGAATTTTCACTATTATGAGAGACATGTAGGACAAAAAGTCACAGGACATAAAGTAAAACTTTGAATTTTGTAATGTTACAGGTTTTTATATGACACAACGTAATCAATTGCAACTTCTTCATTGAGATATTAACATAATAAATAAAGTATCAGCCGTATGTTAAAAAAAAAAGATATTTTCAAGATATTTTATAACAGTTTGGTGTTACGTAATGCATGTTTAGTATACAAGAAACCCTCATAACAGAGTTTAGAACCACCATTGTTGCTTGGGATGATTTCCATTTTGGAATGATTTCTTTGACAACAACCTTGGATTATTATATTTTTTTCAATCAAAAATATGGTGTAGTTTGCTCATATGCCCATATTTGAGGCCATGGAAAGTAAATCCATTTTGCACAATAAAAGAGCTTTAATTTTATTTACATAGATCGAAACCAAAATTTTACTTGGATATTCTTATAAAAGTATCTTTTCCTGTCAAACAGAAGCCTTAAATAAACTTCAGTGATCTCAATGTTATATGTTTGTTTTACAATTCTCCCTTAAGACTTCAGTTGCTAAACAATTTCCCTTTTCCTGTGAAGCCATCAATTTATTATAATCATCAATAGCAATAATTATAGAATGTGACTTTATGTCTTGTGACTTTTTGTCCTACATGTCCACAATTACTATGATAATTCAAATTGTGACTTTTTGTCATGTGACTTTCCGTCCTTTGTTTATTTGTGACTTTTTGTCCTGTGACTTTCTGTCCGTTTACAATTATTATACTGCTGTGTTAAACCAAATGCAACATTGACATTTCTACTTTAATTTGTATGGCTGTGATATAGGATACGTTGTTAATTAAAAGGACATGCGCATGCGCGCCAATCGTTATTGTCAACATTATAATCATATAAACCTACTTATCTGAAAAATGAGAATTTATTGCGAATATATAGACGTGATAAGGTCAATTTACATCATATGCTATTTAAAGTTTTGAAAGCAAAACGACATCAAATCGATTTGTGGCTGAATATTCTACGGGCAGAAACTTAGCATTTTTTTTTTTTTTTTCAGCGGTATTTTGCTTTTCCGCAAAACTAATTATGTGATTTTTTTTATATTTATGAAAAAAGGACCTTGTAGAATACAATTTTGTTGAGAAGACTTCTTCCAAAGACTGAAAACTGTTTTTATTTCAGTCTTCCCGTATTTTTACAAAGTAGTAAAGTAGTTCCCTACCCAAGTACCTATTATGATTAAAGTACGAGAAAAAATTCCACAATGTAACTATATAATAGTAACAAAATGCGTCACTCATATGATTCATCAACAAAAGCGTTGAAAAATTCCACAATGTAACTATATAATAGTAACAAAATGCGTCACTCATATGATTCATCAACAAAAGCGTTGAAAAATTCCACAATGTAACTATATAATAGTAACAAAATGCGTCACTCATATGATTCATCAACAAAAGCGTTGAAAACTTAATATCTTTGAAAAGTGAATGGGATTAACAATGCGAGAGGATTATAGTTTGATAGTCCTTGAAAAGAAACTGAGCGATGCCGTTTTATTAAGCAGTGATTTTCACGTGTCTGCGAATCCTTCTTTGTTAATACCTGTTTTCCCCTCTAAGATCAGGTGAGAGTGAAATTTCACACTAGTGAACACAGAAAGGGCAGAGGGAGATCAAAAAATCTGGTAACTCTGTATGTAAAATTTACGCTGTGGAAAGGGCAGTAATCCCATATTAGGAAATGAGAGCTTTTATTATTCGAAGTTGCATAAAAATAAATGGCACTAGTGTTGAGACTTTTTTTATGAAAACATTTCACATTTCATAATAATCTACACACTTATAAAACCTCATCGCATGTATATAGGATCTCTCTCTCTCTCTCTCTCTCTCTCTCTCTCTCTCTCTCTCTCTCTCTCTCTCTCCAGCAAACACGTAATTATTATATTCGTTCCTTGGAACAAGCTTAGATTAAAAGTAGCCAGCGGATTTACAAATTTACCCCTCCTCTCCTTCCCCTCCCATTTCCAAAGTCTTTTCACGCAATTTCGGTATCTACGGACTTAAGATTTTGATGATGATCATGAAATAAAATATTGTCTAAAATTCAAAAAAAAATTAATTCAATAAATAACATCACTTGCATCGTGTTACATTAGAGCAGACGACGTGAAGGAGTTAGCTTCTGATTATCTCGGATTAGGTGTTTTGCAACGCTTACTGTAAAACAAAACCATCAAGCTTTCAATAAGTGGTATTTTCTCTGAATCTTATTATCATATAATTTAACACGGTTGTATGTTGATTTTGACTAACCATGAATAACTCAAGAAAATAAATATATTCATTTCATTATTCTTTCACATTGTTAAGTACAGTTGATTGATCCACAAGAAGCACAAGAATTTCCGTCAATTATCTACAGAAAAAAAAATTCTCATGGAAACGAACACGGGAAGAGTGGAGAAAAGCAAATCTAAAAATCCCTCGGTTTAGGATTCCAAATTTGCTTTGAGTTTTAATAAAGTATGCATCTTCCATTGATTATTTTTATTGTGAATTTTTATTTGTATTGTTCAATATTACTAAATAATTTTCTATAATCAAAAAGATGTTTTTAAATATGAGATGATTTTCCGATACATTAAATTAAAAAGTACTTTCCAGTGTTTAAAAATCATTCATCGTTTTGGGGAAAAATACTGGAGGATAAAATATGATTTTCAAATTAAGAACTTAAATTTATTATATCAGAAACAAATTTTCGACAACAACAATAATTGGTTACGATTAATGGCGAGAAAGAGCTACTTAAAACGGAAATAAACCTAAACAGGTATCTGGTTTGAGTGAACTAGTTTCCTCGCGTAGACTAATGTAAGCTGGAATCAAGAGATAAAACTACCCTGCTGTTACGACTACTATTGTAACTAAAA